>WOFM01000025.1:482759-936256 GCA_011428145.1 Ericerus pela
TTTACCATTTTTATAGCAACTTTATATGACAATTACATGTAATAATTTTGACTGCTTTTGCTTATTTATTATTTTTAATTTTTTGTTGTTTGGTACATGCAATATGTAACATCTATTCGCCCATACGTTCGTTCGTCCGTTTTGAATCGCAGGGGGGTGTTGGGATACGATTCCCTCACTACCTCACGAACATACAACTGTACATTAATCAACACTGCGTGTAACACTTATAACATTTACTCTTTTTACATGTGGCGACACTGATCGCCAGCATAATACTTTTTCCGCCACTGCTCGACGGAGAATGTTCTCCGCTCGTCAGTCGTTATACAAAAGTCGTAAATAAATCTTTTTATTGATACATGTCCGTGTTTTATTTTCGTTGGATGCAAAGATTGAAACTCACCTCAACAAAGTTTGAGTGGGAAATGAGTTTCAGCGTTCTCGGGTGAACGAATGAAAAAAGTCATGTTTGTTCGCACAACCTGAATATTGTTAGTATGCGCTATCGAAAGTAGTTGCGCTACATGTTAGTGAGCGAGTGTAGGTGGAGGGCAGAACAACAGCCCCCCACAGTCCAACAAAACGAGCGAACACGATTTATCGCGAGAACGAATATTATATAAATTAATTTTGAAGTATTATATTATTACATATTGTTGTAACGGAAATCCCACCTTCACTCATTCTTCATCATCATCATCACGATCACTATATATATGTCATACGTACACTCTCACCACGAAGTGCTTTTCCCCTACTACTTTCGATCGTACATTGCTGTTGCTTCGCCATTTCATATTCTGTTAATATTGTATTATTCATTCGTGTAATAAACCTCCAGATTATTAGAAGTCTCAAGTTCTTTCGATCCTCGTTCTGTACGCCTCACATCATGGTAGCCATCGCTGCGGTAGAACTATGAGGAGAGACTTAGAAAATTAAACAAATGAAATAATTTTTTTTTGAATTCATTTACTGTTGCGCGAAAATCTTTTCATGTTTTCTGTTGAATTATACAAAATAGTTACCGGTTTGTTTTCGAGAAGTTTAACTCGAAATATAATACATTTTTAATTTTTGAAAAATTCAAAATTAAATAAAAATTTGAAGCTGAAGTTCCCGACTTAATAACGGCCGATCCTGAAAGTCATCGAACGCTAAATTCAGGAAGGACCGCCAAAAAGATCGAGTGAACAGCCCAAGGAAACCTGCTCCCGTCGTCGAGGACTCATCGCAGATCCACACATCGAGGACCCAATTTTTCGGCCAACTCCAAACCAAAATTAAGCAGGCAGTACAACGGTGGACAGCAGAGTGCAGAAAACTGAAATTATTCGTCGGCGCAACAGAAAAAAAGTAACGTACAATTTTCAAATTTTGTAAAGGTAATATTCATTGAAGTTAGTTATTTTTCGTGATTGCATAATTTTATGTTGAACTGAGCCAAATAGAAAAATTGAAAATTATAAATTTTTATGCCCCCTATAATAAGTTTGTGCGAAGGAAAATTAGGAGAATACAATATTGAAAAGAGGAATTGAAAGAATTAATTAACAAATTTGAAGGCGAAAAAGTAATAGATATAAAAATTGAAACTTATAATTTACCCTACGTTACATATTTCACGGGGGAAATAATATTGGAATCCTTTGTAATAGATATATCCGGAAGAATAGAAAACATTAGTACTTTAAAATATATTAAAATTTTTGAATCCTCAGTAAATTATTTTTCAAATAGAATTTATAGTTCTGATAAATCGAAAGAAAAATTTATGAACAGATTTTTTTAATTAAATAAATTATATAAACTGGATAATAAAGGAAATAGTGAAGAACAAAATTTAAGTAATAGAATTGAGAAGGAAACAATTGAAAATAAAAAATACACATCAGTGATTAATAAAGAAAATAATCTATTAGGATTTCGTAAAACGAACGAAAACATGGCATCCCAAAATGAAATTAAACCCATACAAGCACCTCTTGGAAAAGTTTTTAATGGGAAATACTACCTAGACTGGCGTAGAATGATTATATCAGCCATCAGAGGAGCTGGATATTACGATATTTTTGGGGAACATGAATTTTTACAGCCATATATTAATAATATAGATGATCTTAATTTTCGACCAGATAAAGATATGTTGAACTATTGTAAAATGCAGGATAATGCTAAAGCATTCATACTAGAAAGAGTGTCGAATGATATAACAAAGCAAATAAGGGATTGCAATACAGCCATACTAATGTTAAAAAAATTAGATAATATTTACGGAACAAAAACTTCTGTCACAGCCAACATAGCTAAGGCAAAATGGATGGAGTTCAGATTCCAACCTGGTGGAAATATGAAGGGTTTCCTTAAAAAATGGGATGAATTAGTGACCGACGTAAGAGATAGTGGTAAGGAGGTTACAGAATCAGAGGAATTAGAGAATTTGCAATTAGCCTTATGTTACGAACAAGCAATTGCGAAAATTCAATATGAAAATTTACCTTCAAACGAAAAAAACTTAGATAATTTTAAAAGAATATTAAGGGAAGACTCTGATCAAAAATTCAGAGATCAAACTTTGAAAAAACAAAATGGTAATAATAACCAAATAAATAATAATTATAGAAACAATAATAATAATTACAATAGGAATAATTACAGGGGTAGATATAATAACTATAGAGGTAGAAATAATTATAGAGGAAACGGCAATGGTCGTAATGGTTATACAAATAGTAATCGAAATAATTTTAATAATAATAGTAATGGTAATAATAATGAAACAAACCAGAACCAGAATAATAACTCGAATAATAATGGGAATAATGGTAATGGAAATTATAGAGGAAATAGTTACAGAGGTAACTCGAATTATAGAGGCAATAATTATAGAGGTAACAATTATAGAGGTAATAATAGGAATAATTATCAGAATAATAATCCAAAATGTTACAAGTGTGGGCAATTTGGCCATATAGCGCAAAATTGCAATAATAATAATTCACAAGAAAATAATAATAATAATAATAATTTTAATAATAGTCAGGGAACTTATCCCCCAAAAGCTAATACAACCCAACCGAACTCCAATAAAAAAGAGAATTCGGAACAGCAAGTGAAGATGTCTTGTATGGTGAAAAAGTTCAATAAAAATAATAATGAATGGTTGTTGAACGAACTAATAAATAATAATAAAAATAATAAATATGAAAATTATGATATATTAAATCACAAAGCAATTTTGGATGGAGCTGCAGAAGTGCATTTGACATCTGACTTGGACAAATTAGTCGATGTTAAAAAATTTGTAACTCCAATAAAATTGCAATGTGCTGGGAAAAATACTTTCTTATATGCTACTCACACAGGGAGAATGGTGATCAAAGTCGAAAACTATAACAGAGTTCAATCATTGATAGAATTAAATGATGTTCATTATGTGCCCGATTTAAACTTAGACATTATTTCAGCAATAAAAATTACAAACACAGGTATGATCAATATTGATCAACAGAAGGATATTGCTAATATATATTTTATTGAAAATGCAGAAATAATAATGACTGCGAAAAAAGAAGAGGGAATATTTTATATATATTATAATATTGAAAATAATAATAAAAACATTATTAATAATATGAATAATAATGAAAATAATATGATATGTGCCCCCGTCACTCAAAATATAGATGATGAATGGGATGACTTTACCGTAGAATTAGAAATTCAGGAAGATGACGATAATAAGGAATCACCTGAGGGGGGTGAAGAGGAAGAAATAAGAGAAGACAATAATGAAATTGAGGAAATACCTCAAAACCCACAAATAAATAATAATATTAATAAAAAATTAATCATACATAGGAGACTAGGGCATTTGAATGCCAGATATCTACAAAAACTAAAAAATTTAGCAGTAGGCATTCCCGATAACATAAATTTTAGGGATGAAGATTTTTTGAATTGTCAAATATGTTGTTTAGCAAATAATACGAGGTTGGGACATAATGGTATTAGAACTAAACCAACTCGAAAATTAGAAGTGGCATCCTCAGATATTATGGGTCCATTTACGCCCTCAGTAGCGAATCAGAAATATATCTTAACCTTTATAGATCATTTCTCAAAATATACCTTCGTAATGCCCATTGTTAGCAAAAGTCAAGTAACAAACGAATTTAAAAATATTATAGTATCCATGAAAAATAAATTTCCGGAGTACCCCATAGGGACTATTAGGTGTGATAATGCCAAGGAATATACTGATATAAAAATAATAAATTATTGCAAAGAGGTTGGCATAACAATGGATTATGTGGTGCCATATTCTCCAGAATTAAATGGTGTTGCCGAAAGGCAAAATCAAACTTTAATGAGGAGAGTACGGGCCATGCTAATTGATGCCAACCTTGATATAAAATATTGGTCTTATGCTGTGGTAACAGCGGCCTATTTGATTAATAGATCCCCCACAAAAGCGAATGAGGGATATAAAACACCCTATGAACTGTTCTATGGGATAAAACCGAACCTTAAAAATCTAAAAGTCTTTGGAGCATTGACCTACAGACATATTCCTGTAGAAGTTAGAAAGCAAAACGCCACTAAAGCCAAAGCAAAATTGAAAAACAAAATTGACCCAAAGCTAGCACATAGAGCGGAGAAAAATATAATGATGGGTTATACAAATACGGGATATTGTCTTAAAGACCCCTATAATACAAAATCATATATCTCATGTGATGTTAAGGTAGATGAAACCCAGAATATAAAATCATTACTGATAAATAATAAACCATTAGTAATAAAATCATCAGATTACGAGTATGATTTGGGGATAATTAATCCTGTAGTCATGAATATAAATATAAGATATAATAAAATATATATAGAAGATAACATACCAAAAAATTATTCTGAAATAGAAATAAACCCTTTTAGAGATGATTGGATCAGAGCCATAAATGATGAATTTAATTCTCTCAATGATATGAATGTGTGGGAAATAGTCGACTATGATCGCCAAAAACTCATAGATACAAGATGGATTTTCACAATTAAATTTGATGAATTTGGAAATCCAAAACCAAAGGCAAGACTTGTAGCAAGAGGTTTTAAGGATAGAACCGAGTATGGTATTGCTGAAACCCATGGCCCTGTGGCATCAGTAGGAACAATAAGATCCTTACTATCTATAATAAATAAAGAAAAATTAATTATGGTGCAGTATGATGTAAAAACTGCATACTTAAATTCACCAATTATTAAACCCATTTTTGTGAGAAGACCTGAAGGTGTGAATATCAATACGAATCAGGTGTTGGAATTGAAAAAGTCTATATATGGACTAAAAACGTCTAGTAAGTCATGGTATGACCTGTTGGACGCAAAGGTAAGGGAGATGGGCTTTACTAAAACTAAAAGCGATAGATGCTTATACACGATAATTAATAATAATGAAAAAATATATTTTTTAACATATGTGGATGACATATTGATCGCATCAAACTTACAGTCATCAATCACAAAAATAAATGAGGAACTACAAAAAGACTTTACAATTACCATAATAAATAACCCAAGATTTTTTGTGGGATTAGAAATAACTAGAGATATAGAACATAATACAATAATACTTTCCTAATACAAACATATAAATAAAATGTTTAAAAAATTTGGAATTTCGGAGTTGAAAAATACGAACACTCCAATGGAAACGGGATTAAAATTGGACAAAATTGAAGGTGGCATAGATGACACCGAATATAGGTCAATGATAGGTGGATTGCTATACTTAGCGAGACTTACAAGACCGGACATATTATTCCCGGTAAATTTTTTATCCCGCTTTCAAAATAATTCTAACAACACATTAAAAAATTATGTAAAAAGAATTTTCAAATATATTAATACTACGAAAAATTACAATATAATATATAGATCGAAAGGGGATGGTATACAGGCCTATATTGATGCCTCATATGCACCCCAAGTAGATGAAAATAATATAGATCTAAATAATTTAGGAAAAGGGAAATCCATAACTGGATTTATGATATTTTCTTATGGGGATTTGGTAGAATGGAATTGCGGCAAGCAAACCATTCATGCATCATCTAGCACAGCAGCTGAAATAATTGCAGTTTATGATGCACTCGATACCATAAAAGTCATACAAAATATAAATTACGAAATTTTAGGTGAAAAATTAAGTGTGGATATAATGGAAGATAATATCTCAACGCAAAAAATATGTTCAGGGGGTAGTCAGAAAAAGTCGAGAGCCCTAATGATCAAATGCTACTCAATTTTGGAGGCATTTGAAGAAAAAATAATATTTTTTAGGACTGTAAGCTCCGAAAATCAGTTGGCAGATATTTTGACAAAATCATTGGATCGTTCAAAGTTCGAAAATATAGTTGTCAAAATATTAAACGAAACAAATATCTATACATAATATAATATAAAAATAATTCGTTTATTTCAAAGTCATAATATGTCTCAGCATTTACCATTTCAAAGTACAAGTCGTCCCAAGTCCAAAATATAGGTCGTAACATGAAAAAAGATGCTTAAAAAGTTAACCTTCAATTACTGCAAAATTAGTACGCAACAAAGCCATTTACCAGAAAATACTTGTAACAGATAAATACCCGACCTCTTAAAAATGTGAACAAAAGAAAAAGCAGAAAAATCGAACAGGAATAAACCTTACAATTCACACAATAAAAACCCTATACATTTTCAAACAACCGTGAGAGAAATACACGTAATATTCCCACACTAAATAGTGAAAAGAACTCTCCGACAATAAATACAATAAAGATTAAACCCATTACATGACCACAAAACAAGATAAGTCGAAAATGTTCCTTTATCACATTATACTTTAAGCGCCAGTTCAAATACAATAGCAATACACAAAAGATAATAAGCGATGCGATGAATATTATACTACAATCTTTTTCATGTCACACGTTTAAGATAAAATACGAAACGTAACGTTCCTTTGAATTCGATGAACTCGTAATCGGAAATACCATATTATATATATATTTTTTTTCTATTTCTTTTTCTTTATGTATACGTGAATATTTTTTCTTATCGAATTCTTTTTCTAATTTTTTTTCCAATCGAAAGACATAACAATTAAATCACACGTTACCTATAATAAAATAATATTTTGCATGTTACCAATTTTATATTATTATAATATTTTTTTTACAATAATTTTTTTTACATATTATCATTGAATATTTTATGCATGTTACCATATTTATTTATTTGTTTATTTTATAATTTTATTTATTCTCGAAGCACAGCACAACAAAAATTTATTTTGAAACTTAGTTACCATAATATTTAAATAATACGATGTCAATATTTTTTTTTTTGAAATTTTTTATTACGCATATGTCATTTTGTAGTTAATATTTTTCTTATATAAACAATAATAATTCGTTTACTTTCAGCGTCAAACATGATGAAGAACTCATTCGATAAAATTTCAGGGGGGTGTTGTAACGGAAATCCCACCTTCACTCATTCTTCATCATCATCATCACGATCACTATATATATGTCATACGTACACTCTCACCACGAAGTGCTTTTCCCCTACTACTTTCGATCGTACATTGCTGTTGCTTCGCCATTTCATATTCTGTTAATATTGTATTATTCATTCGTGTAATAAACCTCCAGATTATTAGAAGTCTCAAGTTCTTTCGATCCTCGTTCTGTACGCCTCACATCACATATTAATGTTCATTTCCCAAACAAAATAAACAAAATAAATTACATAAAATTAAATAAATGATGAATAATGACTAGATTGAAACATAATATATTTCGATGTATTTTCGAAATTATTTATCGACACACTGTATTGCAGTAATGGTTTTGATTCGGATATTTTTTCGATCTTACATGCTGTTTGAGAAAAGTTTTGTTCAATTTTGTTTGATACTTGTTGAATAAGGATGTTCCGAAATGTGATAAACTAATATCAACTAAACGTGTGAAATCATGTCGATGATTTGTATTTGATGTGAGGCATACAGAACGAGGATCAAAAGAACTTGAGACTTTCAACTTTAATAACATTTTATTAGCGACTAAATTATGTTTCACAAACGAAATATGAAATGGCGAAGCAACAGCGTTATCGGATCGAGAATAGTAGGGGAAGCACTTTGTGATGAGAGTGTACATATGACATATATATATATATAAAATGTGTTCGTGATGATGATGAAGAAAGAGAGAAGGTGGGATTTCCGTTACAACACCCCCCTGAAATTTTACCATTCGAGTTCTTCATCATGTTCAACGCTAAAAGTAAAACGAATTATTATTTCTAAAAAAAATATTTTAAGTACAAAAATGATATATGCATAATAAAAATAAAAAATGAAAATATTGACATCGTATTATTCGAACATTATTGTGGTAGCTTTGGTTCCTAAAATAATTTTGTTGTGCTGTGCTTCGAGAGTAAAAAAAAATAATTGAGTAAAATAAATAAATAAATAAATAAATAATATGGTAACATGCATGGAATATTCAATATTAATATATGATATAAAAATGGTAGTGTGCAAAAAATTATTAAAGTACAAAAATTGGTAACATGCAAAAATATCAAAGTATTATGAGTAACGAATGATTCATTCATCGTATATTTCTAGTAGAGATAAAAAAATAAAATTAGAAAAAGAAAAAAAATATTCACGAACATATATTACATTAAAGGAGAAAAAAATTGACAAAGGTTTTTGCGATTACGAGTTCGTTGAATTTAAAAGAACGTTACATTTCGTATCTTATCTAAATCGTATGACATGTAAAAGATTGTAGAATAATATACTTTGCATCGCTTATTATCTTTCGTGCATTGCTATTATATTTGAACTGGCGTCTAACATGTTTTATGATAAGGCAACCTTTTTTCGATTTATCTTAATTGTGGTCATGTAATGGGTTTTAATCTTTATTGTGTTCATTGTTAGTGGATTTTCTTTCATCATATTGTGTGGGAATATTTCGTGTATTTCTCTCACGCTTGCTTGAAAATGTATATGGTTTTTATTGTGCGAATTGTAGGGTTTATTCTTGCTCGATTTTAATTCGGTTTTCTTTGTTGTAATTTTCGAGAAATCGAGTATCTATCTCTTGCAAGAATATTCTAGTAAAATGGTTTTGTTAAGTATTATTTTTGCAATAATTGAAGGTTAATTTTTCAGCAATTATTTTCATGTTACGACTTATATTTTGACTTGGGACGACTTGTACTTTGAAGTGAAAATTTTGAACATATTATTACTTTGAAATAAATGAATTATTATTATATTATGTGTATATATTAGTATCGTTTAATATTTTGACAATTATATTCTCGAATTTTGAACGATCCAAAGATTTGGTCAAAATGTCAGCCAATTGATTCTCAGAGCTCACAGTTCTAAAAAATATTATTTTTTCCTCTAATGACTCTAATATCGAGTAGCATTTAATCATTAGGGCCCTCGATTTTTTCTGGCTACCTCCTGAACATATTTTTTGTGTCTAAATATTGTCTTCCATTACATCCAAAATTAATTTGTCTCCAAAAATTTCATAATTCATATACTGTATTACTTTTATGGTATCAAGGGTGTCAAAAACTGCAATTATCTCTGCTGCAGTACTTGATGATGCGTGAATAGTTTGCTTAGAGCAATTCCACTCCACCAAGTCTCCATAAGCAAATAACATAAATCCAGTTATTCACTTTCTCTTTTTTAGATTATTTATATCTATGTTTGTTTCATCAACTTGGGGTGCATATGAAGCATCAACATAAGCTTGTATACCATCCCCTTCCGATTTATATATTATATTATAATTTTTTATTGTATTAACATATTTAAAAATTCTTTTTACGTAATTTTTAAGTGTATCATTGGAATTATTTTGAAAATGGGGAACAATATGTCCGGCCTTGTGAGTCTTGCTAAATATAATAGCCCTCCTATCATTGACCTGTATTCCGTATCATCTCTTCCATTTTCTATTTTATCTATTTTTAAGCCCGTTTCCATGGGTGTATTAGTATTTTTTAATTCTGAAATTCCAAATTTCTTTAACATTTTATCTATGTGTTTATATTGTGAAAGTATTATTGTATTATTATCGATGATTCTAACTATTTCTAAACCTACAAAGAATCTAGGATTGTTTATTATGGTAATTGTAAAATCTTTCTGCAATTCCTCATTTATTTTTGTAATGGACAGTTGCCAGTTTGACGCAACTAATATGTCATCCACATATTTTAAAAAGTATATTTTTTCATCATTATTAATTATTGTATAAAGACATCTATGACTTTTGGTTCTAGTAAAGCCCATATCCTTCACTTTCATATCCAATAAGTCATACCATGATTTGCTGGATGTTTTTCAATCCATAAATTGATTTTTTTAATTCGAGTACCTGATTTGTGTTTATATTTATCCCTTCAGATCTTCTTACAAAAATAGGTTTTATTATTGGTGAGTTTAAATATGCGGTTTTCACGTCATATTGTACCATTATTAATTTTCCTTATTAACTATAGATAATAATAATCTTATGGTTCCTATCGATGCTACTGGGAAATGGGTTTCGGCAATACCATATTCGGTTCGATCTTTAAAGCCTCTCGCTACAAGTCTCGCTTTTGGTTTCAGATTACCAAATTCATCAAATTTTATTGTAAAAATCCATCTCGTATCTATAAGTTTCTGGTGATTGTAATCTACTATTTCCCATACCTTCATGTCATCGAGAGAATTGAATTCGTCATTTATGGCCCTAATCCAATCCTCCCTAAATGGGTTTGTATTTATTTCAGAGAAAGTTTTTGGAATATTATCCTCTATGTATATTTTATTGTATTTAATGTTTACATTTATTATAATTGGGTTGATTATCCCCAAATCATATTCATAATATGCTGATTTTATTGTGAGGGGTTTATTATTTATTTTTAATGATTTTATATTTTGTGTTTCGTCCATTTTTACATCACATGAAATATAGGATTTTGTGTTATAGGGGTCTTTAAGACAGTATCCTGTATTTGTATAGCCCATCATTATATTTTTCTCAGCCCTATGTGTTAATTTTGGGTCGATTTTATTTTTTGATTTTGATTTTGCCTTCGTAGCATTCTGTCTTCTGACTTCCACAGGTATATGTCTATATGTTAATGCCCCAAAGACTTTAAGATTTTTTAAATTCGGTTTCTCCCCATAGAACAATAAATAGGGTGTTTTAAATCCTTCATTTTCTTTTGTGGGGATCTATTAATTAAATAAGCTGATGTAACCACAGCATAGGACCAGTATTTTATATCAAGATTGGCATCAATTAACATGGCTTGTACTCTCCTTATTAAAGTTTGATTCTGCCTTTTGGCAATACCATTTAACTCTGGTGAATACGGTACCACATAATCCATTATTATGCCAACCTCATTACAATAATTTATTATTTTTGCATCTGTATATTCCTTCGCATTATCACATCTTATAGTACCTATAGGGTATTCAGGGAATTTGTTTTTCATTGATACTATAATATTTTTAAATTCATTTGTCACCTGGCTTTTATTGGCAATAGGCATGACACAGGTGTATTTGGAAAAATGGTCTATAAATGTTAAAATATATTTTTGGTTTGCCCTAGATGGTGTAACGGTATAATTATTACAAAACGTACACGACACATATATTATTTTACTTATAGTGTATATTTCAGAAATATGTACATGAAAATATTATAATGTACAAGAGAAGATGTTGGTAGAATAATGGTAAGTTAATAATTGATTAGGCTTAGATCTAAGGGTATGGATTCGAATGAAATATACATTGGTGTCGTGGGGGATATACAATGTGATTGGTTGATATAATCTACGTAATTTAGAGTGAGCCAATAGAATAACATGCTTATGACATAAAATGGGTGTAGCTACAATTTTAAGAGGAATTAAGAATATTGCTGAATTGTCTTTTGTATTCAAGGAATTGATGACATCATTATGTTTAGTAAGAGAATATTATATTAGCTAGAAAAGGTGATGTCATGATGCAAGTGACGTCATTTTAGACAGGATGTAAGAATGAAATTATATACGAAATGAAGATAGAGGAATAATTGTTAATAATATACGAAATATATGGTAGAATAGAAAATGATATAAAATTATCATTACATAAAATTCAAAGTTTAGGAGAAAGTTTGAATTTAAAAATTCGGATAAAGATAAATTATAGAAATAAGAAGGATAAAAAAAATAAAAGAAAAAGAAAAGAAAAAATATTTTTTTTTTTTTTTTAGGATCATATGGAAATTTAAAACAATATTTCGAATATAGATATATGGTCTGTAGATTAAATTATAGTTTACAATAGAAACTAAATTAGATAAATACAGATTTGACAATATATGCTTATATATAAATCTTTAATAATAATAATACAATCATTTTTCACATTTTTCTTCAATACATTCTGTGGGGACTCATCGGTATGAGGTATAGGGGCTCGGACCCCTCGACGACAGTCGCCGCCCCATAGGGCAGGCAACTTATCGTCCTTGCGACGTTAAACCAACACACACAGAATTACGTTCGATCGTAATTACCTGCGAATACTTGCAGATAATATACGAGTACGAATCGTGACGTCATCCATCAATCAATGTCACGATTCGTACACGAACCGGCCAGCCGCCACCTACGATAGTAGGGGATGATGCGACCTGGCCGTACTTAAACAACGTACGTATTTTACTACGTACGTGTGTTTGTGTGCACCCGCCAAAACCTGTATAAAAACTCACAGAACCGGCTCTAAAATCGCCAGTGTTCGGTTTGGTTTTGGCTTGCCCATACATTCGTATGAAGTGGCTGAACACGCTTAAATTCTGTAGTATTTCCTTCTGGTGAGAATATCTCTCACGACAAGGTATTCCACAGTGGTGACCCCGACGTGATTTCGGCCACGTTGTGAGGAGTCTTAGGCGCTTCGGCGCTATTACAACCTGGCGCAGTAGCGCTGGTGAGATTCTCGCTTGCTCGGCAAATTAAAAAATATTTTTTTACCCAGACTAAGACACCTTTTGGTCGTCGAAGTAAGAGTTCACTGAAGTGGGAATTTATACCCCTCTCTTTAAAATAAATAAATAAAGAGAAACAAGACAGTAGACCTGGAGGAAGAAGGTTGGACTCATCCCCCAACTCCCCCGACTTCGACTCGACACTCATTGAATTTAGCAAACATAGAAGAAGGCCCTCAACACCCAGAACTAGCACGACTGGGAACTGCAATAAATAAAGAAGAGCTTGCAGTTAGAACGTTGAGAAGTGGTCGAACTTTAAGCCAAAGTTCTGACCCGAAAACACCTGTCCTACAAACACAGGAGCCAGTGTTTTCAACCAGCAAGGAAGGTAGTAGTACTGTGGAATACGCTTGTCAACAGAAAGACACAGCAATGGTTCCACCACCGACTGAAAACCCACAACCATCACAGGGAGGTAGTAGTCAGCCGCAGCTGACACCCGAAGTTTTGGCACAGATCTTGCAACTTTTGCAAATGCAGCCAGGACAGAACCCAAACTTCTATAGGCAAAGGATAGATATCCCGGAATTTCTGCCAAACGAGGTAGAATTATGGTTGACACTATTAGAAGGCAGGTTCAGGACAGAAAACATAACACTGAACCAGCGGTATACACACATCTGTGGAGGCATGCCTCCACAGATAATCCGCCACATTCCGGACATTATGGAATGCCCTTCGACAGAAGAGGACAAATATGCCTGGTTCGTCAGAAAAATAAAGAAAGTATTCGGCAAAACAAAAAACGAAATTATAGATGATGTAATGGGTGGTATGAAGATGGGGGACGACAAACCCTCAATCTTCATGGCGAAGTTAAGACAGAAGGCGGACAATATCGTAGCCCCTTCTGTCATAGGCAACCAATTCTGCAAACAACTTCTACAAAGTGTTGTGCAGTGCCTAGCCGCCGTCGGTTCCACGGTAATCAATACATCCGCGGATCTTGACTTCCTTGCGAAATCAGCAGATAATGCACTCGAGTACACCAGGTCAAAGCCGGTGGTCAGTGCAGTATCTGCAGAGACTGGAGAGCTCGCTCAACTTCGAGCTCAAATAGCTCAGTTGACCGAAGAAGTGAAAAGGAACAAAAGCCAAAGCTCGACGAAGCCCAACAGTAGCTGGCGACAAAGATCGAAAAGCAGAAGCAACAACAACAACAACAGCAACAGCAGTAGAGGACGACAGTCCCGGTCAAGAGACCGCAGATCTAGTTCCGGAACCAGGGGTCAGAGTTCAACTCCCCCTAGAACATCATCTCCCAAAACCCAGTCTCGAAATTGGGATGATAAGAGTTGCTTTTTCCACAACCGGTTTGGCGCAGAGGCCACCAAATGCAACAACCGATGCAGATGGTGGGGTAAAACTTTCAATAAGGAGGCGTCAAACTAGAACGAGGGGCCATCTGTGCGGCCGAAGACCCCTCGGAAAAATACTCACGCCGCCTGTTCATAAAGGACAGGACAAACAGGAGACGTTACTTAATTGACTCGGGAGCAGACCTGAGCATACTGCCAGTAAATAAAACCCAAAAAGTACTTCCTCCGAAATACTATCTCTGTACTGTGAATGGTCAAAACCTTCCAGCTTACGGACTTGAAACAAGCAAAGTCGACATCGGACTCAGCAGAAATATGACGTGGTCCTTCACGGTTGCAGACGTTCCAAACCCGATCCTGGGTGCAGATTTTCTCGCACACTATGGCCTGATCATTGACCTCAAACACGGCAAACTGATCAATAGTGAAAACAAAAGTGTGGAAGGCAAAACGCTAGCATACAGACTGGACACAAATATATCCAGCTGTACTAAAGTCGACGGACAACTCTTACGGATCCTGTCAGACTATCCTGGAGTCACTCAACCCTCAATTCGCAGGCATCCTACGTACAAACACGACACGGTTCACTACATCGAAACCAAAGGACAGCCTTGCCATGCTAGAGCACGAAGGTTATTACCTGACAAACTCAAAGCGGCACGAGAGTACTTCCATCGCATTATTGAGGAGGGCTTATGTCGCCCCTCAAAAAGCTCATGGAGCTCCCCTATCCACATGACTAAGAAAGCAAGTGGAGAGTGGCGAATTGTTGGCGACTACAGGGCCTTAAACGCCATAACAGTTCCTGATCGCTACCCAGTCCCCAACATAATGGACTTCAACGCGAATATGAAGGGTAAAACGATGTTCACAAAAATAGACATCAACTGGGCATTCCACCAAATTCCTATGGCCGACCAGGACGTTCCAAAGACAGCGGTCATAACCCCCTTTGGACTTTTCGAATACCTTCGAATGCCGTTTGGACTACGCAACTCAGCACAAACTTTCCAACGATTTATCAACGGACTGTTTAGGGAATTGCCGTTTGCATATGCATACCTGGATGATATTTGCATTTGCTCAGAAGGCGGTGAGCATCAGCACGAGGAGAATGTGAGAGCCGTGGTACAGCGTATACACGCAGCCGGACTCACTATCAACGTAGGCAAAAGCTTATATGCACAGACCGAAATTGACTTCCTCGGCTACAAAGTCTCGACCGAAGGCATTTCCCCCTTGAAGACCAAGGTAGAGCCAATATTGAACTTCCCGAAGCCCTCAAATGTCGCAGAACTTAGGCGTTTCTTGGGGATGGTGAATTTCTATAGACGTTGCATGAAGAATGCAGCAGCCGAACAAAGTAAGCTGTTTGCATTAATAAAGACAAGCAAAAAGAAAGATAGAACTCCACTCGAATGGAACAAAGAAACCGAACAGGCCTTTGAAAATATGAAAGAAACACTGGCAAATGCAACTCTCTTGGCTCATCCAGACGAAAGTCTGCCGTTATGCGTAAGTACCGATGCATCAGATTTTGCTATTGGTGCAACTCTGTACCAACTGGACTCAAACAACATCAAATTACCGCTAGCTTTCTTCTCGAGGAAGCTCTCAAAAACAGAAAAGAATTACAGCACATACGATAGGGAATTGCTCGGAATTTTTGCTGCGTTGAAGCATTTCAGGCACCAGTTAGAGGGTAGATGTTTTTCTGTGTATACTGACCATAAACCCCTAACATATGCCTTCACACAAAAAGCAGAACCGGCATCTCCGAGAAGAGCACGACAGTTAGACTATATTGGTCAACTAACTACCGACATACAGTATATAAGTGGAGAACTTAACACTCCAGCTGATGCCTTGAGTAGAATCGAAGCTATCTCGGTTCCTGTCCAATTGCCTTACGCTGAAATAGCTAAAGCACAGCTTAAGGATGCAGAATTGCAGGGGTTGTTATCGAACGATGATACTACCCTCAAATTGAGACAGCGAAAAATTCCCGGTACTGATGTTTTATTAACATGTGACATCAGCACAGGTAAGAACAGGCCATTTCTACCGGTAAAATATCGCAGGTTGGCTTTCAACAGTGTACATAATCTGTCACATGCTGGGCCAAAATGTAGTGCTAAACTAATTTCAGAAAGATTTGTATGGCCACGAATGAAGTCTGACTGCAACAAATGGGCTCGCAGTTGCCTGAACTGTCAAGAATCCAAAGTAGGAAGACACACTCGCTCGCCCCTCAAATCATTCAAACAAACACAGCGGTTTAAAACAGTTCACATGGATCTGGTAGGCCCATTGCCACCATCTCAAGGACACAGATACCTGTTGACGATAATAGACAGGGCAACACGATGGCCGGAAGCAATCCCTCTACACGAGATGTCAGCTCCAACAGTAGCTGCAAGGTTATACGATACCTGGATTGCGAGGTATGGCATACCAGAAGTCATAATCACAGACCAAGGTCGCCAATTCGAGAGCTCGCTCTTTAAAGAGCTGGCAAATAAGCTTGGTGTTCAACACAGTCATACCACAGCTTACCATCCTCAAGCCAACGGCAAAATAGAGAGATGGCATAGAGCTCTCAAAGCCTCCATCATGTCTCATGATACTAAGAGATGGGTAGAAATACTCCCTACCATCCTCTTAGGCCTTCGATCTGCCCTACAAACCGATACAGGTCACTCTGCAGCGCAATTAGCGTACGGCGAAGAGCTACGCCTCCCAGGGGACTTCTTCACAAAATCGAAAGAAGTTAGCCCCGAAATAATGGTACAGAACATAAGAAATGATGCCAATAACTTCCTAAAACAGGCAGCTCGTCATGGCCAGCCCAAGATTTACGTCTCAAAACACTTGGCCAATACGTCACACGTATTTGTTAGAGACGAAAAAATAAGATCTGCGCTGGAGAAACCATACGCCGGTCCTTACAAAGTAGTATCACGAGATGAGAAAAACTTTGTGATACTCATTGCAGGCGAACCTCGAACAATTTCAATCGACAGATTGAAGCCTGCGTACTTGGTAAGTGACGACAAAAGAATAAAAAGGTTACAACAGGAGAACCCAAAAAATATACAGACGAATTCCGAAACAAAAACGGAAGAATCCGTCGAAAAATGTGAGAAAAATACCTCACATCAAGAAAAACCTAAGAAAACAGTAAAATTTTCGGGCGATGTGATCACCAAAACATTTGATCCCGAGGCCCCCTTATGCCCACGCAAAAGAGGCAGGCCCCTAGGCACTAAAAAACGCAAAAATTCACATCCTTCTTGCACGTCCGAGAGGTTAATGCGAAGAAAATAAAATTTACTCCCGAAAAAGTAATATCCGTAGTAAAAGTTGAAACCCACTAAAAACATACGGGGAATATCGGAACTCCGTGAGACAAAAGAAACTCCGGAGATAAGCAAACGAGAAACGCCAACAAAAAGAAGAAGACAGGAATAAACAAATCCACGTGCAATACGGAAACAAAACATTGCAACGTGCGAGTACCGTTAAACACAAAGATAATCTCTACGACGTGACGTCACAAACGGAGATTCCTTTGTACTGAAAATTCGAAAAATTATATTCACTGAGCTTATTTCAGGCATAACTCTGCTTAAACCGATCAGAACTTAACCGGAAAACTTGTATACGGCCGAGAATTTTAAGCGCTATCCCCTCTACGTGCAGATAAGAAGATTCGAAAATAAAGAAAAATAACTGTAATGGTAAATCGAAAAATGAGGTAAAATCATCCGTTTCAGAGCCACCAAATTACTTGGTCGTGTTTCTTGAGATTTTTTAGTGCCTTCTCCTAAACAACCCATTCTATGTCACGATTACCAATCCCGATCCCGATGTCCGCCAACTTCCAGTTCGCTAGGAAATCTGCTGAGAACACGAAAACTCAGCAGAGGACCGAAACGAAGACGGAGTTGGAGAGGATCGAAGAGGAGCTGCTAATGGACACGGCTCCTCCGGTTGACGATGTCCTGGCGGAAATGACGACTCCGCTACCTCCGGTCATCTCACCTCCCCGATCCCCGAAAGAGACGGCCCCGACTCCGGAACCCCCAAAGCCGGAGCCAAAACCTGAGGAGAAAAAGGAAGGCATGGGATTTCTGTTTACGGCAGAGAGGGCCGCGAACGAACGAGCGAAGATGGCCACCTGGACAGCGGGGAATTCAAACTCCCCGATGTACAGGAAGCCGACATTCAGACGTCCGCTACCACCTCACTCCCGTCGACACCCCTATGCCCAAATGAAAAACACGAAACCGAGGCATAGGGGTGAAGGCAGCCGGGCAAATTACCTGGCCCGAGCAAACGCCCGTAGAGAATCCTACGAGTGCGTTGGGGCTGCGGTAGGCAGTGCTCTGGCGAAGTGGGAGGCCGACCAGAGGCAAAAGTAAACCCGCACGTCCCCCAGGCCTTGCACATTTTTGATCGTTCTTGCGGCGCAAAAACTGGGGGGGAGTAGCTGTGGGGACTCATCGTATGAGGTATAGAGGCTCGGACCCCTCGACGACAGTCGCCGCCCCATAGGGCAGGCAACTTATCGTCCTTGCGACGTTAAACCAACACACACAGAATTACGTTCGATCGTAATTACCTGCGAATACTTGCAGATAATATACGAGTACGAATCGTGACGTCATCCATCAATCAATGTCACGATTCGTACACGAACCGGCCAGCCGCCACCTACGATAGTAGGGGATGATGCGACCTGGCCGTACTTAAACAACGTACGTATTTTACTACGTACGTGTGTTTGTGTGCACCCGCCAAAACCTGTATAAAAACTCACAGAACCGGCTCTAAAATCGCCAGTGTTCGGTTTGGTTTTGGCTTGCCCATACATTCGTATGAAGTGGCTGAACACGCTTAAATTCTGTAGTATTTCCTTCTGGTGAGAATATCTCTCACGACAAGGTATTCCACACATTCAATATTATTTTCATTAATATTTTCAATAAATTCAATAGGTTTCGTAATTTAATCAATTAATTGTTTAACATGTTTACTCTCGAGAGGTTTTCTAATTTTCACAATAAAAAGAGATATAATAATAATAATGATTAGAGTAATAACACATAACCAAATAACTATAATAATATTTAGAAGAGAAATAGAGTTTAGATCAACAAATTCTTGGATTTTGATTTGGGTTTTATCAAGTTTTTCCTTAAGGTCATTGGTTGATAACATAGGAGAGAAATTAGGAATGAACATAGTCCAATTAGGGTTATAAGCATTAATGCTTGGAAGGGAAATAGTTTTTTTAATGTCTGAATCAATAATGACATTATAGTCCTGGAAGGTGATGTTCGATGAGAATGTCATCGGACATATCTCGGGGGCAAGGAAAACCTATCGGAATAATTATTTCCGAATAACCATCATATTCAGTATTAATAATTTGGACGTGGCAAGGTACTGTTAAAAGAACTGTACCAGGGAAAGATATATTCATAGAGATATCGAATGATTTTTTAGAAGTAGTGTCAAATGCACTGATATTGGAAGGGTTTGTAATAGTGAATTTGTTTTCAGAAAATTGAAAAACAAGGGTTTTACCATGATTTATTTCACAACGGAACGCACACGGTTTGATTAATTCATTGTATGATTTTTTAAGGAATAAGGTTTTCACACAAGATGAAAACTTATTGGATCCACGATTGTCAGGAAGGAAACAAAGGGGTTTTTCGGGATTACAATAATGTAGATTAGTACCAGTAATGTAGCGAACTGAGTCGTCATCAGAATTATGGACAATGATTGAGGGTTCTTGATGCCAAGAGCATAATTGATCATTGTGCGATTTGAAGGTTAATGGGATGAATTTATAGACATAATAATCAGAATTTCTCTGTTTGACAGGAATTTTTAGTTCTATTTCCAGGTTGTCGTAGAGGTTGCAGTTTATTAAATCTAAATGATAATAATTAAGATAATCATAAGTAGGGATAGTAAGTTCAAGGTTATTTTTCAATAACAAGGGAATTAATTTGTTAAGATCTTCTTTGAGTGTATCAGTTGATAAAATACTAGAGGGTAAATTATGGTCTTTACAAGCGTTTAGGACATACTGAATATTCATAGAGTGAATAAGGTATGCATCGTAATATGTACGAATAGAGTTATCAAAATTGGAGATTTCTCCAACGATATACGCTTCGTTAGAATATTTTTCAATGGTTTCATCGAATGCAGCTTTTGCAACGAAGAAATCATCGTAGAAGTGTTGGAAATTTTGGGAGAATGATTTGAAGTTTTCCGTGACATTGAGTAAAGAGGAATGATCTAATATGACTGTTTCCTTTAAAACATCATATTGGTCTTTAAGAGAAAGTTCGTTTTCCATTAGGGATTGTCCGTCTCTGTACGTGCAGATAGAAAGAAGATCTCCAAAAAAGTCTCTGACTTTATCGATAGCATTGTCACGTTTAATACGAAGAGGATGGGGTTTAGGGGCAAAATCTTGAATTAACGCAAGATTATTTTTGATGAGTGATTCAAAAAGTTTTTTGTATCTCATGCTAATTTTATGGAAACGATATTTAATTTCGTCCCAATTACAATTATCGTTGTAATTGCTGTAAATATTCGTTCTGATGAAATCAGCAGAGTCAGTTAAATTAAGCTGAATGCTATACAGGATTGGGATAGTTTGTTGATAGACACGTCTTCTTTCGTATTCTTCGAAATACGCTCCTGTAGATGCTGTTACAGTCGGAATTGCCAATTTGTGAACATGGTTCAATTTGACTGCAAGCGAAATATGAGATGTTGAGATGGAGACCATAAAAAATAAAAATTACCATCTGCAACATAGAAAAAATGCAACGTATGACAAAACCATTGGTAAAAACTAAAAAAGAAATTTTGTGAGAACGAAATATGAGATTTCACACGTGAATAAGATGGAAAAATAGGAAAATTAGAATAGGCGAATAAGATCGAAATTTTCGCAGAAAAATATGGATTTTATGAGAAAGAAAAGATGTATTGAAATTTTTTCGAAAGGAGTTTAGTTTGTTCTTGGAGTTTCGAGTGGTTCAGATCTGGATTAATATCCAGAGTGATTTTTAATTTTTTTCATTAATAATTATTTTTATGTTTCACAATTTATTCGTACTGTTTCAATAAAAAAAAATTTTTTTTACGATTTTTAAACTTTTTACTACAACAATATTTTAATTGCTATATCCGAATAATAATTAATTTGGATTTATAAAAATTCGCGAAGTTCACAATTAATTTTTCAGACAGATTTTGTCAATTATTTCGTTTGCTCGCGTAAATGTGTGTTCGTGTTCGCTCGGTTCCAGATATTAATTTAGAAAACCCAATTGAAAGAATGCAGAGGGAGAGGAAAATGAATTCGATTCAAAACACATTTAAAAAAATGAGAATAACAACAGAAAATAAGAACACGGGGAGTTCAAATTGTTCCGAGATTCAGTCCAATTGGGAATCTGATGTAAAGAAGTATGTACAAAATCATGGTTTCAGGGGTTGTTTGGATGGTAGGATTTTTCCGTTGAGTGGGATTGCCTTGGCTGACGAGACAATAACATTCGACGAAATTACTCTAGACATGTTTTCCACATGGATAGGGTGTCGATGTTATCGGCGGGCATTATCCATAATACATCGTCAGATGTGGATGATGGTGTGGTTCATCACTCATCCTAATCAGGTGGGTTGGCAAGATAGTATGTGACAACGATGGGGGTCTTCGGATCACATCAATTTTAAGGCTCGGGGTTGGTTGCACGTATCCGATCTGGTCGTATGTGAGGAATCAGAGAGTTTAGTAAAGGGGTTACTATCCTCTTTAACTCCGTATTTTCCTAAAGGTTTTACTATCAAAATCGGTCGATCATTCGTGATGACACGTTTGTATGAAGTTGAACAAGTGGATGCGATATCAATGTCATTTATGACAGCTATCATTGCATCCTTGTAATGATACAACATGAGACGAATGAGATCGTCGAGTGTCGATTTTTGCATTTGAGATACGTTGACATTGGTCAGCTTATCTTACCCAAATACTTTGGACAATTTTCTCAATATATTCAAGAGCGTTGGGGATCTCATGTGGAGATTAAAGCCCATGAAGGTCTCATCGTTTTAAAAAGGATATTAAAACCTGAGATGAAGACTGCTCTGAAAAATATTCAAGAGAGGGTGATAACCGGACATACAGACCGTCGGTATCCATTTATATTTAATGGAAACTCTAAATTTTATGAGGAGTTGCGTGCAACTATATTCTGTGATCTTGATTATGTGCCATCCGTAAGAAAACAAACCTCAGATAAATCTACTCAGGTTGACATGGATGAGGAGATTGCTGGGCCTAGTACATCAAAAGATGGTAAGGCAGCAACTCTGACAGTCAATCCTGGGCAGAGGTGTATATGGAATCACGAATTGGAAAAAATCAACCGAGATTCCAATACGTTTTGGACAGATTCGAAGGCTGTTCAGTGGAAGGACACAAATAACAAATGCCTAAATAGAGCCGTGACTCCTGAAAATCCTCCACCATCGCCACCACAATGTCAGGGGTGTTTGAGAGAGGAAGCATCAATTGAGAAAAATAAAGAATTGATGAATCTGCAAGTTGTCGAAAGGAGTGCTATTTTAGCAGCATCACCTGCTGTAGAAGACAGCAGTGAGGAAGAAAGTGAAGACGACAATTTGCCTCCGTTGGGTCGTGGGCGGAGTATTTTTCATTTTCGGGCAGTTCCTCAATATCAAAATTTCAATATAGGAAGAGGTCCTGCAATCATTCGGGAAATGCGGGGAATAGTTCCGGCGCTTTTCATTGCCAGGCAACCTGCATTGGCCAGACGAGGTCACGCGGCAAGACCAGCTTAGGACTATCCAAGATATTAGAAAACTTTGGTGTCGTCAACATAAAATACACACATAAAGGTAATCCTACCATCCAAACAACCCCTGAAACCACAATTTTGTACATACTTTTTTATATCAGATTCCCAATTGGAATGAATTTTGGAACAACTTGTTCTCTCTGTATTCTTATTTTCGAATGTTATTTTCATTTTCTTAAAGTGTTTTGAATCGAATTCATTTTCCTCTCCATCTGCATTCTTTTAATTGCGTTTTCTAAATTAATCTCAGGAACCAAGCGAACACGAACACGCATTTACGCGAACAACCGAAATAATTGACAAAATCTGTCCGAAAAATTAATCGCGAACCTCGCAAATTTATATAAATCCAAATTTATTTTTATTATTATTCGGATATAGCAATTAAAATATTGTTGTAGTAAAAAGTTTTAAAATCGTAAATAAAATTTTTCTTTATTGCAACAGTATGAATAAATTGTGAAACACAAAAATAATAATTGATCGAAAAAAATTAAAAAATCACTTTAGATATTAATCTAGATCTGAACCACTCGAAACTCCAAGAACGAACTAAACTCCTCTCCAAAAAATTTCAATACATCTTTTTTTTTCTCATACAATCCATATTTTTCTTAGAAATTTTTGATCATATTCGCCTATTTTAATTTTCCTATTTTCTGATTTTAATCAAGTACGAAATCTCATATTTCGTTCGCACTAAATTTCTTTATTAGTTTCTACCCATGGTTTTGTCATACGTTGCATTTTTCTATGTTGCAGATGGTAATTTTTATTTTTTATGGTCTCCATCTCAACATCTCATATTTTGCTTGCAGTCAAATTGAACCACGTTCACAAATTGGCAATTCCGACTGTAACAGCATCTACAGGAGCGTATTTCGAAGAATATGAAAGAATACGTGTCTATCAACAAACTATCCCAATCCTGTATAGCATTCAGCTTAATTTAACTGACTCTGCTGATTTCATCAGAACGAATATTTACAGCAATTACAACGATAATTGTAATTGGGATGAAATTAAATGTCGTTTCCATAAAATTAGCATGAGATACAAAAAACTTTTTGAATCACTTATCAAAAATAATCTTGCGTTAATTCAAGATTTTGCCCCTAAACCTCATCCTCTTCGTACTAAACGTGACACTGCTATCGATAAAGTCAGAGACTTTTTTGGAGATCTTCTTTCTATCTGCTGTCGTGTACTCATGTACAGAGATGGACAATCCCTCATGGAAAACGAACTTTCTCTTAAAGACCAATATGATGTTTTAAAGGAAACAGTCATATCAGATCATTCCTCTTTACTCAATGTCACAGAAAACTTCAAATCATTCTCCCAAAATTTCCAACACTTCTACGATGATTTCTTCGTTGCAAAAGCTGCATTCGATGAAACCATTGAAAAATATTCTAACGAAGCGTATATCGTTGGAGAAATCTCCAATTTTGATAACTCTATTCGTACATAAGATGCATACCTTATTCACTCTATGAATATTCAGTATGTCCTAAACGCTTGTAAAGACCACAAGTTACCCTCTAGTATTGTATCAACTGATACACTTAAAGAAGATCTTAACAAATTAATTCCCTTGTTATTGAAAAATAACCTTGAACTAACTATCCCTACTCATGACTATCTTAATTATTATCATTTATATTTAATAAACTGCAACCTCTATAATGACAACCTGGAAATAGAACTAAAAATTCCTGTCAAACAGAGAAATTCTGATTACGATGTCTATAAATTCATCCCATTAACTTTCAAATCACACAATGATCAATTATGCTCTTGGCATCAAGAACCCTCAATCATTGTCCATAATTCTGATGACGACTCAGTTCGCTACATTACTGGTACTGACCTACATTATTGTAATCCCAAAAAACCCCTTTGTTTCCTTCCTGACAATCGTGGATCCGATAAGGTTTCGTCTTGTGCGAAAACCTTATTCCTTAAAAAATCATACAATGAATTAATCAAATCGTGTGCATTCCGTTGTGAAATAAATCATGGTAAAACCCTTGTTTTTCAATTTTCTGAAAACAAATTTGCAATTACAAACCCTTCCAATATCAGTGCATTTGACACTACTTCTAAAAAATCATTTGATATCTCTATCAACATATCATTCCATGGTACAGTTCTTTTAACAGTACCTTGCCACGTCCAAATTATTAATACTGAATATGATGGTTATTCGGAAATAATTATTCCGATAGGTTTTCCTTGCCCCCGAGATATGTCCGATGACATTCTCATCGAACATCACCTTCCATTATTATGGACGGACTATAATGTCATTATTGATTCAGACATTAAGAAAACTATTTCCCTACCAAACATTAATGCTTATAACCCTAATTGAACTATGTTCATTCCTAATTTCTCTCCTATGTTATCAACCAATGACCTTAAGGAAAAACTTGATAAAACCCAAATCAAAATCCAAGAATTTGGTGATCTAAACTCTATTTCTCTTCTAAATATTATTATAGTTATTTGGTTATGTGTTATTACTCTAATCATTATTATTATTATATCTCTTTTTATTGTGAAAATTAGAAAACCTCTCGAGAGTAAACATGTTAAACAATTAATTGATGAAATTACGAAACCTATTGAATCTATTGAAAATACTAATGAAAATAATGTTGAATGTATCGAATAAAAATGTGAAAAATGATTGTATTATTATTATTAGTAAAGATTTATATATAAGCGTATATTGTCAAATCTGTATTTATCTAATTTAGTTTCTATTGTAAACTATAATTCGACTTTACAGACCTTATATTTGTATTCGAAATATTGTTTTAAATTTCCATACGATCCTAAAATAAAAAATAAAATAAAAAATTTTTTTTTTCCTTTCCCTTTATCCCTTTTTATCTTTTTTATTTCTATAATTTATCATATCCGAATTATTAAGTTCAAACTTTCTCCTAAACTTTGAATTTCAAAATTCCCCCGGAATTTTATGTAATGATAATTTCGTATCATTTCCTATTCTACTATATATTTCGTATTCTACTAACAATTATTCTTCTATCTCCATTTTGTATATAACTTCATTCTTACATCCTGTCTAAAATGACGTCAGTAAGACTTGTCAAGACTTGCATCATGACATCACCTTTTCCAGCTAATACAATATTCTCTTACTAAACATAATGATGTCATCTATTCCATGAACACAAAATACGACTCTGCAATATTCCTAATTCCTCTTAAAATTATAACTACACCCATTTTATGTCATAAGCATGTTATTCTATTGGTTCATTCTAAAATACGTAGATTATATCAACCAATCACATTGTATATCTCCCACGACACCAATGTATATTTCATTCGAATCCATACCCTTAGATCTAAGCCTAATCACTTAATAACTTACTAATATTCAACCAACATCTTTTCTTGTACACTACAATACACCATATATATTCATGTACACATTTTCAAATATACATTATAAGAAAATAATTGTGTCGTGTACTTTTTGTAACAATTATACCGTTACATTCTTGCTCTCTCACTTAGTGTCCTGTTCATCTGTTCAGCCTTCCCATTTTGTTGGGGGCAACCACCAACCATAGGTTCAAAAATGATCCCCTCTTCAACACAATATGCTTGAAAAGCAGTATTAGTGTATTCTGTCCCACAATCACACTGCAAACATTTCGGATTATACCCAAATTTATTTGAAACCATCTCATGGTACTCCTTAAATTTCGCCAATACTTCCGTTTTACTCGTCAGAAGGTACACATAACAAAAATTTGAATAATCGTCAATGAAAGTCATAAAATACTTTATTCCCTTATATGAACCAGGATTAATTGGTCCACATAGGTCAGTATTCACTAATTCAAGTGGTTTTACAGTTTTTCTAAAGTGTCTATCAAAAGGTTTCCTCCTTTGCTTTCCCCTAACATAAGGCTCACACAGCAATTTGCGATTCAAGTTGACTTTTGGTATAAGACCTCTACCTGATAATAACTTGACATCATTAATATTGAGATGAGCAAGTCATCTATGCCACACAGTTAGTGGACTTGAGTTATCCTCCAAAGTCAGATTACACGATTGACTTGCAATTTTTAAAAAATCAACCGTGTACAAGTCCGAGTTAATGCTGAAACCAGTGTTCACAATTTTAAAACAGAAGCATTCAATAATTTCAACAGATTCCTCTCTAAAAAGAGTAACAAATCTGGACTTGCCAATCCATTTCACCGACAGCAAATTCTGTGGCAGCTCTTGTGCATACCTTACATTTTTTAATTCAATAACAGTTCCTTTGAAAATTTTAACTTTTACGGTACCTACTGACGTAACAGACAGCAAAATGCCCTTTTTGGCAACACAAATACTATGTGGTTTAATTAAGTCAATGTACTCACTGAATAAATTAATGTCATTAATTACATGAATCGTACAGCCACTATCAACAACAAATGTGGTTCGAGGAAGGGAATTCGATTTTAAATTATCTTCAGCAACCAACACAGAATTATCAGATTCATGATTGCTATCAACAGCAGTAAAACTATAGCCCATCTCAGAGCAATCGTCATTAGGATTATTATACATTTGAGCCCACATCCTATTACTATTATTCTGATTATTTCGATCATCAGATCAATTATTATCATCATTGATGCAGTTATGATTATTGCTATTATTGACCTGACAATTTCGAGCTATATGCCCTAACTTATTGCAGTAGTGACATTTCACATTTGAATAATTATAATCACGATTAAAATTTTGATTATTATTACTACTACTGCTACTAAAGGAACCTGAATCATGATTATATTGATTATTATAATTTCGGCGTTCATTATTGGAAAATGAATTTGTCTGACTATTATTATTATTCCCTCTTCCTCTATTAAAACCACAATTACTTTTGTGGCCACAAACACGACCAGGATTGAAACGATTATTATTATTCGAATTACAGTTCAAGACATTATGATTCCCAAAAAATGCATTCTCTTCACCAGTAAAAGGTACTGATGAAGGTTTTAACAAAACAGTTATGAGTATTACCTGTCAATGTCACATTACCACCTGACGATAGCTCACACTGGAAGTTCATCAGCTTCATGAACACAGCATCCCAAGTGATGACCTCTGAATCCTCCAGAACGACTTTTACCGGACAAAATTCAGCTGGTAGCGATTGGAGCATGACCAAAATAAATTGTTTCGTAGTTGTTTTATCTCCAGGTTCCATCATTTGACGACAGCAAGCATGAAAATCAAGCAAATATTTCTGTAAATCAGTACCAATGACATACCATTTAGCATAAAATTCACCGTGTAAATCCATCAACATCTGATCATTGCCATTATCAATGAGGTTCGTGAGCGCTTTGAAAATTTCCTTTGCCGTATTGTACGTATGAATAACCTCCAGATAGTCCTCAATCACTTTATTTGCGATTAAAAACATCGCTTTAGCATTGTCCTTCAACCACATGTCATCTCAATTTCTAACCATTGGCAAATTATCATCGATTAATTTACCTAGCGATTCCTTGGCCAGCATCAGCTCCATCCAAAATTTCCATGTTCTTCCATTGCATCCATTAAACGGCTTAATGCAGTTCACCTTTTTAACCTCCATTTTATTATGAAAACAGAGGACAATCAGTTGCATGATGAAAAGCCATATTCAGCAACAATCAGATGTGTCGGCAATCGAAATAAAAACAATCGATATTGCAAAAAATGACAAAAAAAATGAAACATATTAAATAAAAAATAAATTAATAAACGTGGTAACAACTTGGATGGCATCGAGCAGGAATTGACAGCACAACATTGATGAATTAGGACAATAGCGGCCACGTTGAAGATCAGGTATCTGGGCCCATAAACTGTGAAAAGATCGAAGTTTCAACGGACCGAATGACGATAAATATTGACAACTGACTTTAAATAAATGACAGCATTAGACGATGACTAGAAAAACACTTTACAAACACATACATAAGAACTCAAATTATTTGATTCACGAATATGTATTTTCCATTTAAGATGGATGAGATGTTGACAGATCAACGTTTTACAAGCGACAAAGACATCACAAAAAAATATATTATCACAGGAGGGCGTTCAGAAATGTAACTCAGGGTGACGGGTGCGCAACCATGGTTGATTATCACATGACTTGAAAATTAAAACGATTGTCCATTTGGGCCACACCCTTTTCTAAATGACTTTAAGGTGATGAATGGTTGTCCCTTGGTTGTGGTGGACAACCGACTTATTTTTGAATGCAAATAACGGTCAACCATGACCTCTAGACTTTTTTTTATCATATTCAAATGTTTTTGAATAAACTGACATTCATAAGTTGTGATGTGACAAATTGATTTTTGTGAGAATTTTAAATTATATTTTGTTGTGTGATAAATTAAATAAAAATGAATTATAATATTGTGTCAGATACTAGAACAGGAATGCCATTTATGTATGATGATCACATTCTTGTTCAATATAAGGATGATTGTAAGTATTAGCATAGACTTCATCATTTCTTGGTCAAAAAGAGAGAATACCTCTTCGATAGGTTTTGTTTTATGTTTTCTTAGCGGATAATCTTTTGTGGTGCTGGTACATTGTAAACAAAAATGGAGATTATGCAGTTCAAATTGACTCAGCTACTCCAGCAACACTCGATATGTTAGTAGATTCTGATTCAGAATTAATCAGTATCAACGATGTCTCTGCTGTTTCAAAAAATAGTACTGCAATTGATGAAGTAATATCTGATGATACTACTAGTGGAATATTACCACTTTCTTACTTCATTAATATTATTTGTCACAGTTTTTAATTATATTATTTATTTCAGAAGAAATTGGTGTACCAACTGCGGCTTCCACGGACACCAATATCGGAATTGTCCCACTGGTGAAAAGGTATGTTATACCTATCACCAGATGGGACACATTTCAGTTGAGTGTCCAACAAGAGGCAACAGCAGCAGCAGCAGCAGCAGTAGTAGTAGTAGACAACAAGAAGCAGCTAAACCACCAGAGGAAGTTAGACAACCAGAAGAAATTAGACAACCTGAATTCGAACACGACAATGGTGGCCAAGTACATTGACAGCAGCAACAGCGGGAGGCATGAAGTAGTGGTCAACAATCAGATAGAATATGTGTGATTTGTTTAGAAAATGAGAGGCAACTTTCATTCATTCCGTGTGAACATTTCTGCATCTGCAAAGACTGTTATTTTCAACTTGTAGAATTAAATGATGGGGAAGTACCGTGCCCTATCTGCAGGATGATAAGTTGTGAGACCATTCGTATTTATTTATAATTTTTATTAATTTTTTTTTCTCTAGTATATCTATTTTCATTTTATGTATTTCCAGTGTTTGTTTTTTTCTAGTTTATTTTTATAATATGTTCATTTTCATTTTTTATGATATTCATTTTTGTTTTGTTATATTCTTTTGTTGAATACATTTATTTTTTCAAACATTATGTTATTTGTTTTGGAGTAGTATTCAGAATAATTTCATTGGACAGGTACCAGTAGTAAAGTATACTGATGAGAAATCGATTGATGATAATTTTATTATAACTAATTGAAAATTAAATTTGTTATTTGTTCTAAAAATTTTGAACATAAAATAATTTAGGTGAAAAAAGAGATAGCATATACATGTATAATTTGATAAAGAAAATAATGACGAAAGGGAAAATAAAATTTCTTACTTATTTTTAGAAGATGGAAACAAACAAAAATTGAGAAAACAACTGATAAAAATGGATATAAGTATATGTTTGCATGTGTTGCAACACTTGAAAGCATGATAAAGTTGGTCATCCTCTGTGTACCTCACCGAATTGACCGAGTAGAATAAAAACGTATAAAAAATTAACTAATTTCTTTGGAACATAAAAGCCCATTCACACCTTCACTTTTTGTAGTGCTAGAATATTTGTTCAATACAATGTCAGTACAAAGTGACAATAGAATATGAAAATTAATAAATATTTTATGAATCAAACCGATGTTTGATAAGCTATATACACATAATATTTATACAACTTTTGTCAACAACAATTTTAAAAGAAAAATGACATTTTTTACACATTTTAATTATACAATAATCATGTAAATACACCGATAAATATTGACATCATGTACGGCGTCTTTATTATAAAACAACATCATCTGACTATCAACACCGATATTATTATGAAAAATAAAATACATATATTTAAAACAAGGAAATATCACATCAGTCACATTGTCAAAGATTGTCTCACAGTCTAATGTAATTCAGTAATCCCATTTGTATAGCTAACTGATCTCAAAATGCTCTACCCTCTTCATTTGATGCACTACCTTGAGTTAATATCTGTTCTTGTTCTGGTGCTACAATCATACGTTGCTGCAAATACACTGCACCTTCTGCCTCAAAACGAGGACGTAACGTATCAGAAGAATTGGTTAAACAAATATTATGTAGAACACACGCAGCTATAATAGAAGTGGTATGAGGTCTTTGAGAGACATATCAAGATCCTTAAAACGACAAAATCTACCAAAGAATAAAGCGAACATACATTCAATTCTTTGTCTCATCTTAGCATGTTGATGATTGAAGTTTCACTACCATTGAGTGAACTTACGTCCCTCTCGATATGGTGGTACACAAAAAGGTTTTGGCTCGTAAGCTTTATCACCTATAATATATTCATGTGTCAAAAAATAATCGGAATGATTATCAACAATGACCTTATAAATTACTGATTGTCTAAATATTCTAGTATCTGACACTGAACTCGGATATTCAGCAAAATAATCGATGAACTGACGACTATCATCACATATTGCTTGTAATGTAATCCCATAGAAACATTTCCAATTAATGTAAACTTGTGCATTATCTGATGGTGCCTTGATTTTTACGTAGGTGCAATCAATCGATAATGCCTTTAAAACCATCCATACGTTTGAATTTTTGGGATATGATCTGCCTCCTCTCCAAATTTGGCTACGACATAATTGTTGGCGCCAAACAGTTGAGAGCATGTAAGACACGCAAAAAACAGACATGTAATGTTCCTTTTGATAAATCAAATTGACATGCAACAGATTTGTCATGAAAAAAATGGTAACTTCGGTTAGTATTAACAATTAAAAATTTAAAAATATATGATTTACAAAGATTTTTACCTAAAACTATCTGAATTTGCAAACAACCACAGTACTGCCAGTAACTGCTTCCTTGGACATGTACTTAGGCAACCAACTGTCCATTTTCTGGCAAATTTCGATGAAAGTTTATTTAAAAGCCATTCAAACGCATTTACTGATAATCGAAAATGAGATTGAAATTCAGTGTCAATAAATGTTGGTATAGAATACTCAACAAATTATCGTATTCGCAATATTTGGCAGCAGTTTTTTTCCTCTTTCTTCATCTCCTGGGATGCTCCTTATTCGAGAAATCTTCATCATCTAAATAAATACACAAAATCTTATTAATTCATATAAATAAAACACATATTATTACCTACTAATCATAATGCATTTATTTGCTTTAGAAGATGAAAGAAGGAAGTCTTCATAAAATTTCATTGCACTTCGCACAATGGCAGTCACTATAATTTTTAAACGCTCATCCATCTTTTAATAAATTATAATAAAATTCACTGACACTAATAACTGAGCATTTAAAAATTTTCTAATAATTTTTTTATTAAAATTTTCAGAATATTTAATGGGTAAAATATGAATTTGTGCGTAATATGTGTAAATAAACAAAATATCCCATGTGATAAGAAATCGATATTTCCAAAATTTAAAATCGACAACCAATTTCATCACCCGGGGTGACAATGTGAACCATCTCCGGACCAGAGTGATGGTTGTCCACGCTCATCGTCAACTGAGGTGAATTTTTGAACGCGGTAAGTGTGACAACCACAGTCAACCATTTTTATGGGCGGAGTCAGGGGTGAATTTCCAAACGGGTAGTTTTTTGATTTTTGATGTTGTTGTCAGTTGTTGTCACTCGGAGTAAATTTCTGAATACCCTCTAGTTGTGTTACAAATATAAAATATCACAGATTACAATATGTATTGGGTCAGTGTTACCACAACAATTATATTGTAAGAATAATGAGCTAAGGTATAATATAATTTGTCATCATTCTCACAATGAGTTATTTAACCTGTGATGTGAGGCGTATAGAACGAGGATCGAAAGAACTTGAGACTTTCTACTTTAATGACATTTTATTATCGACTAAAATATGTTTCACAAACGAAAAATGAAATGGCGAAGCAACAGCGTTATCGAATCGAAAGTAGTAGGGGAAGCACTTCGTGATGAGAGTGTACATATGACATATATATATATTGTGTTTGCGATGATGATGAAGAAAGAGAGAAGGTGGGATTTCCATTACAACACCCCCCTGAAATTTTACTGTTCGCGTTCTTCATCATGTTCAATGCTGAAAATAAAACAAATTATTATTTCTAAAAAAATATTTTAAGTACAAAAAATGATATATGCATAAAAAAAATAAAAAATAAAAATATTGACATTGTATTATTCAAACATTATTGTGGTGACTTTGGTTCCTAAAATAATTTTGTTATGCTGTGCTTCAAGAAAAAAAAATGATTAAAATAAATGAATAAATAAAATAAATAATATGGTAACATGCATGGAATATTAAATATTAATATATGAAATAAAATATGGTAGTATATAAAACAACAAAAAAATAAAATTATTAACGTGTAAAAATTGGTAACATGCAAAAATATCAAAGTATTATTAGTAACGAATGATTCATTCATCGTATATTTCTATTAGAGAAAAAAATAAAATTAGAAAGGAAAAAAAAATATTCACGAACATATATTACATTAAAGGAAAAAAAGAAAAAATTGACAAAGGTATTTGCGATTACGAGTTCGTTGAATTATAAAAAAAAACGTTACGTTTCGTATCTTATCTAAATTGTATGACATGTAAAAGATTGTAGGATCATATACGTTGCATCGCTTATTATCTTTCGTGCATTGCTATTGTATTTGAACTGGCGTCTAACATGTTTTTTGATAAGGCAAACTTTTTTCGATTTATCATAATTTCAGTCATGTAATGGGTTTTAATCTTTATGTGTTTATTGTTGGTGGATTTTCTTTCATCATTCTTGTGGGAATTTTTGGTGTATTTTTCTCACGCTTGCTTGAAAATGTATAGGGTTTTTATTGTGCGAATTGTAGGGTTTATTCTTGCTCGATTTTAATGCTGTTTTCTTTGTTGCAATTTTCAAGAAATCGAGTATCTATTTCTTGCAGGAATTTTCTAGTAAAAGGTATTGTTAAGTGCTATTTTTGCATTAATTGAAGGTTAATCTTTCAGCAACTATTTTCATGTTACGACTTCTATTTTGACTTGGGACGACTTGTACTTTGAAGGGAAAATTTTTAATATATTATTACTTTGAAATAAACGAATTATTATATTATTATGTGTATATGTTAGTGTCATTTAATATTTTGACAATTATATTCTCGAATTTTGAACGATCCAAAGATTTGGTCAAAATGTTGGCCAATTGATTCTCAGAGCTCACAGTTCTAAAAAATATTATTTTTTCTTCTAATGCCTCTAATATCGAGTAGCATTTAATCATTAGGGCCCTCAATTTTTTCTGGCTACCCTCTGAACATATTTTTTGTGTCGAAATATTATCTTCCATTATGACTACTATCAATTTTTCTCTAAAAATTTCATAATTCATATTATGTATGACTTTTATGATATCTAAAGTGTCAAAAACTGCAATTATTTCTGCTGCAGTACTTGATGAGGCGTGAATAGTCTGCTTAGAGCAATTCCTCTCCACCAAGTCTCCATTAGCAAATAACATAAATCCAGTTATTGACTTTCCCTTTTTGAGATTATTTAATTCTATATTTATTTCATTGACTTGGGGTGCATAAGAGGCATCAATATAAGCCTGTATGCCATCCCCTTCAGATTTATATATTATATTGTAATTTTTTGTTGTATTAACATACCTAAAAATTCTTTTTACGTAATTTTTGAGTGTGTCATTGGAATTATTTTGAAAATGGGAGAAGAAATTGACTGGGAACAATATGTCCGGCCTTGTGAGTCTTGCTAAATATAATAGCCCTCCTATCATTGAACTATATTCAGTATCGTCCCTTCCATTTTCTATTTTGTCTGTTTTCAGTCCTGTTTCCATTGGGGTATTCGTATTTTTTAACTCCGAAATTCCAAATTTCTTTAACATTTTTTCTATATGTTTATATTGTGATAGTATTATGGTATTATTTTCGATATTTCTTATTATTTCTAGGCCGACAAAGAATCTTGGATTATTTATTATAGTAATTGTAAAGTCCTTTTGCAAGTCCTCGTTTATTTTAGTGATGGATAATTGCGAGTTTGATGCAATTAATATGTCGTCCACATACGTTAAAAAATGTATTTTTTCTTCATTATTTATTATTGTATAAAAACATCTATCACTTTTGGTTCTAGTAAAGTCCATATCCTTCACTTTCATGTACAATAAGTCATACCATGATTTGCTGGATGTTTTCAATCCATGAATTGATTTTTTTAATTCGAGTACCTGGTTCGTATTTATATTTATCCCTTCAGGTCTCCTTACGAAAATGGGTTTTATAATTGGTGAATTTAAATATGCGGTTTTTACGTCATATTGTACCATTATTAGTTTTTCCTTATTAACTATAGATAATAATAATCTTATTGTTCCTATTGATGCTACAGGGCCATGGGTTTTGGCAATACCATATTCGGTTCGATCTTTAAAACCTCTCGCCACAAGTCTCGCTTTTCGTTTCGGATTTCCAAACTCATCAAATTTTATTGTAAAAATCCATCTTGTATCTATAAGTTTTTGACGATCGTAGTCTACTATTTCCCATACCTTCATATCATTGAGAGAATTGGATTCGTCGTTTATGGCCTTAATCCAATCCTCCCTAAATGGGTTTGTATTTATTTCAGAGAATGTTTTCGGAATATTATCCTCTATGTATATTTTATTACATCTGACATTGACATTCATAATAATTGGGTTAATTATCCCTAAATCATATTCATAGTCCGCTGATTTTATTGTAAGGGGTTTATTATTTATTTGTAATGATTTTATATTTTGTGCTTCATCTATTTTTACATCACATGAAATATATGATTTTGTGTTATAAGGGTCTCTAAGACAGTATCCCGTATTTGTATAGCCCATCATTATATTTTTTTCTGCCCTATGTGCTAGTTTTGGGTCAATTTTATTTTTTGATTTTGCCTTCGTAGCATTCTGTCTTCTGACTTCCATAGATATATGTCTATATGTTAATGCCCCGAAGACTTTAAGATTTTTCAAATTTGGTTTTACTCCATAAAATAATTCATAAGGTGTTTTAAATCCTGCATTTGCTTTTGTGGGTGATCTATTAATTAAATAAGCTGAGGTAACTACAGCATAGGACCAATATTTTATGTCTAGATTGGCATCAATCAACATGGCTCGTACTCTCCTCATTAAAGTTTGATTTTGCCTTTCGGCAATACCATTTAATTCTGGGGAATACTGCACCACATAATCCATTGTTATGCCAACTTCATTAAAATAATTTATTATTTTTGCATCGGTATATTCTTTCGCATTATCGCATCTTATAGTACCTATGGGATATTCAGGGAATTTGTTTTTTATGGATACTATAATATTTTTAAATTCATTTGTTACCTGGCTTTTATTAGCAATAGGCATGACAAAAGTATATTTTGAAAAATGGTCTATGAATGTTAAAATGTATTTTTGGTTTGCCACAGAGGGCGTAAACGGACCCATAATATCTGAGGATGCTATCTCTAATTTCCGAGTTGGTTTAGTTCTAATTCCAGTATGACCTAATCTTGAATTATTGGCAATACAACATATCTGACAATTTACAAAATCCTCATCCCTAAAGTTCAGGTTTTCGGGAATGCCAACTGCCAAAGTTTTTAATTTTTGCAGATATCTGGCATTTAAATGCCCAAGCCTACTATGTATTACTAATTTTTTATTAATATTATTGTTTATTTGTGGTTTATTAGTATTATTATTATTTCCATTATTTTCTGTTATTATTTCCTCATTTTCACCCCCCCTGAGGTGATTCAGTATTGGAATCGTCGTCCTTGATTTCCAGTTCTACGGCAAAATCATCCCATTCATCATCTATATTTTCGACATTATAATATATATAAAAAATTCCTTCCTCCTTTTTTGCAGTCATTATTATTTCTGCATTTTCAATGAAGTAAATATTTGCAATATCTTTTTGCTGATCGATATTGATTATTCCAGTGTTTGTTATTTTTATTTCTGAAATAATATCTAGGTTCAGATCTGGCACATAATGGACATCATTCAACTCTATCAATGACTGAATTTTATTGAGATTTTTGACTTTGATCACCATCCTACTTGTATGAGTGGCATATAAAAATGTATTTTTTCCCGCACATTGCAATTTGATTGGGGTCACAAATTTTTTAACATCTACTAATTTATTAAAATCAGACGTTAGATGTACTTCCGCAGCCCCATCCAAAATTGTTTTGTGATTCAACATTGTATAGTTTTCATTATCATAATTTTTATTATTATTTATTAATTCATTTAATAACCATTCATTATTATTTTGATTGAATTTCTTGACCATGCAAGACATTTTTACTTGCTGTTCTGTACTATCTTTTTTATTAACATTCGGTTTACTTATATTCGTTTTTGGGGGATAATTTCCCTGACTATTGTTTGTATTATCATTATTTGTATTGGATTGTGTATTGTTATTACCACAATTCTGTGCTATGTGCCCAAATTGCCCACATTTATAACATTTCGTATTATTTTGATTATTATTCCTACCATTTCCTCTACAATTATTACCTCTATAGTTCGAGTTACCCCTATAATTGTTTCCTCTATAGTTTCCATTATTATTATTCCCATTATTATTCGTATTATTATTTTGGTTTTGGTTTATTTCATTACCATTACCATTATTACCATTATTATTAAAATTATTTCTATTATTATTTCTATATCCATTTTGACCATTGCCATTACCTCTATAGTTATTCCTTCCTCTATAATTATTATATCTTCCCCTATAATTGTATCTATTATTATTTCCATTATTTCTATAATTATTGTTTGATTGGTTATTATTATTATTCTGCTTTTTTAAGGTCTGATCCCTAAATTTTTGGTCAGAGTCCTCTCTCAATATTCTCTTAAAATTATCTATATTTTTTTCGTTTGGAGGTAAATTTTCAAATTGCATTTTTGCAATTGCCTGTTCGTAGCGTAAAGCTAATTGCAAATTTTCCAACTCTTCTGTTTCAGTAACTTCTTTCCCGCTATCTCTTACATCGGTTACTAATTCATCCCATTTTTTCAAAAAACCTTTCATGTTTCCTCCGAGTTGAAATCTAAACTCCATCCACTTTGCCTTTGCCATATTGGCTGTGACTGAAATTTTAGTGCCATAAATATTATCTAATTTTTTTAACATTAAAATTGCTGTATTACAGTCCCTTATCTGTTTAGTAATTTCATTTGATACTCTTTCTAATACAAATGCTTTAGCATTGTCTTGCATTTTGCAATAATTCATCATATCCCTATCAGGTCTGAAATTTAAATCGTCTATGTGATTAATATATTATTGTAAAAATTCGTGCTCTCCGAAAATATCATAGTATCCAGCTCCTCTAATGGCTGAATTAATCATCCTGCGCCAGTCTAAATAATATTTGCCATTAAATACCTTTCCCAATGGCGCTTGTATAGGTTTAATTTCGTTTGGGGATGCCATATTTTCTTCAATTTTACAAAAACCTAACACTATTTTCTCTATTAATGACAGCTATATATTTCTTATTCTCTATTGAACCTTTTTCAATTTCCTTTATTAAATTTTCCTCTATTTTTTTTGTTTTTTCTAGTTCTTTTTCGCTATTCCTTTTTATATTCGTTTCGTTATTATCCAGTTTTTATTATTTAATTAATTAAAGAATCTGTTCATAAATTTCTCTTTCGATTTTTCAGAACTATAAATTCTGCTCGAAAAATAATTTACTGAAGATTCTAAAATTTTAATATATTTCAAACTGCTAATATCTTCAAACGATTCTAATATTATCTCACCTGTGAAGTATTTAACATAGGGTAAATTATAAGTTTCAAATTTTACATCAATCACTTTTTCACCTTCAAACTTTTTTATTAATTCCTCTAAATCCTCCTTTTCAATGTTATACTCACCAATTTTTCCTTCAAACAAATTTATTGTAGGGGACATAAATAATTATTCAAAAATTTTACTCCTTTATCCTCAGTTCAAACACAATAATTGCATAAACACGAAAAATAATTAACTTCAATAAATATTACCTTTACAAAAAAAATTTTACCTTATTATTTCTGTTGTGTCGACGAATGATTTCTGTTTTCAATGTTCCGCTGGCTACCGCCATACTTCCTGCTTGAATTTTGTTTTGAGTTGGCCGAAAAATTTGGGTCTTTGATTTGTGGATCTACGATGAGTCCTCGATGACGGGAGCAGGTTTCCTTTGGCTGTTCACACGATCTCTTTGGCAGTCCTTTCTGGATTTAGCGTTCGATGACTTCCAGGATTGGCCGTTATTAAGTCTGGAACTTCAGCTTCTAATTTTCGGTTTAATTTTTAATTTTTTAAATTTGAAAATAAATTAAAATTCGAGTTTAAACTTCTCAAAAAACACGGTAAATACTTCGTGTATTATTTAACAGAAAACATGAAAAAATTTTTGCACAACAGTAAATCAATTCAAAAAATTATTTTTCCATCAATTCAGGATTTTTAAGTCTCTCCTCAAAGTTCTACCACAGCGATGGCTACCATGATGTGAGGTGTACAGAACAAGGATCGAAAGAACTTGAGACTTTCTACTTTAATGACATTTTATTATCGACTAAAATATGTTTCACAAACGAAATATGAAATGGCGAAGCAACAGTGTTATCGAATCAAAAGTAGTAGGGGAAGCACTTCTGATGAGAGTGTACATATGACATATATATATATATATATATTGTGTTCGTGATGATGATGAAGAAAGACAGAAGGTGGGATTTCTGTTATAACAACCTGATCAGGTGATAACGCTATTCGACGGTAGTGTCGCTAGTAGTTATAAGGGAGCTTTGTGAGAGTGTAGTGGAAGTGTAGAACAACAGTATTTCTCTGTGGTTTGGACGTCTGTGACGTAAACGTCATAATGGAACTTCGAAAGAGATTCAACCAATGATTATATTTTGTCTTCTAGCTCTGGCTATATAGTCTTTAGCCTGTAATTTTGTGTGTGAATGTAGTTTCTCGGTTTTTACCGAATTTAATTCATTTATCATGGCTATCATTGGTAGAATGGGTAGTATTAAATTATTGAAAAGTAATTCACCTTTTATTTCATTGCAGGTAATAATCTTAATTTTATATGTATTCTTGATCATCTTCATTTATTATCACACTTCAAATGTAACTATTCTACTTGTAACCTTCAAAAGTTTGATAAATTTGCTTGTTAATTTTGAACTTAGTATTCATAATTTATGTCTGTTTTACATTCTACCATTAAACAAAAAAATGTTTGAGTTTCTCATTCAGTGCTTGTTTAGTTATTCTTTCATTTTTTATCTCCTTCGATTTGCGAATGTGTTGGATGAAGATAACCCATTTACATTTTGCCTTGTGGCTCGTGTTTCTAGTGGCATTCACCGAATTTTGATTATTTAAATTTATTTTAGGTGGTAATAAACTTACAACTCATTTTATATTATAGGTTTGTCAGTACAGTAATGAGGCCAATTCTCAGTGGAACATCAAAAAAACAGTATGATTGCTCTTCATATTTATTTGAAATATCTCCCTTAAAAAAATGAGATCTTGTCACCGTGAAAAATTTTCAGTTTTGTGCAGCTGTTGGATTGGCCGTTGCGGGCGGTAGTGCTTTGTTATATACTTTGGAACAGTCAGTGAAGGCATACGATTGGCCAGCCCATCCACCAAAATATCCATGGAGTCATTCAGGATATCTTGAAGCATTTGATCATGCGAGGTTCCCTAATTTCAAGATTACATTTCTTTCATCGTTTATATAATAATTTTACCTCAAACTATAATTTTACAGTATAAGACGAGGGTTCTACGTTTATAAGAACGTATGTTCAGCTTGTCACAGTTTACAGTATGTGCCCTTCAGACGATTAATTGATGTGGCTTTTACGGAAGAAGAAATGAAACAAATTGCTAGCGAATATCAAGTTCGTCTTAATGAATACCTATTTATGTGAAGAATTGATTATAAGTCGTGCTGAGAACTAAATTATTACAGATTGAGGATGGGCCGAATGATGTTGGAGATTATTATATGCGCCCAGGTAAGACCAGTGATTACTTCCCATCTCCATATCCAAATGAAGATGCTGCTGCTGCTGCAAATAATGGAGCCGCACCTCCAGACTTATCACTGATTGTACTCGCGAGGCACGGTAACGAGGTACTGTTTCAAAAATGTTCGTCATATTTTCTATTTCTTTGTTTGAATGTGAGTAACAATTTTTCATTTTCCCTCTTGTAGGATTACATTTTGTCGTTACTCACTGGTTATGTTGAGCCGGAGGACGTTCCTGCTGGCATTTCAGTGCCAGAAGGCGGTCATTATAACCCGTATTTCCTCGGAAGTGTCATTGCTATGGCACCACCCTTATACAACAACGTAAGAATTGATTTTTTATTCAAAATATATTGAAATTTTGTTTATTTTTGAACTTAAATCTCCGAAAAGATTATATGATTCTTGAGTTTGAAAAATTGTATGTAGTCTTATTTTCATTTATATTTCGACTTGAACGCTGGTATATTCCGTACATTATGAATTTGTTGAACTTCATGTTTAGATAATTGAATACGAAGATGGTACACCGGCCACTCGCACTCAGCTAGCTAAGGATGTAATTACGTTTTTATCTTGGTGTGGCCAACCGGAAATGGAAATACGAAAATTGTGGGGTATAAAGGTACTAACAATATTAATTTTCTTTCTCTTTCATGTGGTTCGACTGAGTAACTTTTAATAACATTCATGTTTGTGTTTTTAGCTGAACTTATACATGGCCATTCTGCTCATCTTTCTGACATACGTGAATCGACACAAATGGACGTCATTGAGATCTCGAGTCATCATGTACAATGCGTTAGGAAAAGTTAAATAAAATTTAGGTACCATTTCAAAACTTTTTGAATTAGTGCAAATGAACGTGATACGATACCGTATGCAATATTGGTAATAAAATATTACATCCAACACGCTTGTAATAATGGCGAAATTGCATTTTGTGTAAATACTGAAGGTGTTAACGTTGTGAAATAATATACGTTTATCGTAGAAATGACGTTATTTTGAATGTTCCCATATTATTGTCGGACCAATGCATAACATAGCTCAGTACGATAATTCAGGGGCGACCTTGGTGCAATAGCACTTTGCTGGAGCACAGCCTGAGAAACTCAAGGTGGTGTAATTATTCGTGAATTCCTGTGAAATATGTGAATTTAATTTAAAAAATCAACTTTTAACAGGTGTTTAAAAAAAATAATGCGTGAATGCTGCTATGACTATACTCATGAAAGATTGATGCATTGATGTGTAAACCTGAAAATATCTAAATACTAATACGGCAAGTTATCCATTAATTGGTGTTTTTCATTTCTTCTATTTTTAAACTGCTAATGATGATAGAAAATATTGTATGAATGGTAAATTTTTGTAAATTTTCTTCTCGTCTCAGTGATACCAACCAAAGCTCTAATTTTAATAGTGACTGAGGAATCATTGAATGAATAATTAGAGGTTTTTAGATTTCGAAAATGGCAAAGTTTCCTTAAAATATCCTTTTTTGCGTTTATTTATTTTCAAACTGCGAAAGATGACAGAAAAATTACATAGATAGTAGATTTATGTAAATTTTCTCCCCATTTTCGATGATACCAACCTCATCTTTCTAACTTAAATAGCGGCTGAGGAATCATTGAGTAAAAGATAAGAAGTTTCTAGTTTAAAAAAAAAAAACAAATTTTTTATTATTTGTATTTTTTTGTTTGTTAATTTTCAAATAGCTAAAGACGATTAAAAATTATATAGAAATTTTATAAATTCTCTCCTCTTAGCAATACCAATCATTCCAGCTCTGTAGCTTAAACAGAAAGTATAAAGAATCACTGAATGACATAAGAGGTTTGTCTGAAAATAGAAATGTCTTCAACATATCTGTAGTGAGTAGAAGCTTCTAATTAGTGTGTTCAGGATCTATGAGGCCATATAAAGTTCGTTGGAGTCACACGCCTCTTAACTCACAACTGACATTGCTTCAGCATCAGTATCTTCTCTACCAAGAGGAAGTACTCTGGTGCATCACCTGTGCGTGGAGCCCATGGGTATAGCTATGATACTGGGGGTGGTGTATTAGGGTAGCTGTTGGAAGCTACCTTCTGGAGATCAACCTGAAATCTAATATATGTTATATATGACATGTACGAAAAATATTTTCAATTATGAAAAAATAAAAATGCACAAACTAAAGGTTAAAAAATAGAAACTGAAGTAAATATACTTAGAGAAAAATAGTTTCTTGCAATCTGCCAGATGTAAATTGAGAAAATTAATGAAAATTTAACTTTAGGCTATTATTAATGGATTTTGAAAAGGAATAATCGGGAATTATATTGCGAACTTTGTCAGTGTTTCAAATTTGTGCACTTTGTTACCTATTGCCCTTGATCCTTCATGATATAACTTGACAACAGTGGGTGTCAAAAAATCAAAAGTATGCCTTTCTAACAGTATAGTATTAAATTATGATGTGTCATAAAGACAGCAGAAATTAATGGATTTTACTTACATATGTCATGATGTGGGTTCATATTAAACTAAGGTAAGAGTAAAATCATTTTTAACTTATATTATCCTTCTTTTATAGCTTTTGTAGAGTGGAAAATTTCAATGGTTGTGAAGACACTTTTACTTGAAAGTTCAATTTTGTATGTTGTGTTTCCATCATACGATTTTTCTAGACCAGTGGTTTTAGCAAGTTTTTTTATTCCAGGTTTTGATTTGTAATCTAACGCATGAACAATGTCATTAACCTGTGGTTGATAAGGTACTGTATGATATGCATTTGGTAAAGCAGTAGGTGGCCTATCTTGAAGATAAAATATACTCCCTCTTCCAGGACAAAAACAATTTTTTAAGATAATTCTGGTCAAGTTTCAACATATTAAGTAAAACAGTATATTATCACCAGAGAATATATTTGGAATGTTTGCCATTGAAAATACACGCAAAGAGTTGCTGATCATCCTTTGGAATTTGAAGTTGATCAATCAATTTTGCTACAATTAAAAATTAAATACCTAACCTCGGTTATTTTCTTCATTCATGTAATTAGGCTCATAATTACTTCACACATTATACTTAATGAGGATCCATTCAGTACAAAAAGGAATTATTTCATTAAAACGCATTGAGTTACTTATGTACATAATGTAATTTATACCACAATAAATCACAAAGTAGGAATATAGGAGTATGAATTGAACACACAGTAATGAAAAATTAACACCGAGAGAAAATTATTTTAGTCTTCGTAGATTTATCGTTACACAAAGTTCATTATTATAACACAAAAATTTTCAAATAATGGTCGAGGTAAAGCTTTTGTGAATATGTAAGCTAATTGTTCTTTTGTTGGTATCCAATTCATTTCTACTTGTTTGTCTCCATATAGGCTACACACTTATTTATATTTGAATTTAACAAGATATTTAAGTGCTTTAGACTGACCAGACTTTATATCTTCAACTGCTGCTTGATTATCTTCGAATAATATGGGACTAACCTTTTTGTTTTAGAATTTTACCCAAAAGATTTGAAAGATAAATTACATCTTTACATGCTTCATTCAACACTACATATTCAGCTTCTATTGAGCAAGTTGCGACACATTTTTGTCTTTCTTTCCCTAAGCTATTGAGTCCTCAAATATTTGGATTACAAAACCAGAAGTGGACAAACCATCATTATTGGGCATACCTAAAGATGCGTCACTATAATCAATAAAATCTTGACCTTTTCCATCATAATGAATACCAAGTTCTTTAGTTTGTTTAAGATATTTAAGTACACATTCAAGCTTATTCAAATTATTAATATTGTCATTACTACATTTTCAAATAAAAACATTTACACAATATGAAATATCAGGTCTAGTACACATAGTTGAATACAATAGAGCACCAACTAATTCACGATAGGGAATTTTGACTTTCAAATTTAAAGTAGTTTCTATTTTTGGTTCATATTTTGCTTTTTGATCAGCTAGTTTCATTACCATTGGAATATCGCATTCTTTACAATTTTCTAAACCATACTTCGATAATAAGGATTCAATAAAATTTTGTTGTGACAAACACATTTCTTTTTTCTCTTTGTTTTAATTAATTTCATTCCCAAATACTTTTTAAGTTCACTCATAATTTTAAGTTTGAATTCCTTATTTAATTGTTTTTGTGTTTCTAGAATTCTATCTGTATTATTACCTGTAATTAAAATATCATCAATATACACAATTATGATTACAAAGTAGAATTCTTTTCCCAATAATACATATTTGCTTGACCCTTATGGACTATAAATCTCATGTTGGCCATTGCTTCCTTGAATCAAATATGTCATTTCTTAGGACTTATCCTTAAGCTATAAAGAGACTTTTTAAGGTGACACACATTATTTCTTTTAAATTCTTCAAACTTGTTTATACCATTTGGAATTTCTATGTAGATGTCTTTTTCTAATTCACTGTTTAGAAAAGCTACATCTATATGTCAGTTTCAATTAAATTCCAACCTAATTTATTTGCAATTGCTGAAATTGCTCTTAGTTCAGCAATTTCTAATGTCGGAGGATATATTTTAGAATAGTCATGAAGATTTTTATATTTAAAGCTATGACTTACTAAGCGTGCTTTGTACAAAATATTTTGGTTCTCTTCTATTTTCTTCCCAAAACCCCTCCTAGAATCAATCGTTTTATTATGTTTTGGTCTTTTATTATAAACCCAAGTTTTACTTTTATCTAATAATTTTAGTTCTTTACTTATAGCATCTAACCACTAAGATTTTTCTTTACCTTTCATTACATCCTTCAAGTTTTCTGGTATTTCATTTAATTTACATATCACTGAATCACTGAAAAATAATTCTTTTCTTTTTTATCAGGTTCAACTTTCAAATTAATTGCATTTAAATTTGTTTTAAATTCAGACTTACTAATTCAAGTATCACTGTTTTTGATTTTCTTACTTTTTGACAAATAGATTATTTCTTCTAAAGGATGTTCACTTGTACTTGAAGTATTGTTTAGGTAATTGTCAGAAATTCCTCCAGCCAAGTCAACATTCAGGTACTTCAGGATTTTCTACCCATGTAGTTATGTCAATATTTGGAAAACCATTCTTTTGAAAATAGTCTAAAGGAAATTTATTTTTGAAAAGAACAAACTGAAAATTCAACGTCACTACATCTATGTAATTTTCCACTTTTAGGATTTAAAAGTTGCCATTAATCAGTCTTACAACCAAACTAAAATACACAATTATCCTCTTCCTTTTAACTTTTTAACATTTTGTTTTTCATTCTGTATTTTTCTATACACCACACAGCCAAATCTATGAATATATTTAATTGATGGAACTTTATTCCATAATAATTCATAATGTGTTTTAAAACCTAACCTCTTATCAGGAAGACAATTGTGAATATGGACAACTTGGTTTAATGCAATTCCCCAAAATTCTAAAGGAAGACCACTGCCTATTAACATTGCTCAAATTTTCATTAAAAAAGTTCAATTTACATGTTCGGACACACTGTTCAATTATCAAGTAACTGGAGGACATGTTTCAAATATTATTCCTTCTTCAAGAATAATCTTTTTTATTTCAAAACTCATGTACCTACTCTCAACCACCATCAATTCTTAAGTTTATAACTTTAGTGGTACTATCACCCATATTACTTCTCATAACTTTAAGATATTTACTAAAAACTTCTGCCACGCAGGTTTTATTTTTAATACTGAATGTAACAGTGTATCTGGAATAATCATAAGTGAATGTAATTATATACAAATTTTTCTACCAGACACCAATTTGTTTTATAGAACCCATTAAATCTGAATGAACAAGATTGCATTGTGGGTGATTAGTGGACTGACCAGTTTGCTCCTGCATGACATGAAAATTACCTTGATGAGGAGTCGCCTGCATGAGATCAAAGTTTAATGGGAGCTGACTGAGTGGAACCACATCAACATTTTGAAATAAAAAGTTGGGGCTGGAATGTAAAAGCCGCTAAATATATGTCATAGGCCATTCCATTTTCAATGGCTTTCTTAAGGTTAGGCATTACCTTAGCCTTTTGCAATACACATTCAATTTTGTAATCCATCCTGGTATAAGTAGTTGCCACTGGATTTAGGTTTGAACTAACTAATCAGATGCTGTTGTGAACTAATCAGAAATTGTTGGTAGGTGACTGGTAATTTTTACTAGGAGTGTTAATTGGTAACTGCTGTTGACTAGGTGGCTGTAAACCTGGAGATGGGGGTACAAGTTGACTTGCCATCTGGAATGACTGGATCTGTAACAATACATGGGAATACACACATTGTAATTAGTTTTACAGCAGAATGCTAATGATCATTTATTACCACTAAGATATTTGACTAATTTAGTCTGAATGGACATACCATTCCTACAACACATGAAGTACACTCGTATGCAGCATTCATTTCAATATGCATATCACAAGAATAAATTTTTAAAGTTGCCTACTCCCACTTGATGTGTAAGACTAGGATGATTTACACATGGCTAGGTCTTTAAGATTGTGCTATCTATTTAAATGCTCTTGAAGGACTTGATTAAACTAAGATGAGACTGACTCATACCTATGCCCTTAAATATGGGATTTAGCTCAATAAATTGAGAATTCATCAAATGATTGAAAAATGAATGTATTAATAAATTTTATTACATTTTATCGCCTCTATAATCAAGTATTTCAAGACTTATCCTCCATTATAACGAATTTAAATTGCTCCCTCCAAACTCTTATGATTGTAAGCTAGTAACAATTAGTTATAGTTGAAAATAGTCAACGTTACCTCTTGTAAATTCAGATATTCAAACTCCGGAATAACATATTCACCAAAATACATAATTCATTAAAATAAACACAATTTTAATATAATATACTAATATGTAAATTTGAACTAAGACAATTTGTTGGGAGATGATCCCACACAACCTCACAACATGACTTTATTTGTCTCCGACTTTACACAAACTGTAAATAAAATATACAATATGTTTTTCTACTTTTCCATGTGGCTGCACTGATTCCCAGCTGGGAAAATATTTCGCTCAACGAACTTTTAGTTCGCCGCTGATATTTCTGTACCTTATCAAAATACATTCATGATGGTTTTTTTTTATACGTTTCTTTTCTGTATGATCTTCAATCATTCTCCAACACAATTCATTAGTTTATTAACCCTTTAATGCCTAAAGTATACTATAGGATACATCCTCTTCATTGGTTCAAATAAAATACAGATTTGGTCAATTCAGTAAACTGTGTTGTAATGGAAATCCCACCTCATCTCCCTCTTCATCATCATCATCAGGATTATATATATATATATATATGTCATATGTTCATTACTGTGAGAATGATAGCAAATTATATTATACACTAGCCTATTATTCTCACATATCATTTATTGTGGTAACACTGTTTTTAGTATTATTTGTAATCTGTGATTTTATGTTTGAAACCCAACTGTGATAATATTTTTTGTGTGCCTCTTGTCGCTCATCAAACGTTGATGAATTAACATCTCCACCATTTTTATATGGAAATAAAAGTTTGTGAAAGTGAATATTTTCTGTTTTATTTATGTGTTTGTAATATGTGTGTCTGATCTTCATTCGATGTCCTCGGTCAATTAAAGTCTTTCGTCGCTATCTTTGTTCAGTTCGATCCGTTGATAATTCCTATTTCTTCACAGGTTATGGGCCCAGTTACCTGGATGTCAACATGGTCGCCATTGTTCTAACTCGTCAATATTGTGCTGTCAAATCCTGATCGCCTCTTCCAAGTAGTAACCATGCCTTCTAATTTGTTTTTCGTATTTTAATATGTTCGCTTCTCACTGTTCCTGTGATCTCGTTCGAGTTGAATCATTGGTCGGCGCATCTGATAGTTTCTGAAATTGCTGTTTGCAGTGCAACTGATCATTGTTACCTGTCATCGAGATGGACGTTAAGAAGCTGAATTGTATCAAGCTGTTTAATGGGTGAAATGGCAGAACCTGGAAGTTCCAGATGGAGCTGCTGTTGGCGAAGGATTCGTTGGGTAATTTACTAACTGATTTTTTACCGACTGTTTGTAAAAGGGGAGATGCTTGGTTGAAAGAAAATGCTAAGGCGATTTTCCTGATTGCTAATTATGTGACTGACGAGTACCTGGAGATGATACAAACGTACACGATGGCAAAAGAAATGTTTCAAGTGCTGACTAACTTAATTGACAATGGAAATAACCAGACGCTGATGGACTTACGAGGGGAATTGTATGCTAAACGGTATGTTTTTGGTGCTGATTTGCAGAAGTATCTACTTGATTTTTGCGCTCGATGTCGTCGCTTGACCAAATTGGGAGACCTGACAACCACGAAGCAGTTTATCCTGGTGTTGCTGAGATCGCTGCCTGCCGAGTTTCGTCCAATTAAAGTTGTTCTGGAGGATGCAGAAGTCGTCACCTGTGATGGTGTGTTTATGAGATTGAATAATTTCCAGCGTGAACTATCTTCAGATAGCAAGTCGACATCTAGAGGTAATTCTCAAAGTTCTGTGTCTCTAAAACCTTCATCAGTACCTGTTGCTGGTGAAGAGAATCTATTTTTTGGCAACCATAACAATGTCGGTCGTAATCCTGGTAATTTTAATAATTGTTTCAATCGTGGCCGGTCGCAAAATCAAAATAATAATCGTGGTTTTAGTCGAGGAAGATCTCACAGTAATAATAATAATAATTTTCACAATTTGTCTTCTGATATTGAAGGTCGAAATTTTAATAATAATAATCACAATTTAGGTTCACAAAGTAATAATAATTTTAATGGAAATGGTTGTAATTGTAGTAATGATAGTGGTCAGTCAAAGATCAAATGTCATTTCTGCAACAAAATTGGGCATATAGCTCGAAATTGTTTTGTAAAAAATAGAAATAATAATCATGAATATCACAATCACAATCACAATAATTTTAATAGATCGGATGATCGTAGTAATAATAATAATAGGAATTCTGCACAGATGTGCAATGGTAATAATAATGTTAATGACGAATGCTCTGAAGTGGACTTTGGTTTCACAGTTAATAATAATAATAAAATTAATGATCTTGATAATAATAAAGATGATAATTTAATCCCTCGAACCACATTTGTTGTTGATAGTGGATGCACAATTCATATTATAAATGATATTAACCTATTCAGTGAATACATTGAATTAATTAAATCCCATAATATTTGTGTTGCGAAAAAGGGAGTCTCGCTTCCCATCACGTCTGTTGGTACGGTAAAATTAAAACTTATAAATGGAACTATAATCGAATTAAAAAATGTAAGGTATGTTCGGGAGCTGCCACAAAATCTGCTTTCTGTAAAACGAATGAGCAAGTCGGGTTTTGATACTCTTTTTAGAGAGGAATCAGTTGAGGTCATCCAACGCCGCAGTGGAAAAATTGTAACCACTGGTATTAGAGTGGACTTAGATTTGTACACGATTGATTTTTTGAAAATGTCAAGTCAATCGTGCAATCTGACGTTGGAGGATGAATCAAGTCCACTGACTGTGTGGCATAGGCGTCTTGCTCATTTGAACATTAATGATGTTAAGTTGTTGTCAAACAGAGGTTTAATACCGAACATTGACTCCAACCGCAGATTGTTGTGCAAACCCTGTGTTATGGGAAAACAGAGACGAAAACCGTTCCTGAGACATGAAAGAAAAACTAAAAAGCTTCTTGAATTGGTGCATACTGACCTCTATGGTCCTATAAACCCTCCTTCATATAAAGGAGCAAAATATTTTATGACATTTATAGATGATTATTCCAATTTTTGTTGTGTGTACCTCCTGACGAGTAAAATGGAAGCGTTTACAAAATTTAGGGAATATCATGAGATGGTTTCGAATAAATTTGGATATAATGTAAAAAGACTCAGTTGTGATTGTGGCACAGAATACACAAACACAACCTTTCAGTCATATTGTGTTGAGAAGGGAATCATTTTTGAACCTACAGTTGGTGGCTGTTCCCAGCAGAATGGGAAGGCTGAGAGGATGAATAGGACACTTTGTGAGAGGGTGAGAACAATGTTATTTGAGAGTTGTCTTGACAAGATCTATTGGTCAGAAGCCATATTGTGCTCTGCCTACATAGTGAATAGATGTCCGACAAATAAGGACTTTGTATCCTTTGAGAGGTGGTTTGATGAAAAATATGATTACACAAAATTAGACTTTTCGATGCGACGCATATATGTTGCCATTCAAGATTCTAATAAATTTAAAAATAAAAGTGAGAAGTTGGTTATGCTAGGGTACTCTCCTTGTGGATACAAATTATTGGACACAAATGCAAAGGAAGTAGGTCTGTCACAGGATGTTGAATTCTTCGAAAATAAAATAGGAAATAATAGTAATAAGTACACAAAAGATGATAATATTTTTAATGAAGTTACAGAGTCTAACTTGGAGAATATAGAAGTAGACGGGGATTTAAATTTGGATTGTTTACCACAGGAGACGACTGATCGTGATGGTACTGCAAATTATATATATGTTGCTGTGGATGGAATCCCTTTGACATTTGAGGAGGCGATAGCTGCACCTGACAGTATGATGTAGAAAGAAGCTATTTCAGATGAAATTAAAGCTCTGGATTCCAATCAGACTTGGCAGGTGACCAAACGTCCAAAGGGCGCCCCTACCATCACATGTCACTGGATATTTAATAAAAAATATGATAATGATAATAAAGTCCTGTATAAGGCCAGACTAGTTGCCAGAGGGTGTCAGCAGAAGAAAGGCTTCAACTTTGATGAAGTTTATGCGCCGGTGGCAAAACTTTCGACTGTTAGGACACTGTTGGCAGTTAACAATCAATTAAAATTTTATATTGAACAGATAGACATATGCAGTGCCTTTCTGAATGGTATTCTGTCGGAAGATGTATATCTTGAGATACCAGAAGGTATAGAAACACAAATAAATAAACACAATAATGTACTAAAATTAAATAGGTCAATTTATGGTCTGAAGCAGTCGCCTAAGGTGTGGAACAGATTGTTCAACAAATTCCTTGTCTCTCTTGGCTTCGTGCAAAGTAAGGCTGATGACTGTTTATACACAAATAAAAATAATAACTCTATAGCATATTTACTTACATATGTTGATGATATAATCAGTTCCAATAATGAAACATTAATTACATTTTTTAAAAAGGAAATTAATAAAAGATTTAAATGTAAAGACCTGGGAAAAATTAACAAATATCTAGGATTAAACATTAATCACAATCGTGATGAAAGCATTCTGGAAATTGAGCAGAGAAATCTCATTGAGACTGTTGCAAAGCGTTTTGGTGTTGAAAATTGTGCACCTACCTACACTCCTATTGACCCTAAACTCCAATTGGACAGGGATCTCAATGCGTGTGGTAGTGTATTGAATAAAGACTACCAACAGCTCATGCGATGTCTAATGTACCTAATGCTAGGATCATGGCCCGATATTTGCTTTGCAATATCGTATTTTAGCCAATTTTCCAGTTATGCTACTGATGAACATTTTAGGTATTTACTCCAGGTTCTTAAATATTTAGTAACCACAAAAGACAAGAAACTAACATTTAAAAACGAACATAATAATAATAATAACAATATTTTAGAAACATATTCTGATGCAGATTGAGGTAATTGTGTGAATACAAGACGGTCAATCTCTGGATATTGTGTATTTGTCTATGGCTCACTGGTGTCCTTGTCCAGCAAAAAGCAGCCAACTGTAGCGTTATCTAGCACTGAGAGTGAGCTTATCGCCATATGCGATGCCACTACTGAATCTATTTGGTTTAAATATTTGTTAGGTGATTTTTGCATTCAAATTAAAGACAAGGCCACGATTTATGAAGATAATCAGAGTTGTTTGGCACTCCTGCATTCGGGTAAATGGAATACTCGCAGGTCCAAGCACGTTGACGTAAAATACCGTTTTGTATGTGATCATGTAAATTTAGACTTTAAATATTCGTACGTACCAACCTCGCGACAGTTGGGTGACGTTTTCACAAAGGGCTGCCCCAGGCCCAAATTTGTTATGTTTTGCGAGATGTTAAAATTATTGTAACTTTTTGTATACATTTACCATATATGTTAATATTTTTTCACGTTGTAATTTTTGTTGTTGTTGACTTTTGTCATTTTTGTGTAATGACCAATTTATTGTTTTATGTCGTTAATTTAGTAATTTGTTTATATTGACAAATCGTATAATTATAATTTGAGGAGGCGTGTGAGAATGATAGCAAATTATATTATACGCTAGCCTATTATTCTCACATATCATTTATTGTGGTAACACTGTTTTTAGTATTATTTGTAATCTGTGATTTTATGTTTGAAACCCAACTGTGATAATATTTTTTGTGTGCCTCTTGTCGCTCATCAAACGTTGATGAATTAACATCTCCACCATTTTTATGTGGAAATAAAAGTTTGTGAAAGTGAATATTTTCTGTTTCATTTATGTGTTTGTAATATGTGTGTCTGATCTTCATTCGATGTCCTCGGTCAATTAAAGTCTTTCGTCGCTATTTTCATTCAGTTCGATCCGTTGATAATTCCTATTTCTTCACAATTACACTCACAAATCACTTCCCCTACCTTTCACTAACCGATAATGCTGTGCTTCGCCATTTTGTATTTTAGTTGTAAAATATATTTCAGTCTGCTAATAAATGTCCTAATATAAAAAAGTCTCAAGTTCTTTCGATCCTTGTGGTAGCCATCTCTGCGGTAGAACTTTGAGGAGAGACTCATAAAATTTTGAAATAAATGCAGACATAATATTTTTTTGAATTAATTTACTTTTGTGCAAAAATTTTTTCATGTTTTTTGGTGAATAATACACGAAGTAGTTACCGTTTTTTTTTCGAGAATTTTAAACTCGAAATTTAATTTTATTTATTTTTTACAATAATTTAAATTAAATCGAAAGTCGAAGCTGAATGTTCCAGACTTAATAACGGCCAATCCTGGAAGTCATCAAACGCCCAATCCAGAAAGGACCACCAAAAAGATCCTGAGAACAACTGAGGAAACCTGCTCCCATCGTTGAGGATTCAACAGCAATCTACTCATCGAAGACCATTTTTTTTGGCCAACTCAGATCCAAATTCAAGCGGGAAGTACGACGGTGTATCAGCGAAGTTCCAGAAGCAGACATTTTTTATCGCAACAACAGAAATCGTCGAACAGTGTAAAGGTAATATATATTGTAGCAAATTATTTTTTGTGTGTAAAAAACTATTGTGTTTGAATTGAGGCAAATAATTTTAATAGCCCAATAATAATATATGTCCCCTTTAATAGATTTGTTAGAAGGAAAAATTAGTAAATATAAAGTAGGTAAAGAGGATTTAGCAGAATTGATAAAAAAGTTTGAAGGTGAAAGAGTGATAGATGTGAAGATAGAAACGTATAATTTGCCATTTTATAAATATTTTACTGGTGAAATCGTCGTTTGTGATAGATATATCTGGAAGAATTGAACAAATAAGTAGTATAAAATATATTAAAATTTTAGAATCTTCAACGAATTATTTTTCAAATAGATTATATAGTTCTGAGGAATTGAAAAATAAATTTATGAATAGATTTTTTAATTAATTTATGAAATAATAAAAACACTGGAGAATATTGAAATAATAGGAAACAAGAATAACGAAAAAGACATAGAAAAAACGTATGAAAAAGAAGAAAATTTAATTAACAAAATTGAAAAAGGATTAATTGAAAATAGAAAATACATAGCAATTGTTAATAAAGAAAATAGTGTGTTAGGTTTTCAAAAAATCAAAGAAAAAATGTCATAGCTTAACTGGAACAGAGGTTGACATTTATAGATGGATAAACAGTAGTGTTGATGGTTCAAATCTTTGATCCACTGATAACTATTTTCCATTTTCAAAAAATTTGGTTCCACTTCTATTTCTCAATGCTCGTTAGAATTTCAAAAGCAAAATATAAAAAGCAGGTATTGAGAAACTGAAGTGGAAACTGAACTGGTTGGAAACAAAAACAATAATGAATGGAAAAATTAAAATCCAGAAATGGAAATCAAATTGGAAACAATCAACTAATTTGCTTCAAAATAAATAAGGAAAATGTAATGGAAACCAAATGATAAATTGTTTCTATGTCTCACTTGATTAATTTTTGATCTGGGAAAAACAATTTGAAAAATCAAAACAAATTGAAAAATCATCAAAAATTATGTTTCTTAAAAAATATATAAAAAATATGAATATATCAATATTTGAATAGGATTTGGAAAATGTTAAATATAGGAAAAATATTTTATTGAATGGAAATAGAAACAGAACTGAAAAAAGAAACTGAATAAAAAATTTTGTTGAAACCAGAAATAGCAACGGAAATGGAAACAAAAAATAAATAAAGTTGTGGTAAATTTCAGAAACTCAACTAAAATGGTAATGTTTCTCAATCCCTGATAAAAAGCCAAAAATTGTGACACATCCTTCGAGGATATATATATATATATGATGAAGATGACATGGAACAATTTTAACATGGGGTTGAGTGTCCAGACAATAGATACCGCATGCTGGCGTACCAAGTACCTCAGACTGAATACTCCAACCAATCAGAATTGAAAATCGGTGTAAAAGTGAGGTACTTTGTATGCCAGTGTTTATAGACAAACGCATGTTGCAACAATTTCCTCCAATCAGATATTTAATTGGAAGTACACGTGTTTGTAGAAGCCCTTTCTATAGGCTGGACACCAAAATTGCCCATGTGTCGTCTCCATCATATATATATCCTCAAAGGACACATACCATTCTTCCAAAAATAAGTCTCTGATAACTGCGCACAGGCACGCTTATCCACCATTTTTTCCCAACTGTATCATGTCAGTTTTATATCAGTTTGCCATACATTTAGGAGATTCATAATAATTTTGGACAGTTTTGCTCAATTCATTTATTAATAATATAATAATTAATTGAGTTGGAATAATCATCATTAAAGCTAAAATTTAAGTTTCCAAGAGATCTGGAAAAAATATAAATTCATATAAAATACCAAAATTATAAAATTTGAACAATCTACTGCAAAAATCTTCAACAGTTTTTTTTATATAGTATTTCTGTGCATAAATTAGTCTTCCATCATAATTATATTTTGGTTTTTCAGCGTATAATGTAGTAATTTTTTAGTTTCTCATTCGGAATAAAATGACGAAATTTGTGTGAAACTATTAAAGCTTTTATAAAACACCCCTTAATTGTGAATGTCTCTATGATGTCACATTATTCTTATTTTGGATAGACCATAGCGAACAGAGAGGCATTTACGACGTGTTTATGTTTATTGATCTATAAACCTCTATAAACTTCTATAAACTTGTGTAACTCACCAATCTTCATCGAATTTTATAGACACCTATTAGAGGAGGTGTTTATAAAACAAAATCTGGTGAATATTGTTTACAAACCGGAATTATTGGTAGTTGTTGTTATTGTTTTTCTTTGAAGTTGTTATCAGTCACACGTTTTAATCATAATTATGGCATTAATTTGTTTCATGAATCATAATTCATTAATGATGTTCGTAATATTCATTATTAATTTGTACATTAATTGATTTCTATTGAAATTTCTGACAAAGTACTTTATCTAAGAATCTTTTTTTTTATACGCTTTTATTCTACTCACTTAATTTGTTGAAGTACACAGGATGACCAACTTAGCACTGCTTTCACATGTGGCAACACATGTACACATACACTTATATTCGTTTTTATCAATTGTTTTTTCAATATTTGTTTGTTTCTGTCTTGAAAAAAAAAGTGAGAAATTTTATTTTCTCTTTCATCGTTACTTTCTTCTTTAAATTATAAAAGTGTATTTTTTAAAAACTCGTTTTTAACCTAACTTATTATCCCCAGTCTGTTGAATTCACCATGTTTTTTGCGTACATTCATAAAATTTATAGAATGTTTGTAAACACTTAAAAGTGAACATAAACTCAAATTTTATTGACACGTTGTAAACGCCTCCCAGGTGAATTAGTCAATAGTTGGATGTAAAATAGGGCTATCTGAGAGTCAATGTACATTTTCCTGATATTTTATCAAATTTTGTGTATTCTTATTAAAGCAGGGTTTACACTGACATCTTTATTTTCCAATCTCTAATCTGCATTCTGTAAAGTTGGGAAATTCCAACTTCTAGAGAATAAATCAAGAGAAACAGTATAAACCATAACTCAGTGTTTCCCTTTAGTGAACTTTTTACATATTGGATCAAAGAGAATAAATCAATTAGTATGAACCACCCATAATTTGTTTAATGGCTGTTTACACCAAATGAGCAGGAAAAAAATGTTCGTTCTTTGCTTGTTCATTTGTTATAAATAATCAACTTTAAAGAAATTGAATCCGTTCTCTACACTTGTTCACCACTCTTTACTCATCACATTTCAACATTTTTGTCCAACTTCCCAGACTCTCTACTATTTTCTAAAATAATTAAGTTTTTCCACTGATCAAACAAAACCAGAAACCAGTCACTTATTGCCTAGTTTCATGAAAAAGTTACCTCATCCATTAATCCAAATTATTTGAATTTTGATTTGCTGATGATTTCTCACTAAAATTTTCTAAATTTTGAGAGCATAATAAATCTTGAATGAAAGACATAGATTTCATCAGTTGAAATCTAGCATCGTCTTCGCTTTTTTTAGCCATTTGTAATTCATTTTCCATCGTTTCAAGTTTGGAATTAATGAGTCTGAAAAAATGAAAATCCAAAAATTATACTGAATTAATTATTTTAAATACAAAATAAACAACAGAATTTTTGAACCTAGTTTCGGATTTTATAGCAGAAGTATAACCGAGAAGATGATCACGTTCGGAAGTGACAGTTGCCAATTTTATCTCGAGGTCACATTTCAGTGATTCTAGAGTTTTCAACCTCGTTTTCAACATCTGTATTTCTTTCGTATGGTGAAGTCTTAGTTCAGCAGACATTCTGGAATTAAAATCAACAAAGAAAAATTATGATTTAAAAAAACACAGATTAATAATTATGCGTTTAACAATGACCATGGTAATAACAATAAGAACTCAATCAATCTAGTCAAAATTAAGGTAATAGGAATTACAATTCAGGTTCTTCATCTAATTAAAATTCAAATTATAATTCTCAACATTGAAATCCCTTGCTGGGATCACAGGGAACACATGAAGTGGTTCAGTACCAAAATAGATCATAAATTTGAGCTCATCATATACATTTGGAAAAAAAACAAAAACAAAAGTGGTACTTTTTACCATATCAAATAAACCACTGAATTCACAAAACATTCATTTATAAATTAGCTACTGATACTTCGAAGGAGAAAAAACAGAAGAAAAAGAATGTATTAATCATTATTACAGATTTTTCACAGATTTTCACATGGGTATTTTCGACTTTAATTTTAAGTTCTATCAGTAGCATAGCCAGGATTTTCTTAAAGGGTGTGGATTTTAAGGAAAAAAATGTTGTCCTCTCCTCTCGAGTGAAAAGCGAAGTTATCAAAAAGTTTTTCGGACAGTTTTTCTGTATTTTTCAAAATTTTTACCTTCTTATTTTTGTGTAGCATTAAAAACTTTTTGGGGGCTATTCCTTAATGTTGATGCCACCTGCTGTTCTTATTGGTGCTTATGTTCAACATTAATGAAATAGCACCACAAAACATTTTTATTGCTACATGTTTTGCCAGGTTGAACAGTCTCATAATCCACTTTACTTCAGAATTTTTTTGTTGCATTTTTTTTTAATTTCCTAGCAAATATATATATGGATAAAATCAAAACCATTAGTTTGACCAGCAACCAAGGCGGGGCAAGAAAATACCGACAACCCCAGCCAACAAGCTAAATAGAAGTGTTAAAAGATCATCATTATAGTAAAAGCAGTTAGACAAGTATGACCTGGAAGATGGAAATTACATTCATGTTAAGCTTTCCATAGAAATCTATTTAAGAACCGTATTTTTTAAACTCATGTTTCAATCAGTATTGCCAGTATAAAAGTTCCATACATGAATAGAATGTTTTCACATTTTGACAACAAAAACTTCACTCCTGCTAGGCTTTTGATACAAATCCATTCGGGCAGCAAATTTGTCAAATTCATGTTTTAACCATTAATTATTACAGAATTTTTTTATACCTACATTTGTAAAATACTTTTTTTAAATAAAAATTCAATTCATAAAAGCATATGTTTACAACTTATATGTTTCAATCAGTTTTACTAGTACAAAAAATCCATGTATGAAAAACATAGTTTCAACTGTGATGTGAATAATTATGAATATTATGACGTTTTTCTCACTGCATGGCTACTCATTTAAGGAGTAATCCTTACAATTAATTTTCTTTTGTCACTGTCAGTCGTCACTTATGAAGGTTATAAATGAAAATAATCTCAGATTCTCAGGAATGGAAATTCGATGGAGCATAGAGGTTAAGGGTTAAGGATTAATTTTTCCTTAAGTTACAGCTAAGCAGATCTGTTAAGTCCTTAAAATTAATTTTGCTTCACCATCATCATCAGTCATTACTTATGAGTTATTGTTGTGTTATTATTGTTGTAAATTAATATAATCTCAGATTAAGAGTGATAGATGTTCAATAAACTAATGTAGCCTGGAGATTATAACTATTTTTTTTAATTTTATTGTAATCTCACATTCTTAGAGAGGTGATACTGGTTAAATGGAGCCTGAAGGACAAGTTTAATTTTTTAAATATAATAAAATAATGTATCATTGAATGAGTTTCTTCAGGTTCAAGTCTATGGTTGTAATCACAGATTATCAATGACAGAAGTTCAATGGAGCCTGAAGGTCAAGTTTAATTTTTTAAATATAATTAAACAATGTATCATTGAATGAGTTGCTTCAAGTTCAAGTCTATGGTTGTAATCACAGATTATCAGAGACAGAAGTTCAATGGAGCCTGGAGGTCAAGTTTAATTTTTAGATATTATTCAGTAATACTTCATTGGATGTTTCTTGAGGCACCAAATTTAAGTCTACGGTCTATTTTTAGATAGCATCACGAGGTGTAGGACAAACTCTTTATTTACTACAGAGTAATATATTTCTTGAGATTTTAAGACACTCAGTTCATTCCCCATGTTTTGATTGAACCACTCTTTGAACACCTTTGACTCTGAAAATGTGAGGACTTAAGTGGTTTCTATTATTAGAATAACACAGTAAAATTCACTATTATGTTGTCAGTAAGCTTAGATTCAGTTGCTTTATGCCGCCTTATCATCAATCAGGTTTGATCAAGATTGTCTCATTTTGAGGAACCAGTCTCAGTGTCCTGGCTGGTTGAGTTTTATGTCCCAGTTTCCTATTTTCCAAATTTAGCAACCAACAATAATAATAAAGTAGAATTATTTTTAAATGAATTTTTTAAAGGTCGAATTAATAAAAAAGAGAGGTGAAAAAATAATTTATCATTCCTGAAAATTCTTTGAAATCAAAATAATAAAACTAAAATCTCTGAGGGAGAAAACTTTGCAAGAAAAAGTATATATAGGCAATTAGGCAGTAGAAAAAGCAAAAATCAGCATCCAAATCACAGGTCTGAGCAATTAACATGGAGAGATTAAAAATTTACTCACAAAAAAGTAAATATCCAATATAAGATTCAAACCCGTTAAAAAAAAAGTGACAAAAATCAGAATCCCTCAAGATAAAAGAAACTCCGGAGATAAGCAAAAGTTGGAATGCAAACAAAAAGAAAAAGACAAGAATAAACAAACCCACGTGTGATATGGAACACAAACATTGCAACATGTTTCTGTTGTAACAACAAAGATAATCTCAACATCATGACATCACAGATGGAGATTCCTTCGTGATCTAAAATTTGAAAAAATTTTCTAAGTTTATTTCACGCACAACTTTGCTTAAATTGATCAGAATCTTACAGGAAAACTTTCATATGGCTGAGAATATTAAGCGCTATTCTCTCCATGAAAGGACAAACTCAGATAAGGCGACATTTTGACACTACGACTGATCAGAGATCTTGCAACAAAAATCACACGCTATTCTACTGTTATATAAATTAGACGTGTTCTTACTACCTTAAAAATTTTGTTTTCCTTTCAATATTTTCTTTCACTATTCAAAAAATGTCATTCTCAACTGTAAACCCTCTCAAAATGTCCAACACAAAAAAGGTTCAGGAAGCTGCTGAGAAACAAAAAGTTCGAAAACTTCTCAAACATTCTCAAGAATTGGCACAAATCAAAGAGGAGATACTAATGGACACAGAACCTCTGGTGGATAAAATCTTCGAGATGATGTCGTCTTCACATCCTCCTTTGATTTCTCCTCCTTGGTTGGTGGAAAAGAAGTCCCCAACTCCGGAAACTCTGAAGCCAGAACCAACCCTACCACCAACCCTGGAACCGATGAAATTTTTCTTTACAGTGGAGAGAGCTGAATACTTCCGTATCTCCATGAACTTGGCACAAGGAATTTCAAACTCCCCTATGCTGAGGAAACCAGAGTTTAAGAAACCTCAACCCTCGCACTCCCATTTCCATCCCTACATTCCAACTAAAAACAGACCACCTCCACTTAGGGGAGAAAACAGCCACACCAACTATCAGGCCCAAGCAGACGCCCATAAGCAGTCTTATGAGTGCATTAAGCCTGCATTAGGCAGCATTAAAGTGGAAGACTGACCAGAAATGGAGCTAAAACTTGTAAGTCTCCCAGTCCTGCGCAAGTTTTATCATTTTTGCAGCGCAAAAACAGGGGGAGTAGCTGTGGGGACTCACTAGTATGAGATTTAGTGGCTTAGACCCCCAACAACAGTCGCCGCTACAATGCAGGCTAATATTCGTCTTTATGACATTAAACAAATTGCACTATTTACCTTCAATTGTAATTACTTGTACATACATACAAGTAATGTACGAGTATCAAATCGTGACTAATCTCAACAATACGATGATGTCACAATTCCATACATAAACCAGCCCATCATTTCTTATCATTATGTAAAATATACTTTTTAATAAAAAATAATCTAATGATGCGAATTTTCGAAAACACGTACTCCTAGTCTAATAATAGAAGCAAAAATGGGATAGTTTACACTTCCCAGGGCAGATAAAAATGAGCTGAGCAAAACTCACTTTTTCAATTCCGTCATTACAGCAGAAGAAAAAGTTGTATCTTGTTGAGAACGGTTTTCCATAGCTGACTGCATTTTTATGTTGGAGAGAATATCAAGTTTTCCTTTCAGTAGAATTAATTCCGTTTTAGACGATTCGAATTTTTCGTTTAATACTTTTTTCTCAGCATCAAATTGTTTCACTAAAAAGAACAATTTCAATTTTTTAAGCACCTATCGTAAAACACAGAAAAAATTTAAATTACGACAGCGGCGAATCACTGGGGAGAGGGGAATAAAACTTTAGCTCTGAACGGCATTAGTTAAACATTAATCGTGGGATTAATTTAGTTAAATTAAAGAGAAGGAAATAATGCGATTTGATACTAAAACTAATGTCAAAACTCATAGGATTGAAAAATCTGTTTTATTTGTTCAAAATTGAAAAATCTGATTTCTTCCTACAGTAAATCCGCCTCTGTTTTGTAACTAATTACAATTATTCTGGTATATCGTTTCCACGCTTTTATATTTATTTAGTAGCAACTTGACATGTCGGATCAACAGCTGATTGTGTTCTTCTATTAGCATAAATTTGTCATGAAGTTTTTTCCATTCCACCAAAGAAGATTCAGCCTATAAAAATTAAAATAATATATCATTAATTCCTATATTGAAAAGTCAACAAAATCATACAAACATATTTGTTATGGCGAATTTCTAAGAAAATCGTTAAAAATGTGGAAGTAATATTATTGTAACTATTGGAACTCATAAAACAATAAAAGTGCAATATGTACAATTATAATAAGTGTCTTCAGTTGATGAAATATAAATCCATACTTTTTCTTTGTATTCAAAAAGCTCTCGTCTGAGAGAAGAATTTTCACACGCGATTTCCTTACAACGATTAGAAAATTCATCAAATGTTTGTTTGAAATTAGAAAGTAGTTCGTCTTTCTCTTTTTTCGTTTGCTCAAATGCTCGCAACAAAGGCTCGATACTTCGGATATCTTTCACATCAGCCAAGAATTAAAAGAAATATAAATATGAACACATATGACTGGACAATGACATCAGATATGATCAAGTGGAGGCCTTACACAAGATAAGATATAACAAGTACCTCGATTCGTTAGATAATCATTTTCAGGATTTAAATCGAAAGGAATAAATTGCTTCGCTGGGTTTGAAGAGGCAGATTCTCGTAACTCCAATTCCACATTGAGCCTAAACAATTCGCAAAAAAAAAAGTTGACTAATGCGATTAATGATAACATGCATATAATAAAAGGCTTAAAAATTATTTTATTGACACATACATGTAAACAAGTCTTTTCATAACCATAATATCATTATTCAGCTCCTCGTTTCTTTTCCTCAAAGATTCCACAATACCCAGACACGGGGTTCCAGAAAATGAATTCCCATCAAACACATTGGTGGGGTGATTTGTTAGTACCTCTTTAGAATATTTAGGATCCATTAATTTACAAATGAAGTGAAAATTTAATAAAAAAAACACGAAGCAAATTAATCAGATGTGCGACAGACACAGACATAGATAAATAACGCAGATAATAAAGATAAAAAAGTAATATAATTCGTATATAGATGTGCAATAGAAAATTGACCGAAAATAATAAATAGATTCGAATCAAAACGAAACTTTATTAATGAAACGAGAGAAAAACGAATTCAACCATTATTGCATCATTCAAATTAATAATCAATGATAACAATACGGCGATCGAGAATCATGATGCTAAACATCGAACATCAAAATGAAAATAGAGCCGAAGCTCACCGATGTAAAACGAATCGAAGTACACGTACATTGTTGCCCGTATTCACAAAGCTTACTTTAATCACACTTTTCATAAAGTGTTACTTTCAATCCCCTTTAACCACACTTTAGTTTAATGTCGTATTCATGAACATCACTTTTTGACTTCAAGTGGACTATTTTTAGGATTTGGAAAGTGAACAGAAAGTGTGATAGTTAGCACACTTTTCTTTCACTTTATAATTGTTGGGATACGATTCCCTCACTACCTCACGAACACGGGACATCACTATGACTAACACTGTATGTAACATTCTATTACCTTATTCGTTTTACATGTGGCGACACTGATCGCCAATATAATATTCGATCCGCCACTGCTCGACGGAGAATGTTCTCCGCTCGTCAGTCGTTGTACTAACGTTGGTGTTATTAAACATTTTTCCAAGATGGAAGTTTGTACTTATTTTTCTGGGTAAAGTAACTAAGCCTCACCACAACATGGTAGCCAGAGCTGCGTACCAGTGAAAATAAGTGCGTGAATCGAAATATGTTCGTGTTAATCGTGTAATTTGTCAAAAGTAAAAAGTTTATGTGTCACGCAAAAGTGAAAAAGTTAGTATTGGGTAATACCTCCACGCAAAGTGGGAGGATAATTAAAAGTTCGTGAACGCAAAGTTCGGTTCCAGTGATTAAAGGAATTATCCTGGAAAAGTTGAAAAAGTCGAAAATTAAATGAATCAAAGGTAAAAGGTAAAGTTGATGAAAACTTCAGTGAAGTCTTGGGCGCCGATTAAAACGTCGAAGTCGAGAGTTTGGTGTAAGCAGATCAGGTATGAAAGAATCCTGTGGTTTGGAAAACCAGCTTGCAGAGTCAAAAACGGTTGGCAATTGTTCGTGCTGTGTTCCGAAAAGGATATCGAAGTCAAAAAGTCGAAAGTCTGAAAGTTGCAGCGTTGGAAGATCAAGTCAACTTCGCAAAGAAGCAGTGAAAAAACGCTGAAAATACGAAAAGGAAATTAAGATAAGTAAAATTTAGAATAATTAATTAATAATCGGTGTGATTTTTATTCCAAAATTAATACTAAAAGTTCGAAATTTAATTAAAATAAAGTAAAACGTTCGAAATATTTTCATGTTAACTCACATCCAAAATTTCGAGTGAAGTTGAGACTTGAAAGGTATCATTGGAAACCTTTCAAACTTTATCTCGTTGGTCGAGAGTGGTTGAAAAAAGGAAATATTTGTTGAATGAGATACATCTTGAATAACAAAAGTAAAATTATTGAATAACAATTGACTTGAGTGACAGATTTTTCCTGCTCACAATCTGCAGAAAGTATTTTCAACTGACAAAAGATAATGAATTATTTTTTCCTTTCAGCATTAACCTTTTGTATTTCTGTTGAATAATTTTACCTTGAGATTTAATTTATGTTTTAACGTGTTTAACAGAATTATTTTCGTTCTGGAACAAGATCAAAAGTTTAGACCAATTCGATTTAAAGACATTTTGGCGATAAAGTATTAGAAATTCCATCAACTGAAAAGAATTTGAAAACAACGGCGGAGAGATCACCTCATTGTCGGCGGCAGATGTAGTAAGAATTGACTTAGAATATTGACCAATTTAAGATAATTATAATATAATATTTTGTAACTTGCATTCCCAATCGAGCGGCTGAGACCGTGTTTTGCATTATCGTGCGGTTAAGACCGTGTTACCCTTTAAACTTAAGTTCTCATGTTTCTGAGGTAGGGCATAAACTCCCGAATACCCGAAAATAATAATAAAATGTCGAGATTCGACACAAAAAAAGTATTTGATGGGAGAAACTACGATGCCTGGAGGACCACGATGGTGTCAACATTGTATGCAGAGGGATTGTACCCAGTAATGCATGATGTTGAAACCGAAGTACTGTTTCTGGGGTTGGAATTGAATAATTTTTTAAACCCGGAGTCTGGAAATGCCAGTCCAGCGAATAGGATGGCATATTTCCGTAACCAAGAGAAAGGCAAGGCATTGATTTATCAAGGATTAAATAATGAGCTGATAGAAAGGGTAAAAGACTTAAAAACTATAAATCAAATTCTAAAGGTCTTAGATGAAAGGTATAAAAGCTGCACGCAAGTTACGTATATAAATGTGAAGCAGGCCTTTCAGAGGTTAAAATTTAGTAGTGAAGGCAACATGAGAAGCTATCTGGATGTGTTTTCTCGGGCGGCCCAGAAAATAAGGGACTGCGGAAAAAGTTTAGACAAACAGGAGGAGATAGAACAACTCCTGATATCTTTAAATATGGATTACGACATGACAAGGCTTGAATTTAATACATTGAGCCAAGATCAAAAAACAATAGAGACTCTTCATGCGATGTTGATCAAAAGATCGGACAGGTTGTACGACGAGAAAAAGTCGAAATATAATAATAATAGATATCGTAATTTTAATTATAATAATAGAAATCAAAGATTCCAATTTGGAGGAAACTATAATAGATACAATAACACAAATAGGAATCAAAATTATAATCAAAATGTAGATCAGGGGAAAATGACATATAATAATAGTAATCAAAAGTCAGAAATGCCTCATAAAAATAATAATAATTATGATAATAGAACATATAATAACAACCAAAACAAAAATAATTTGCCTAATCAGAACGAAGTAGTATGTTTTAAGTGCCATGGCAAAGGGCACATAGCTAAGGTATGTCCGTCAAATAAAGAGGGCATAAAACCCCAAGAAAAATTCGATGGTCCTGCACAGAATACAAGATACGGACGAAATAATCAGAACAATAGTAATAATAAAAATAAAAAAGAACATGATGTGCAATGGTCAATGATGATCAGATATAGGGACCAAGAACCTAATAACAACACTAACAATAAATTAATAAACCTTATAACATCGAATGATACAAAACAGGAGTCAGCTTCCGATTATGTTCCTCTCACTAAGAGAATAATGTTAGATGGTGGAGCTGTGGCTCATGTAATCTCTGATATATCAAAATTATCTAATCCTATAATGCTGGAAAAGCCGATCGAGTTAGAATGTGCCATCCAAGACACCTTACTGATTGCCACCCATATAGGAACAATGTTTATCAGGGTGGAAAATTCAGAGAGAAACCAGACCGTTATAAGATTAAAAAACGTTCATTACGTACCATCACTTAACGTAGACCTAATGTCAGGCATTAAAATAACAGAGAATAGGGCGCTGGGGATAGACCAGAATTTTTCTGCAGCGCACATATACGTCCGCGGGACGAACGAAGTTATATTTTCAGCCCCAAAAATCAGGGGGGTATACATGGTTAAGTACGAGATCGTACCGGAATCAATGGTCAATATTATAGATAGGGAGGATGATTTAAATAAAATATGTCCTTATAATAATAAATCGAATAAACTGGCATGTATGCCTAATATAAATTCCCAAAATGAATGGATGGAATATGAAATAGAGGAAGAAATTATTGAGGAGAGTCAGAATGAAGTGGAAGAGAATACAGAGAACACAAATAATAATACAAGGAATAATATAAATAATAGTAATTTAAATAATAATGACATAATAAATGTCAGTGAGGAATATAGTAATAATGAATCACAGAATAACGAGATGAATGAAGGTGATATAGGACCGAATGAGGATGTAGGCGTGAATAATAATGATATAATAAATAATAATAATATAATAGATAATAATCAAGAAGTAAGCCAGGATATAGAAAGGCCAAAAATAGATAAAAAAATGATATGGCATAGGAGATTGGGACATTTGTCTGGTAAGAACTTAAAATTATTAACAAAGGTCTCAAGAGGCATTCCGAATGGAATCACATTCCGAGATGATGAGTTTAGTTTGTGTGAGGTATGCGTTAAGGCCAATTCAAAAAGGTTAGGGCATAATGGCACTAGGACCAGACCTGAAAGGAAGCTAGAACTCGTTTCATCGGACACAATGGGCCCCTTCTCACCAGGAATATATGGTGAAAAGTACGTGTTAATATTTGTGGACCATACTACGAAATATACCTTTGTCTCCACCATTGAGAAAAAGTCAATGGTGTGTGAAGAATTTAAAAAACTTTATACGAAACTAAAGTCAAAATTTCCTGATCAACCCATTGCCACTTTAAGATGTGACAATGCGAAAGAATATTTAGATACACATATGAAGACATTTTGTGAGGAAAACGGCGTAAGCCTCGAGCCGGTTGTTCCGTATTTGCCGGAGTTGAATGCGATGGCCGAAAGGCAAAATCAAACGATCATGGCTAGAACTAGAGCTATGCTGTTTGATTCCAATTTGGACTTCAAATTTTGGTCATTGGCTGTCCTGACGGCGGCATATGTCATAAATAGGAGCACAACTAGGGCAAACAAAGATAGTAAAACCCCGTTTGAAATGTTTTATGGCATAAAGCCAGATTTATCAAATATGAGAGTTTTTGGGTCTCTCGCCTATAGACATATTCCTATGGAAGTATGCCAACAACAAGCCACAAGAAATAAAAAAAAGGAAAAAAATAGCGAACATCCAAAACTTACACAACGAGCCGAAAAGGGAGTGTTCGTAGGTTACACAAATAGTGGGTACTGTATAAGGGACCCATTAATAGACAAATCGCATGTCACTTGCGACGTCAGGTTCGATGAAGCGAGAAATATAACACAAATAGATAACACAAATAATAATAAAGAAATAATACAGGCAAATAATAATATAATAGAAACGCCTGTAATATTAAACTTATTTAAATCAAGATATAAAAACTATATTGAGGACCACATCCCTCAAAAATGGGATGATGTAGAAAATAATCCTTTTAACAAAGAATGGCAGCAAGCAATTGACGACGAGCTTAGGTCTTTATCTGATATGGGCGTGTGGGAGGTCGTTCCCAGAGAAAGAAATGTGAGGTTAGTGGATACGAAGTGGTACTTTACCACGAAACCAAACAACCAGGGCATTCATATACCAAAAGCCAGATTGGTTGCGAGAGGTTTTAAAGATCCAACTCACTATTCTTTAACAGAAACGTATGCCCCGGTGGTCCAATACTGGTTAATAAGGTGGATACTGTCTATAACAAACAAATATAATTTAAATATAACACAGTTTGATATAAAAACTGCATTTTTGAATTCACAAATAAAATATCCTATATATATATCAAACCCTAAGGGATGCCAACTAGGTGAAAATAATTGCCTGAGACTAATAAAGTCCATATATGGACTGAAGACGTCTTTGAAAAGTTGGTATGACCTGTTGAATTCAACTATAATTCAAGCTGGATTCACACAATCAAAAATAGATAGATGTCTATATATTAAAAAAGACAATAGTGGTGCTATGGCATTTCTGATAGTCTATGTGGATGACATGTTGTTGGCTAGTAACCACAACGAGTGGACACAAGACTTGGTAAATGCCTTTAACAATAATTTCACACTAAAAATAGAAGATAGTCCAAGTTTTTTTGTAGGATTCGAAATAAATAGGGATACTTCACAGAAACAAATCATATTAACACAAAATAGATATATAGATAAGATTCTGCGAAAATTTGGTATGACAGAATGTAATCCGTCTTCCACACCTATGGAGACCGGATTAAAAATAAATAAGCCGAAAAACGGATTGGATGACACTGAATATAGGGCTATGATTGGGAATTTGCTATATGTGGCAAGACTGACCCGCCCGGATATTGCCTTCGCCGTCAATTACTTGTCGCGGTTTCAGGCATCCTCAAACCCTGAAATAAAAAATTATGTTCGTCGTATCATTAGATACCTCAAAACCACAAGAGATTTCTCTCTGGTCTTCCACTCTGACCAAACCAATATAAAAGCTTTTGTCGATGCTTCGTATGCACCCGACGTAGACAACTCACCCATAGACATGAATAATCTGGAGAAAGGGTGCTCCACAACTGGCTACATGATTTTCGTTAACGGAGACTTGTTAAATTGGGCCGTTCACCGGCAAAACACAGTTGCAACGTCGTCAACTGCAGCCGAACTAATTGCGTTGAATGACGCACTAGACGATGTATACGTGATCTGGAGACTCACTGAGAGCGTTTTCTCTGTAACCGACCCAGTGCAAGTCTATGAGGACAACATATCGGCGTCCAGAATTGCATCTGGGGGAGGCCAGAAATGATCCAGGTCCCTAGCGATCAAGTATTATGCAGTTTTGGAAGCTTTCCAGAATAAATTAATAAAGTTCAATGATATTAGGTCGCCTGATCAAGTTACTGACATACTTACGAAAGCACTTGATCGGAAAACCTTCCAAAATATCGTTATGAGAATACTCCGGACAAGTCAACTTTTCGGCCAATAGTCTTAATTGACTCAACCTGCAAAATTTTTGATATTTGGTTTTGGACTGCGGATGGGCGTCGGTCTTTTAGCGCCTATCGTAAACCAAGCGGTCCATACGTCGTCTCACAATTCACATCATCTTTTTCAATAGGTTCCCCGTCGCTGCTCTGCCTCTCTTACTGGCATCAGCATTCCCTAAGATATACAATTGATTCCCCCAATAGAATACTTACACAATATAGACCCACACGACTAATTATAGGGACATATATATAATAATATTATTTCTCCACAGCTGACAATGAGGAGATATTGATCTCTCCGACCTGTATTTTGTTTATATATTTTATTAAACTAAAATCACACTATACTTATAAGACGTGACATGGCAACATAGAGTAAAATGTATACCTAATGTTGATAATTACACAGTATAATTAAGATAAAACACAAATACATACTTCCACACAAATTAATTATATATTATAACACTAGTCAACGACATATTTATTTTATTGTTTTACCATTTTATATATAGCAATTGTATATGACAATCACATGTAATAATTTTGACTGCTATTGCTTATTTCTTTTAATTTTTTTTATTTTTTAATATATGTTTTTTTAAAAAAAAAAAAATACATACAATGTGTAACAAATTCTACCTATATGTTCGTTTGTCCGTTTTGAATCGCAGGGGGGTGTTGGGATACAATTCCCTCACTACCTCACGAACACGGGACATCACTATGACTAACACTGTATGTAACATTCTATTACCTTATTTGTTTTACATGTGGCGACACTGATCGCCAATATAATATTCGTACCGCCACTGCTCGACGGAGAATGTTCTCCGCTCGTCAGTCGTTGTACTAACGTTGGTGTTATTAAACATTTTTCCAAGATGGAAGTTCGTACTTATTTTTCTGGGTAAAGTAACTAAACCTCACCTCAACAATAATAAGTGAGGAGAGTTTCTATCTATTTCTGCTTGGCAGCGCTAGTGAGCTGCTTCAATTTGATTAAAATTCATCATCAACAATAAATTCAACTGTAAAACGAAAGATAATAGCAGTTTCACCATTTTGAAATTTTTTCACGGTTCTTTTGCCTAACAATAGTTTTTTCATATAATAAAATAAATATTAACGATGGCCGATTTAATTATTGATTTTACTTAAACTTAAGTGTTTTGAAAGTGACGTTTGTGAATATGGGCCTGTGTTGTATTCTGTCGCTCCCTTCTCATTAGTTGTAGTGAAGAGCGGAAATTAATGACAAAATAAACAATAAGAAACTAATTGAACATAATAAACAAAAACAACGAAAGAGGTACAAAAAAAATTTTAAACTTTAACAATGTGCAAAAAAATCTTAAATTCTAATAAAGTGGTCCTCTTCCGGTATAACGTAGACTTCTGTAAGGATACGTAGAAAAATGTAGAAAATCGTAGAAAAACGTAGAAATATGAAAGTAGAAAAATTAGGAACGATCAATTAAAAATTAAAACAGCAGTCTTATTCATTGGTTCCCCAGTTGTCTGCAGATGAAGCTGTAACAAGAACAAATTCATTACTTCAAGGGAAACAGTATTTTTGAACGAAACATTAAAAACTTTTCATTGCCAAAAGCTTTTGTGAACATGTCAGCAATCTGATCTTCAGATTTAATCCATTTAATTATTAGATTTTTCTGGGCAACTTCAAAACAAATATAATGATAGCATAAATTAACAACATGCTTAAGAGATTGAGAATCTTCTGATTTTGCAACACTTATGGCAGCAGTATTATCTTCATATAGAATCGGGATAGAATCTAATTTAATCAATCTTTTGCACATTTCTCTAAGTGAAACCAATTCTTTAGCTGCTAGAGACATTGCTATGAACTCAGCTTCCATAGTAGACAAAGCAAACACGTGTTTGCTTTTTAGTTCTCCAGAAAACTGGATCACCAAACAAAGTCAAAATTAATCCTGTAATGGATTTTCCTAGTTCATCATTTGTGCCAAGTGATGCATCAACAAAACATTCTATTTTATTATTTTTACCTTCAAATTTTAAGCCAAGATTTTTAGTTCCAGCAAGATACCGTAAAATTCTTTTAATTTCAAGCCAGTCATTCCAGTCATAATTTGCTTGTTTTCTACTCAATTTTTTTATAACAAACGTTAAATCTGGACGAGTAGAATTTGCTAAATATAAAAGACTTCCAATACATTGACAAAACGGAATATCTTTCAAGTCAGAATCTTTATAATTTTCGAGTTTTCTTTTAATGCCTTTCCTTTCTGACTCATTAGTGACACATGGAGTTTTAACAGAATTGCAATCATCCATCTTGAATCTTTTTAGTAATTTTTCAATAAACATTCTTTGATGAAGAAAAATCGAGTTTGAATCAGAATCTTTTAATAATTCAATACAAGAAACTTTTTAGGATATTTTAAATCAACCATTTCAAATGCTTTATTTAAGTTGAATTTTAAATTTTAAATTTTATTTGTATTATTTCCAACAATCAAAAGATCATCAACATATAGCCCAACAATAACAAAACTATTTGACTGTCGCCAAATAAACAGACCCAATTGAAACGGATAAGGTTTAAATCCCAATTTCATTATTTCAGATTTGAATTTCTCATACCACTTCTTTGAACTTATTTTCAAACCATATAAAGATCTTTGTAGCTTAAATTACAAATGTACTCGTCTAAGTTTTTCTCTTCCAATCATGCCTTCAGGCAAAAGCATGTAAATGTCTTCATCTAGCTTTCCATTGAGAAAGGCAGTTTTTACATCCATTTGATGCATTTATAATTTATATTTGCAAGTAATTGAAATAAGAAAATGAAAATCAGTAAGTCTAATTACTGGAGCATAAGTCTTAGTACGATCGTAAATATTTTTGTCTTGGAAACCTTGAATCACTAGTCTAGCTTTATAAATGACATTTTTGTCTGGATTATTCTTTTTCTTAAACAGCCATTTTGAAGTCAGAATATTTTTAGAATCAATATCATTTCATTTCACCAAACACCAAGTATTATTTTTATTAATTGAATTTAATTCTTCCTGAATAGCATTTTTCCAATGTTCAGAATCAGGCCAAGCTAGTGCTTCATTAAAAGACAACGGATCATTTTCTAAATTTAAAACTTGAACAAATTCATCTTCATTTTCAAAGTAATCAATCTAGTGTATTTCAGTCGAGTTAATGGCATTAATTAATTTACTAGGAGACTCTTCAATTTGTTCAAACCAAAAATCATTTTCTTTTTCACTCCCTTCCTTTTCTAGAACAGATTTTTCTTTTGGTTTACTGAAAACATCACCATAGACTTTATTTTCAATAAAATCTACATTTTTATATCTTTTAATTTTTCCAGTTTCTGCTTCAAAAATCATATAAGAATCTTCATTGCAACCTACTAAGAAGCCTCTTGTAGTCCTCTCTTCAAGTTTTGTTAAAGTATTAGTTTTTAGTATGTGTGCCAAACAACCAAAATGTCTAATATGCTTTACAGTACAAAGCTTTTGAAGGAACTTAGTATATGGGCATTTTCCATTCAATGCTTTCTTGGGTGTTCTATTAGGAATATGTATAGCAAACGCAAGAGCCCACGCCCACATATCTCTTGGAAAACCAGAGTCAAAAATTAAGGATCGAATTATTCTTTGCAAACTTAGGTTCAAACGTTCAGCAGTACCATTTAAATTAGGAGAATATGGTGGTACAGGACGCAATGTAATTTTTTCTTTCTTCATCATTTCTTTCATATCTTCAGTTAGATACTCAGTGCCATTATCTAAACGAAATTCTTGAACCATTAAATTTTGTCCTTTCAATTCTCTTACATTCTTTAAAAACTTAGAAACAGCAATGTGAGCACTCATTTTATTAGGTGAGGGATAAGCCCAAATGTATCTAGTAGCATCATCTGTAAATGTTATTATATATTTATTCCCAAACTGAAAGCTACTTGGTGCTTAGTGTTTCTAAAGCAAACAGAAGGGCAACTTTTCTTAGTGGCTTTAGCCTGTATGCAAACTTCACAATTTTGAATGTTATTGTCAAATTTAATATTTTTCAATTCTGGAATAAACTTTGAAGCTGATTGTAAATACATTTTAGAAACATGCCCCAGACAAATATGCCACATTAAACCTTTATTTTCTTTTATATTTTTCAAAACTGAGGTGTCCATGTTATTCGTCCTAGCAACTTCCTCAAAGCATTTATTAGCTTGAATTGGGTCAATATCATTACTACAGAAACTACCTTAAATCTCATTATTCTTTTTATTATTTTCTATTGGTTGATCTAGTGATCTAGCACAAGTGTCATTATTCTGAATAACATTATTGTGCTCCTCAATTTGCTCCTCTTCCTTTGGGCACCTTTTTAGCATAATTATGCTCATTCTCTACATCAGCATGAAGATTCTCATCACGAATTCTATTTTTATGAAGCGAATCATGGGAGTTCATATTAAGCAAAACCGTGCTCCCTTCGTTCAAAGACAAACTATTATTATTTTTATTATTATTTGTTTGTTGATCAAGAAGCGCAAACGAATTTGTGACCCCTTGGCCAAGGTTAGGTGTCTTTTGGTTAGAAACAACCTTGCTGTGTAGACAATAGTCAGAAATGTTTGAAACAGACAAATTTTTAGTTTTATCAAACTTTAAATACCAAAAACGACCATCGTATGGACCCTCTTTAATTATATTTTGTTTTTCATCAATCAATTTTATTTCATCTTTAGACAAATCTACGGTGACTCCTGCATTAACTACTTTACAAAGGGAAACAATATTCCTAGTTATATCGGGAGCATACAGAACATTTTGTAATTTTATATTTTTGTTATCATTACCAAATGTATTCAAAACACCAGCGCCTTTTTATTTTTATATTTGCAGACTGATTTTTGTTGGCATAGCGGATTTCACCACCTGCTATTTTATTCTTTTTACTAAAAAACAAATCATTTTCAACTATATGTTCTGTAGCCCCGGAGTCACCAATAAATGTAATTGTATTCAACTCACCATTAGAGTAATTTGATTAAGGTAATTCAAAAACATGTCCATCAGCCACAGACATCATGACAAACTTCTCCTTGCCATCGACACCAGTCATCTTTACCTTTCTGTAGGTATTTTCTCTTTCTTGTTGACCCGAATTACAGCAAATACGGCCACCAAAACCTCGGCGATTATTACTACGAAATGAACAGCCACAAAATGAACCACGATGCTTTTCTACATGACCTGATGGAAAACGAGCACCAAATGGAAATTGGATAGGCCGAGCTGTGCAGTCTTTTGACAAGTGACTTCCTAATTTTCCACAATTGTAGCAAATCCATTTTGGGTTTTTACATTCTTTTGCTGAGTGATTTGGTTTCCCACAACGGAAACAGACAATTTTCTTTGTACCACTTTGGTTTGCTTTAGAAACAGTAGTAGTTAAAACAGATGGACTTGGACCAGAGGTTTCATCAACTCTTACTTTTGACTCACATTCAGTTGACTCGATACTTAGGGCCAAATTTTTCATTTTGTCAAACTTTATAGAGTTTTGTATATCAAAACGGCAACACAACTCTCTGGAAAGCGATTCTTCAGGGCAATACAATAATTGCTAACAATCTTTTCTTCTTCTAATTTCACCCCTGATGTGATCAGATGTTTTGTTGCGTCATGAAAACAATTGGTGAATTTCAAGACATCTTCTGAATCTGACATTATCATGTTTGTCCACTGACATTCGAGTGTCATGCACATAGACATCAAGTTTGGAAACCTCATCTCGTATATTCTGTTCAACATTTCATATCGCAGTTTTATATAACACAAGCTTTGTTTGTATGAATCATCTACACGTGCAAGTAAAAATGTAGAAACGAAATGAATTCTACCTTTGGTTACTTCATCATCAGGGTCATAATTCACTTTGCCATCTTCGTCCATTGGCTCTTTCAAAAGTTTGTCATATTTAAGGGCTAACAACTCACCAGTTGCCATACGAAACAAGATGTCAAAGTTTGTTTCCATGATCAAGATCATTGCTGGATTTGGTGGAGCTCGTACAATGTCTTTACTTGGAGCTGGTTCGTCTTTCTTCTTTTGTTTTAACTCACCGATCTGTTGTTGAAAACTCTGCATCTGCTCCACCAAAAGTTTAAGTTGTTCTTCCATAATGAAAGACAGAAACACAAAAAGGAAACAAGAAACAAGAACAAAGAAGCCACCAATGAAAACGAGAAACAGACGATGAAAAGCAGAAGCAGTTATAATGTTTTTTTTTTATTAATGACAAAATCGAATTATTTTATTTTTAAACTACCCAGCGCCTCCACCACGATAGAAAATTGTCCTAGAATAATAAATAGATTCGAATCAAAACGAAACTTTATTAATGAAATGAGAGAAAAACAAATTCAACCATTATTGCATCATTCAACGATTAATAATCAATGATAACAATACGGTGATCGAGAATCATGATGCTAAACATCGAACATTGAAATGAAAATAGAGCCGAAGCTCACCGATGTAAAACAAATCGAAGTACATGTACATATGTGTTGTATTCTGTTGATGTGTAACTCATTGACTATATACATACTGGACTGCTAATACTGATAAGAATAACACAGAGTCTAATGAACAACTGGTGAAGTTGAGTCAGACACCCGTATCACCATTCAAAATGTTAGTTTACTGGTTTGCTGTTTAAAAACATAGAGCTACCTGATCCGCATTTAACCAAATTAATTACAAATTTCTATGTAAAAATTAGAATTAGACATATTTGTAAGAATATTGCGCAAGTAGATAAAAACATTCGTCATACAGTAACAAAAAATATTATTTTTATGCATCAATAAATCAAATTTTGAAGTAAGGTTGAAATCCAAGGAAAGGAACAAGTTAGTTAGAGATACTTTAATGCAATGATTTAAAATACAATTTACAAGTTTGAGGAAGATGAACGATCTCCCTCCATTACGAGATTACAGTTTGAGTGGGAAATGAGTTTCAGCGTTCTCGGGTGAATGAATGAAAAAAGTCGTGTTTGTTCGCACAACCTGAATATTGTTAGTACGTGCTATCGAGAGTAGTTGCGCTAAGTGTTAGTAAGCGAGTGTAGGTGGAGTGCAGAACAACAAATTTTAAATTGATTTAACTGAAATTTTTGAACTTCTGAGTTTTATAAAACTACAACATTACCGATTTAATTCATAATTAAAAGCAATAATTGTGGTAAGAAGAGACCTAGTCAAAGGAAAAGACAATAAGTATTAATAAATTTGATAATGAACTATAAAATATTACAGATAGCATTCAAAAATAATTTTCAATAGATCCTTTGTTATAGACATTCACAAGGATTCAAATTTAAACAAGATTTCATCAAGTTTATTTCTGAAATATATTCTCAATTTGGAATATTTTTTTTTCCTTTTTCATATTTTAAAATACAAACATACACACGAATAATATCACAAAAAATTAATAATTTAAATAAAAATAAAATATTTTTTTTCAAAAATAAAATAAATTTTTTTTTGTAATAAATTTTTTTTGAAAATAAATTTTATTATTTCTTTCCAAAATTGAGTTGTCGGAACTAAGTACATTACCAAGTACTCCAGAAAGCATGAATACAGCAAGTAAAAGAACCACTACCCCATCCCCTCAAGGAGGATCAGGATCTGGGAGTACACACCCTCAAGTACATTATGTCATGCCAGCTGATGAAACCATACGTCCGATACAAGGTCCAAGTGGGAAAATATTTGATGGTCAATATTACTTGGACTGGAAATGTATGATCATAGCTTTAATAAGGGTTTCGGGATATTGGGATGTTTTTGGACCACACCCTGAACTAAAAATTTATATTGAAAATATGGATAATTTACAATACAGACCATCTTTAAACTCTGCTAAAGCATACTTTAAAAAACAAGAATGTGCAAAAGCATTTATCATGGAACAAATGACATATAATGTATCAAAACAAATTAGGGAATGTAAAACAGTAGATCAAATTTTTGAAAAATTAGATATAACTTATGGTTCTAAAACCAAAATAGTTGCAAACATGGCAAAATCAAAATGGACTGCTTTTTGCTTTACACCTGGTGGTAATATAAGAGGTTTTTTAAATAAATGGGACATATTAGTACAAGATGTTCGTAATGCAGGGAAGGAAGTATCTGAAGAAGAGGAATTGGAAAACCTTCAATTGGCATTAGGACATGAACAAACTATTGCATAAATGCAATTTGATAACCTCCCTGAAAATAGAAAAAATTTAGAAGTATTCAAACAAATATTAAAAGAAGTTGGTGATCAAAAAATGAGAGATAAACAAATTAAATTACAATACCAATCGTCTAACAAAAAATTCGATAATAATGGGAATAAATTTAAAAATAATAATACAAATTATAATAATAATAAAGACAATAGATGGAATAGAAATAATAATTATAGAAATAATAATCTAAGAAATGAAAATAATAATCAAAATAATCAAAATAATTATAATAAAAACCAAAATAGTAACAGAAATAATAATCAATCACCTAGAAAAAATAATAAAGAAGAAAGATGTTTCATATGTAACCAAACAGGACATTACAAAAATAAATGCCCTGATTATAAACCCGAAAATAAAGAACAAAATAAAGAAAAACCAAAAAATAAAGATAAAAAAGAAGAAGAAAGACCAATAAAATTATCATATATGGTTAAAAAATACAGTAACAATGAAGACTGGCTTTTAAAAAAATTAATTAAAGATAATACAAAAAATGAAAATTATATACAACTAAAAAAAAAATGTTACTTGATGGGGGGGCGGAAGTCCATCTCACATCAAATAAAGAAAAATTAATTAATGTAACCAAATTTAAAATTCCAGTAAAATTACAGTGTGCACTTAAAGACACGTATTTATATGCTACACATATGGGAAACATGAGAATATTAGTAGAAAATGAAAATAAAATTCAAACAGCAATTGAGTTGTTAGAAGTCCATTATGTACCAGATCTGTCATTAGATATTATGTCTGGAATCAAAGTGACAGAATCTGGAATATTACATATGGACCAGGGAAAAGAAAAAATACAAACATATTTCATAGAAACTGGAGACATTCTATTTACATCTTATAAAATTGATGGTGTCTATCAAGTAAAATACGATTACATAAATATACCAAAAAAATGTATGCCCGTCACTCAAAATCAAGATGATGACGAATGGGATTCCTTTTCTGTCGAATTAGAAATAGAAGAAGAGGAAGAAGAACCCATTAATAATAATAATAATAATTTAGAAGAGAATCATGAAAATAATAATATTACAACAGAAAATAATAATAATGAGGATAATAGTAATAATAAAAAAAAAATAATAATAATATTTCAGATAATTTGTTAGAAATAATCCAATATAATACAAATAATCATAAAAAAATGATTTGGCATAGACGATTAGGTCATTTAAATGGAAAATATATGAGATATCTTCATAAAGTTACAGTGGGAATTCCAAAAACAATTAATTTTAAAGATGATGATTTCATCAATTGCTAAATTTGTAAAATAGCCAATAGCCAACGTCTAGGTCAAAATAATGTTAGAAATAAACCCCAAAGGAGACTAGAAATTATATCTTCCGATATCATGGGACCATTCACACCCACAATAGCTAACCAAAAATATATATTAACATTCATTAACAACTATAGCAAATACACCTTCGTGATACCAATATCAAATAAAAGTCAAGTATTTACAGAATTTAAAAATATTTTTCACTCAATGAAAAACAAATTCCCCGAAACACCAATAAGTCAAATAAAATGCGATAATGCGAAGGAATATACGGATCAAAAATTAGTAAAATTTTGTGAATAAAATGGAGTACAAATAGAAAATGTAGTTCCTTACACGCCAGAATTAAATGGAATTGCTGAACGTCAAAATCAAACCTTGATGAAAAGAATAAGAAGTTTACTAATTGATGGTTATCTAGATATTAAGTATTGGGCACATGCAATAGCTACAGCTGCATATTTAATAAATAGATCACCAACAAGAGTAAATTCAGAATACAAAACTACATACGAAATATTTTTTGGCAAAAAACCTAATTTGGATAATTTAAAAATTTTTGGATCATTAGTTTATAGACATATTCCACTGAAAGTTCGACAGCAGAATGCGACTAAATCTAAAAATAAAAATGAACAAAGAATAGACCCAAAATTTGCACCAAGGGGAGAAAAGGCAATACTCATGGGATATACCACTACTGGATATTGCATTAGAGATCCCTTTTCAAATAAATTCAATCTATCTTGTGATGCTAAGTTTGACGAAAATAAAAATATATCAAATTTAAAAAATTGTGAACAAGAACTGGTACTCAAACCAGCAAATTTTGTAAAAAATTTAGTCAACATAAACACTTTCAACATCACAAAAACTATAGATAATAGGGGGATTGAAGATTGTATACCAACATGCTATAAAGATGTCAAAAATAACCCATTTAGAAAAGAATGGATGAAAGCTATTGAGGATGAATTTATTTCCCTGGGAGAAATGGACGTGTGGGAAGAAGTAGATTACGACAAATCCTTAAAAACAATAGATACAAGATGGGTTTTTGTAACAAAACCAAATGATGAAGGATACCCCACCAACCAAAAGCAAGACTAGTTGCTAGGGGCTTCAAGGATAGAACCAAATATGAGTTAGAACAAATATTTGCCCCGTTATTCCAATTTGGTTAGTAAGATGGTTCCTATTGATAGTCAATAAATATGATCTAGAAATGGTTCAATACGATGTAAAAACAGCGTATCTGAATTCCCCTGCAATAGTCCCTATATACTTAAAACCCCCAGAAGGTTTATTAATGGAAAGTAATAAATTATTGAGACTTAAAAAATCTATTTATGGATTAAAAACATCGTCTAAATCATGGTATAATTTAATAAATGAATATATTTTAAAAATGAATTTTGAAAGATCCAAAACAGACAAATGTTTATACTTTAAAAAATCAAATGAAAAAATAATTTTTATTATCACATACGTTGACGACATATTAATAGCGTCAAATACCCCCGAATGGATTAAAAATGTAAATGATTCTTTTCAAAAAAGATTTACCATGAAAATAATTGATAACCAGAGATTTTATTTAGGATTCGAGATCATCAGAGATAGGAAAGAAAATACAATAACTTTAATACAATCAAGGTATATAGAAAAAATATTAAAAAAATATAATCAAAACAAATCAAATTTCATAAATACCTTTGAAAATTGAAGAAGATGAAAACTGCAAATATGATACAGAATATCGTTCAATGATTGGAGCCCTGTTATATCTGGCTAGAATAACAAGACCCGATATTTCATTTGCAGTAAATTGAACTTCTGAGTTTTATAAAACTACAACATTACTGATTTAATTCGTAATTAAAAGCAATAATTGTGGTAAGAAGAGACCTAGTCAAAGGAAAAGTCAATAAGTATTAATAAATTTGATAATGAACTAACATATTGAACAGGGATACGCCTGTTTGTTTTGAACACAGCTTTTTATCAGTATTAGCAGTCCAGTATGTATATAGTCAAAGGTGTAACTTGTATAACTTATTTCCCTCACCTGTTTTATCAGTTAATAGGGTTTGGATAGGGATACCAACCATCTTTGACTATACTGAATTAACATGGACAGCTATTTGTGATAAGAATGACGTTAGAAGATGTAAGATGAAGTTAATCGGGTCGGGTATGATAAGGATTTGTAAAACAGTAAAATATTGCTGAAATTTGAGGTTGAACTGAACTAATTATATTTTTAAATTTTTATTAACGAGAAAGTTTTGAATTATATCTTATTATCTATGGTATTAAATTAAATTTTCATAATTTCTATTCTAAACAAAATTAACGCGCAAAGAACATTGAAATCATTATCAACCCAACCCAACTAACTTTTTCCTCCTATGTCTTGGCAATTGATAACGAAATTTTGTATGTATTTTTCAATCAAATAGCAGTCCATGTTAATTCTATATAGTCAAAGCCAACCATCACAAGAAGGATTTGAGCCTTTGACTATATACATACTGGACTGCTAATGCTGATAAAAAGCTGTGTTCAAAACAAACAGGCGTATCCCTGTTCAATATGTTAGTTCATTATCAAATTTATTAATACTTATTGTCTTTTCCTTTGACTAGGTCTCTTCTTACCACAATTATTGCTTTTAATTACGAATTAAATTGGTAATGTTGTAGTTTTATAAAACTCAGAAGTTCAAAAATTTCAATTAAATCAATTTAAAATTTGAATTATTGATGCATAAAAATAATATTTTTTATTGCTGTATGACGAATGTTTTTATCTACTTGTGAAATATTCTTACAAATATGTCTAATTCTAATTTTTATTTAGAAATTTGTAATTAATTCGGTTAAATGTGGATCAGGTAGCTCTATGTTTTTAAACAGTAAACCAGTTAACTAACATTTTGACCGGGGATACGGGTGTCTGACTCAACTTCACCAGTTGTTCATTAGACTCTGTGTTATTCTTATCAGTATTAGCAGTCCAGTATGTATATAGTCAAAGATTCGAGCACTAGTATCATCTTAAGCCCCGTTCACGCGACGCTGTTTTACCAGCGTTGATAGACAATTTCTGTTGGTTGCAGTAGGCAGCGCTGTGTGAATGGGCTGGTTTACCAGCCTGCTGGCATGCTGCTAGTGAAGTTAAAATTTTTCAACTTTTCCTGCAGGTACGCCAGCCATCGTGTGAAGTATAGGATGGTAAAACAGCATGACTGATTAAAAATATTATCGTTAAAATATAAATTTAAACTAATTTAAACAATAAAAAACTTCAATATTGAATGAATTATATTTAAATTCATCAAATTTTCGTTGATTTCCCACTAATATAATAATTATATATTTACTGATAAAATCTTTGAAACAGTCTCAGCTGCAGGTGTTTTACCATCATCGTCTGTATGAACCAGCCAACTAGCACTACCAGCGCCTTACCAACGCTGGCTACCAGCCACTTGCCAGCGCTGGTAAAACAGCATTGTGTGAACGAGGTTTTAATTGTTCATTTTCTCTCCGTCATTTAGCAAACCTGCCTATATATGTTTTTTGCTAACAACCTTTGAGTATGCATTATTTCATAAGGAGAGCTGATTCGTGTATTTACTTTCAGAATTAGATAATGTTTTCAAGGAATGAAATGACTTCTTTTCCACACGAGTATATCTATATATAATTTGTATATATAGATATACTCGCATATAAAAGAAGTCATTTCATTCCCAAAAACGCTTACTATTGTTGAAAAATGGAACTTGTTGAATCAGCTCTCTATATGAAATATTAACTCTGTTTGATAGGATTACACATGACTTTTGGCACAATTTTGTATTTAAGAGTATGGTAACATTTTATTTTTACATTTCAACTCTCAAAAGAGATACAATGTTCCCACATTTTTAAGTACAAAATTGTGTAAAAAACTTTTTTAAAGTGAAGTTTAAGTAATGATAGGTTAAAGTGACGTTTGTGAATATGGGCCTTTAACCTCTTTTCACTTAAACTTCGCTTAAAAATGACTTTTGGTATTTGAGAGAGTGGTAACATTTTATTTTCATATTAGATTGGAACTCTCGTAAGAGGTACAATGTTCCCACATTTTTAAGTATGTAATTGTGCAAAAAAAATTTTAAAGGGCAGTTTAAGTTAAGGGAGCTTGAAGAGACGTTTTTGAATATATGGCCTTATGTTTTTGAGAGGTGGTGAATATCTCTGGCAAATAATTGTAAACCATCACATATGTTGACGATATACTAATAGCTTCCAATACCTCGGAATGGATAGAAAATGTAAATAATTCATTCAAAAAGAGATTCACAATGAAAAAAATTGATAACCCAAGATTTTATTTAGGATTTGAAATAATAAGAGATAGAAAAGAAAATACCATAACATTAAAACAATCGAGATATATAGAAAAAATTAAAAAAAAATAATCAGAATGAATCAAATTTTATAAATACTCCCATAGAAACATCTTCAAAAATTGAAGAAGATGAAAACTGCATAGACGATACAGAATATCATTCAATGATTGGAGCTCTGTTATATTTGGCTAGAATAACAAGACCCGATATTTCTTTTGCAGTAAACTTCTTCTCAAGATTTCAAACAAAATCTAACTCAAAATTAAAAAATCATGTCAGACAAATATTCAAATATGTGAACACAATAAAAGATTATTTAATTAAATTTACCTCAGACAGCAAGGGCATACACTCATTCGTAGATGCCTCATATGCCCCAGATGTTAAAGATCACGAAATAAAAATTTCAAATTTAAATCTAGGAAAGTCCATCTCAGGTTTTTTAATATACTTAAATGGAGATTTAATTAACTGGAATGTAAGAAGGCAAACAATTGTAGCCACAAGCTCAACTGCCGCTGAAATAATTGCAGTATTTGATGCTTTAGATGATATACAAGTAACTTTCCTACTTCAAAAGGAAATATTCCAAGAAAATGAACCCGTAAGAATATTTGAAGATAATATATCAGCCCTTAGAATACTGTCTGGAGGAGCTCAAAAAAGAGCGAGAGCCTTAATGATTAAATGTCATGCCATTACACAGTCAGTAGAAGATAAAGTAATTGAATTTAAAACCGTTGGTACAAATTCACAGTTAGCAGATATGCTAACCAAAAGTCTTGACAAACAAAAATTCAAAAATTTAGTTGATAAAATATTAACAACGTCAAATCTTTCACAGTAAATCTTCGAACTCCAAATATCTATATGGGAAAATCATTTATTTCAAAGGGAAGGAAAATAAATATTCGTAGCTCAAAAATATGTCAAGTCACAAATTGTTGAATATAATAATCTTGTTTTTTGCAGCATAGTACCTGAAAATATAATGTTCAAGAAAAGAAAAGAAAAAATCACAAGTTCAAACCAAATTAACAATATATTATATCTTTTAGGCTAGAAAGATATTTGTTGAAACAAAATTCATTTTTGTGTAAATATTCATTGTCATCTCTGCAAATTCAATGTTCGAACAAACAGAGACGAATACAAATTATCGATCATATTATATGACATGATTTCACACATTTAGTTGATATTAGTTTATCACGTTTCGGAACACCCTTATTCAACAAGTATTAAACAAATTTGAACAAAAAATTTTCTCATACAAGATGGAATATCGAAAAAGACCCGCATCGAATACATCACAATATAATACGATGATAAATTTAAAAAAATAAAATCGACACATTTTTGTCACGATTGAATAATAATTTAATCATTTTGTAATTTTGTAATTTTATTTTATTTATTTTGTTTGGGAAATGAAAATATATGTACAAAAAATATGATAATTAAAAATTGTTTATTTTTAATATTCATTCTTGCGATATTTCATGTTTGCTCATTTTGTTGGACTGTGGGAGGGTGTTGTTCTACATTCCACCTATACTCGCTCACTAACCGTTAGCGCTACTACCTTTGATAACGAATACTAACACTTTCCGGTTGTGCGAACAAACACGACTTTTTTCTTTCGTTCACCCAAGAACGGTGAAACTCATTTCCCACTCAAACTTTGTTGGGATACGATTCCCTCATTCCCTCACGAACACAACCTTATCTTTGACTCACATTTATAACAATTAATCTTTTCACATGTGGCGACACTGATCACCGGCATAATCTTTTTCCGCTACTGCTTGACGGAGAATGTTCTCCGCTCGTCAGTTGTTGTACTAACGTTGTGAATAAATCTTTTTCAAAGATAATAATCCGTTTTTATCTTTTCCGCATCAAAAGATAATAACTCACCTCAATATGGTAGGCAGAGCAATAGATCAGAAAAGAAGTGCAAGTAATTAAAATGTGTTAATCGTGTAATTAATTAAAAGTTAATTTTTGTGTTTCACGCAAAGTGAAAAAAGGCTTAGTGCCGTGTGATACCTCCACCCAAAGTGGAAGGAAAAGTCGTAAAATTAGTGAACGCAAAGTTCGTTTCAGTGATATAAAGTAAAAATCCTGAAAATTGAGTGAATTGAAAAGTAAAATTCAAAATCAAAGAAAACGACGGTGAATCTTTGGGCGTCAGTTGAAAAATTCAAAGTTAAAAAGTTGGGAAAGCAGATCAAAAGGATCCTGTGGTTCAACAAATCAATTTACGAAGGTAAAAATAGTTGGTAATTGCTCATGCTGTGTTCTGGAGAGAAAAAGCTGAGTTAGAGATATCGAGAATCAAGAAATTCCTGAGAAGAATCATCGAAGTTTGGTGTCAACAGGGCATGAAAGTAGAAGGAAAACATCGAAAAAACTATGAAAGTAAATGGAAAAATATAAGATAAGTAAAAAATTCAAACTAATTAATTATTATTTCGTGTGATTTTGCTCAAAAATTGACTAAAAAACCAAAATTTCAGTAACTTAAAATTAAAATTCGGTATATTTTCGTGTATATTCTCGACCAAAATTTAAGTAAAGTTGAAACTTGAAAGGTGGATTCAATTATCCTTTCAAACTTTATTTTGTCGGTCGAGAATTGCAGAAACAGGCAATCTTTGTTGGATGAGCTTCATCGAATCCAACAATAGAAAACCTGAATATATGAACATTAACCTTGGTGACAAACTTTTTCATGATCACAAACAATAAAATATATTTTCAATAGTTGAAGGTTAATAGATTATTTTCTTTTCAGCATTAATCTCTTTCATAATTTCGATGAACAATTTTGACTTGACATTTAATTTATGTTTTAACGTGTTTAACAGAATCCTTTTTGTTCTGGAACACAACCCCAAGTATTAATTAAATCAAATTTGGATATTTTCGGCGATAAAGTCCAAGTAAAGCGAACACTCATACATCTGAAACAACAGCGGAGAGATCACCTCATTGTTGGCAGAATATAATTAGTAAGAATAATTTTAGAATATTAAATAATTATTAAATATTGTACTTTAATATATTTCATTTGCATTCCCTATCGAGTGGTTGAGACCGTGTTGTGCATTATCGTGCGATTGAGACCATGTTACCCTCTAGATTTAAGTTCTCATGTTTCTGAGGTAGGGTTCAAATTCCTCACACTATCAAAATTAATAAAATGTCACGATTCGATACTAAAAAAGTCTTTGATGGGAGGAATTATGATGCCTGGAGGACTACGATGGTCTCAACAATCTATGCAGAAGGATTGTATCCAATTATGCATGATGTTGAAACCGAAGTGCTATTTTTGGGACTCGAATTAAATAATTTTCTAAACCCTGAACCTGGAAATGCAAGTTCAGTTAATCAAATGGCATATTTTTGCAATCAAGAAAAGGGAAAAGCATTAATTTATCAGGGACTTAATAACAAACTTATTGAGCGAGTAAAAGACTTGAAAACAATAAACCAAATATTAAAAGTTTTAGACGAAAGGTATAAGAGTTGCACTCAGGTGACATATATCAATGCGAAACAAGCCTTCCAAAGATTAAAATTTAACAGTGAAGGTAATATGCGAAGTTATTTAGACGTTTTCTCGAGATCTGTTAAAAAAATAAGGGACTCTAGAAAACCTCTCAACAAACAGGAAGAGATAGAACAACTCTTAATATCATTAAACATGGACTATGCCATGACAAGGCTGGAGTTTAATACACTAAGTCAGGACCAGAAAACAATTGAAACACTCCATGCCATGTTAATCAAAAGGTCTGATAGGTTATACGATGAGAAAAAGTCAAAATATAATAATAATAAATTTTGTAATTTCAGCCAAAATAATAAAAGTCAAAGATTTCAATATGGAGGAAATTACAATAGATATAATAATACTAATAGAAATCAGAACCACAGTCAGAATATAGATCACGGGAAAATGACGTATAATAATAATCAACAACTAGAGATGTCTCAAAATAATATTAATACATATGAAAATAAAAAATATAATAATAACCAAAATCAAAATACTTTCCCATGTTTGAATATTCTAGTATGCTTTAAGTGTCATGGCAAAGGACACATAGCAAAAGTATGTCCGTCAAATAAAGAGGGTATAAAACCCCAAGATAAATTGGATGGTCCTGCACAAAACACAAGATACGGACGAAACAACAATCATAATTATAATAATAATAAAAAGAAAAAAGGAAATTACGTTCAATGGTCCATGATGCTGAGATATAAGAATCATGATCCGAGAATAAACACAAACGATAATAAACTAATAAATTTAATTACATCTAAAGAAACAAAACAAGAGTTAAACTCAAATTATGTCCCTCTTACTAAAAGAATTATGTTAGATGGTGGAGCTGTTGCTCACGTAATCTCAGATTTATCAAAATTATCCAACCCTATAATGTTGGAAAAGCCTATCGAGCTGGAGTGTGCTATCCAGGATACACTACTAATTGCCACACATATAGGCACCATGTTCTTCAGAGTGGAATACTCAGAGAGAAACCAAACAGTCATAAGACTCAAAAACGTACATTATGTACCATCTTTAAATATAGACCTAATGTCAGGGATTAAAATAACAGAAAATAGAGCGCTTGGCATAGATCAAAATTTCTCTGAAGCACACATATACATCCGAGGAACGGACAAAGTCATCTTTTCAGCCCCAAAAATAAGAGGCGTATACATGGTTAAGTACGAAATTGTACCAGAGTCCGCCGTTAATATTGTAGAAGATGAAAACGAATTAAATAAAATATGTCCTTATAATAATGAATCTAATAAATTGGCATGTATGCCCAATGTAAATTCGCAAGATGAATGGATGGAATATGAAATAGAAGAAGAAGTAATAATGGAAAGTCAGGAGGAGAATGAAGAGAATGGAGAGAATACTAATAATAAAACACTAAACAACACAATTAATAACAATAAAGAACAAAATAATATAATAAATCCTAATGATATAAATGATAATAATAATCCACAACAATATGAAGTGAATAATGATGGAAATGAAATGAATGAGAATATAGGAACAAACATAAATAATAATATAATAAATGATAATAATATAACAAGTGACACGCAGGAGTCTAATGAGAGTACAGAAACTGCAAAACTAGATAAAAAAATGATATGACATAAGAGATTAGGACATCTGTCAGGAAAAAATTTAAAGTTCTTGACAAAGGTCTCAAGAGGTATTCCAAATGGAATTACTTTTTGTGATGACGAGTTCAGTCTTTGTGAAGTATGTGTAAAAACCAACTCTAGAAAATTAGGGCACAATGGAACTCTCACACAACCTGAGAGGAAACTCGAGATCGTTTCATCAGATACAATGGGCCCCTTCTCACCAGGTATATATGGTGAAAAATATGTTTTAATTTTCGTGGACCATGCCACAAAATACACTTTTATTTCCACTATCGAAAAAAAATCCATGGTTTTTGAAGAATTCAAAAAATTATATATGAAGTTAAAATCGAAATTCCCGGATCACCCTATAGCCACGTTAAGATGTGACAATGCTAGGGAATATCTTGACTCAAATATGAAATCATTTTGTGAGAACAACAGCGTAAACCTTGAGCCAGTTGTTCCGTATTCACCCGAGTTGAATGTGATGGCCGAAAGGCAGAACCAGACAATTATGGCTAGGACAAGGGCTATGCTGTTTGACTCTGATCTAGATTTCAGTTTTTGGTCATTGGCTGTTGTGACAGCTGTTTATATAATAAACAGGAGCCCAACTAGGGCCAATAAAGACAACAAAACCCCTTTTGAGATGTTTTACAGCACAAAGCCAGACTTATTTAACATGATAGTTTTTGGGTCTCTTGCTCACAGGCACATTCCCATAGAGGTCCGTCAACAGCAAGCCACTTAAAATAAAAGAAAAAGTGCCAATATAGAACATCCAAAACTAACCCAAAGATCTGACAAAGGAATTTTTGTAGGGTATAGTACTGTATAAGGGACCCATTAATGGAGAAATCGCACGTCACTTGCGATGTCAGATTTGATGAAACGAGAAATATAAAACAAATAAATAATATACACAATAATAATAAAGAAAATACACAAAATAATGATAATATTATAGATACTCCGGTAATTTTAAATTTATTTAAATCACGATATAAAAATTACATTGAGGACCATATACCTTAGAAATGGAAGGATGTCAAAAACAACCCCTTTAAGGAAGAGTGGCTTCAAGCCATCACAGACGAGTTGAATTCACTATCTGATATGGGCGTTTGGGAAGTCATCCCAAAGGAAAGGAATGTGAGGTTGGTAGATACAAAGTGGTGTTTCACCACAAAACCCAACAACCTAGGCGTTCACATACCGAAAGCTAGATTGGTTGGGGGGGTTTTTAAGACCTCACTCACTATTCCTTGACCGAAACATACGCCACGGTAGTCCAATACTGGTTAATCAGATGGATACTGTCAATTACGAATAAATACGGTTTAAACATCACACAATTCGATATAAAAACAGCCTTTATAAATTCACAAATAAAATACCCAATATTCATATCTACCCCTAAAGGATGCCAATTAGGCAAAAATAAATGCTTGAAATTTATAAAGTCCATATATGGACTTGAAACCTCATCAAAAAGTTGGTATGATTTGTTGAATTCAACAATAGTTCAAGCTGGCTTCACCCAGTCAAAAATCGACAGATGTTTATACATCAAACAGGATAATACTGGTGCAATGGCACTCTTAATAGTCTATGTGGATGACATGTTGGCAAGTAACCAGAACGAGTGGACACAAGACTTAATAAATACTTTCAATAAAAGTTTCACACTAAAAATAGAAAATAATCCCACTTTTTTTGTTGGATTCGAAATAAATCGTGATATACCACGAAAACAAATTATACTTACACAACATAGATATATTGATAAAATTCTCCGAAAGTTTGGAATGACCAAATGTAATCCATCTTCCACACCCATGGAGACTGGGCTTAAACTTAATAAACCAACAAATGGAATTGAAGATACCGAATATAGGGCTATGATTGGGAATTTGCTATATGTGGCAAGACTGACCCGCTTGGATATTGCTTTTGCCATCATCTACTTATCCCGTTTTCAGACATCCTCCAACAGTGAAATTAAAAACTATGTTCGTCGCATCATTAGGTACCTTAAAACTACACGAGATTTCTCTCTAGTCTTCCACTCCGACCAAACTCACATTAAAGCATTTGTCGATGCGTCGTATGCACCCGACGTAGACGACTCACCTATAGACATAAATAACTTGGAGAAAGGGTGCTCCACAACCGGCTTCATGATCTTTGTAAACAGAGACTTGCTAAATTGGGCCGTTCACCAGCAGCACACGGTTGCAACTTTGTCAACTGCAGCCGAGTTAATTGCATTGAATGATGCACGTGATCTGGAGACTTATGGAAAGCGTTTTCTATGTAACCGACCCAGTGCAGGTGTATGAGGACAATATATCTGCATCCTGCATTGCATCTTGGGGAGGCCAGAAATGATCCAGGTCTCTCGCGATCAAATGCTACGCCTTGTTGGAGGCCTTCCAGCAAAAATAGATAAATTTCAATGATATTAGGTCACCTGATCAAGTTGCCGACATATTAACTAAAGCACTTGATTGGAAAACCTTTCAGAATATCGTTATGAGAATCCTCCGAGCAAGTCAACTTTTCAGCCAATAGTCTTCATAGACATAACCTTTCAAAATTTTTGTTATTTGGTTTTAGACTGCGGATGGGCGTCGGTCTTTTAGCGCCTATCGTAAACCGAGCGGTCCATATTTCGTTTCACAATCTCACATCACATATTTTACAATAGGTTCCCCGTCGTTGCTCTGCCTTTCTTACTGGCATCAGCATCCCCTAATAAACTCAATTGATTCCAACAATAGCATAATTATTTAAACCTTACACAATTAATTATAAGGATATAGATAATAATGTTTTTCTTCTACAGCTGACGATGAGGAGATATTGATCTCTCCGACCTTTTAATATGTATAATAATTTAAAATCACACACTATATTTATAAGATGTGACACTATAACAGAAGGTTAAATGCATACCTCTTGTTAATAATTACATAATATATAAGACAAAACACTTGATTTATAGATTTATACACATTTTAATTGTACATCATTATGCTAGTCAACGACATATTTAATATTTTACCATTTTTAGCAACACTTAAAATTTTTTTTTATATGAAATTTGTGTACAATAATTTTGTCTGCTATTGCTTATTTATATTATTTTTTTTATCTTAATACATACATCGTGTGATAATTTTTTAACCTATATGTTCATTCGTCCGTTTTGAATCGCAGGGGGGTGTTGAGATACGATTCCCTTACTCCCTCACAAACACATAACCTGATCTTTGACTAACACTGTATGTAACACGTTTATAACATTTAATCTTTTCACATGTGGTGACACTGATCGCTGGCATAATCTTTAACCGCCACTGCTCGATGGAGAATGTTCTCCGCTTGTCGGTTGTTGTACTAACGTTGTGAATAAATCTTTTTCAAAGATGATAATCCGTTTTTATATTTTCCGCATCAAAAGATCATAACTCACCCCAATAAACTTTAATCTCGTAATGGAGGGAAATCGTTCATCTTCCTCAAACTTGTAATTTGTACTTTCGATCATTGCATTATAGTATCTCTAACTAACTTGTTTCTTTCCTTGGAAGTCAACCCCACTTCAATATATGCATCAGCTCTGTTTGATAGGATTACAGTAACTTCCACCAACCTACACCGGTAGCGATATTCCACAAATATTCAAGTAAAACTTGGCGCAAAGTCATATAAAATTCCTACATTTGTGGAATCGCCCTCCTGGTGTAGGTTGGTGTAAGTTGGTGTAGTCCTATCAAACAGAGCTATCCTCGTAGATTACTTCTATCTCAAGCAGATCACATTTGATTTTGGAATTTGGCTGAGTTTGGTTGTCAGTCTCATTTTTATTCAACATTTCGTGATATATTTGACATTTGGTTGGTTGGTCTTGGTGAAACTTGAAAGTGTTCGTCTTAATGTTCGACTGTTCGTTATTCATTTGATACTCATTACAATAAATTGAATATTCCTTATTTTCGATTGAATAGGTTGAATCAATCGAAAGTTTCGAATTTACGAATTGACACTTGAAAAATTGGATTTAAATCGTATAAATTTGTTGTGCGGTACTAATTATGTTTCGTATAATTTTATTAACGTTGTAATTCGTCGTTAATTTAAGACTACGACTATCATTTTCTGAAAATTTTATATGTTTTTATTCCACTACTGGATAGCCGGCATCCGTAAATAAATGTTATATGGGTGTTAGTTGATCATGCCCGAATTTCTTGTTAGACATCGAGGTAAAGAACACGATGTGGGTAAATTTTTGCATTTTCACCCCGGCGGAGCAAATACCCTTCGTACTTTCAAAGGTTGCGATATTACTGCCCAGCTTGAAAAAACCCATCATTCCCCATCGGCTTATGACCTGCTGAAAGATTACCAAATTAAAAAGACAAGCGATAGTGATGAGGAATTCGATATGGAGGTAAATATTTTTGCAGTTTTCTTCCAATTTCTTCAGTTCTCATGTTTCTCACGTAACTAATTATTTGCAGAGCTTGGTTAACTGGGAAAAACCTATGTTATGGCAAGTCGGGTCATTGGGTGTTGATTATAACAAATGGGTACTATCACCTGTGGATCGTAAGCTGAGATTATTTCATTATGATTTTATGGAACTCATGACTGTTACCCCATGGTACCTTGTACCTGCTGTGTGGATTCCGGTATCTGCGTATTTAGTTTGTTGCGGATACGCACGCCTTATTCTCATTCCACCGTTTGGTGAGTCAAATTTCAGTATTCAAGTTTTGGTAAATTTCTAGAAAACGGGAGCCACTTCATTATATATCGTGGAAACAGTGTATGTTTTTATATGTATTACTGTTTCTCGCGTAAATCAGTGATCATAGTACATGCCAGTACAATACCGGCGGAGGGTTCTTTCGGACAGGATGTAAAGTCCCAAAATTTGAAAAAATGGAAACACTGACACTACAAACTTCATGTATATGTATACTAAGATACGTAAGTACTACACGTATATCAAATTTGAAATAAATAGGTGCGCTGGGGCCGTATTCTACAATAGTACTTACCGGGTTAGTTAGGTTTGGTGAGTCATATTTCAGTTTTCAACTGTTAACAGCGTACACCAGCTCTGTTCATTTTGGCCCATTTGTTGCGAAAAGTAGTGACAAGTTATACTTTATAAAAAAATTCTATAGTTCTTTTGAAAAAAGAACGAAGCTACTGTTGTCTATTTATATGCTTTTTGTTGTGAAAGAATTCTTAATTCTGGGGGTCTTACATTTTTATTGTTCGTTTTAGTCTTTCAGAAGAAAACGTTGTTTAGACCTAATTCAGATTTATTTTTAGATTCTCTCCTTAACTTAATCCATCTTGAATATTCAAGTTTTTGCTCTCCCATATTCGCTTGTCAAAAATTGAAATATTACCAATTTACGTTATCAAAATGCTATTCTATTAGTTCAACAAACATTCACTTGAAAAACAGGAATTTTTTTGAATATCTACTGTGGAAGCTATTTCATTAATAATTTCTGAAATCCAACGTGTTGAAATTAAATCCATCTTGTGTGAAACATTTTTCTCGTGTACAGATGTGATGCAATAATCTAATGAAAAAAGTCAAGCTTAATTTTTTAATGTAAAACTCATTTTTATTTTCATTATGGGATAAAAATGAAAACGAGAAGGTGGCTGGCACAAATCTCGGTGCAAATCTTGATGTGAATATTGTTGCGATAGAGAGAAAGAAAATTTGTGTGAGTAGGTGTGTGGTTGTGTGTGTGCGCATTGGATACGTATAGAATCCTGTGACTGTATAGTACTGGACTAGCGCAGCTCTATGAGATCAATGTATTTTTTATTTCAAGACATGGTAGTGAAAAAATAGGAAATCCTAGGGTACCTTCTGTTTATTTAAAACATTTTTCTTGAGTTCACCAATTTAGAATACCTTTGATAAAGTCATCCCTTAAATTTACAGGAATAGCGTTTGTAAATGTACGTCAAAAGGTCATCAAAGTATAGGGATAATGGAACGAGCACTATGTCATGACAGTTGCAAAAATGTGTTAGAGAGAGTTATATCGAGGTATTGCTATCTTTCTTTCACTAATTGCCAATTTATAAGAATCAAATTAAATGCAGAAAAAAAATTCTTGTGGTTTTTGAAACTTCTTTTTATATGATTTTAATCAGAAGCATCCCGACAGCATGTTTCTATGGCTAGAGCCACTCTCATTTGAAAAAGGGGCGCCAAAACGGCGCAAATAATTAACGTTAAAAATGAATTTTTTTAAATAAGCTTTTACAATAAAAAAAATTCAAGTACTGATGAGATTCAAACCCGATACTTCCGGATTAAAAAGTTTAGGATCATTATATTGTATATTTTTTCTGAGATGGTTCAAAAAATTTTTAAGGGGGGCTTTCAATGCATGAGTGGCGCAAAAATGTTGTGGAGCCATTGGCGCACAATTAGCTCGGGCCGGTATTGATTTTAATAAGTTTGACAAACATAATCATGAATGAATTAAGAATAATCTGTAACATCACAAAAATTATTAGGTAATAAATCACTATATTTACATCTGATTATATTTGCCACAATGAGTGAAAGATACACTACCTTCTTCATAGCTCTTTGTCTTTTTAACACGTTCCTGCCACTTTGTTTACATTTGGCTTCACTGTAGTGCTTGTTCCATTATCTCTATACTTTGATGCAAAAGGTATGAAGTGTTTGCCTGTTCAACACTGGCATGTCTAACCACAAATCATCATTCTCTACCAGTCCAGTGCTGTATAGTCAAAGATACAACCACATCACTTCTGGTCAGGGATTGAGAAACAATACCTTTTTTCCCAGTTTGCTTGCAAATGGGGTACTAAAATTGACCTCACAAAAGAGTTTGGGTGAGGATGATGAAAATTATCTGTTTCATGAGAAAAGAAAACTATGAGTCCCATTTTTTCATTTTGACCTAATATTTTTTATATATATATATATATATATGTATGTATGTATTGCACAAAAATTTTATTTTTATGAGAAATAATTTTCGTATTGGAGCAGGTATGAAAAAAGTTTTTTGCCTGTCAATTACTCTGTTTCTAGGAGAACTGGAAAACAAAAAATTTATGGAAAAGTCATTTTTCCAGGATTCTAAGAAAATGAAATGGAACAGGCTGAAATTTTCACAATAGACTTTCCTTAAGTTGATGCAAATTTCTTAGAAGTTTGGTGCCTATTAATTCAGTAATTTCCAAGAACTTTGGAGAAGAAAAATTTCGGAAAAAAATTTTGTGTTCACAGTTTTGAGAAAACTATGAAATAGATGAGGCTGAAATTTTTACAAAAGATAGCTATTGTATGGAAGCATGTCTGAAAGAAGTTTGGTGCTCATTTGTTTAGTAGTTCTCAAGAAAACTGGAAACAAAAAATTTCTGGAAAACCGGTTTTTACCAATAAAACATTGATAGATCAATTTTTTTTTCTTAAAGATAATGGATAACTGTCGATAGTTTTTTTGTAATTTCTTGACTGGAAACTAGCAACGAAATATTGATACATCAATAACTTTCAATATAAATATTGATCACTATCGATATATATATCCAGCAAATTGGGTTTTCTAGTGAAGCATTGCTATGCTAGAGTTTATTTCATTTTGTTTCCATTCACATTAGTTGAGTTTCTAAAATTTCCTATAATGTTATTTTTTCTTTCCATTCCCATCATTTTTTGGTTTTAGTAAAAAATTTTATTCAGTTTCCATTTCTGGTTGCATTTCCATTCCCATTTAAAAAAAAATGTTATTCTGTATTAAAAATTTTCAAAATCCTGTTCTAAGATCGATATATTGATATATTTTCAGAAATATCATTCTTTTATATTCCCCAAAAATATCAATATTTTTTTCAAATTATTTCTTTCACACTCATAACAAAAATTATTTAACTAAGAAATGAAAAGGATTCATCATTCGTTTTGCCTTAAATATTTTCCATTATTGTTTTTGAATTTATAATTGGTTATTTGTTTCCAATTTGGTTTCCATTTCAAAATGTTGGTGTTTCCATTTATTTTGGTTTTGAGTACAAAAAAATATGGTTTCAGTTTCAAAAAAATTCGTTTTCCGTTTCCATTTCAATCTCTACCTATAGTAGCCCATATTATTTTTTTTCTCTCAATCGTCTCTCTGCCTCCGTAAACTAGAAAGATATTTCTCCATTAAGTAGATTTTCTATTGAAAATCTACTGTTTACTGGGGGTAAGGGTGGGTTGGTTTTTCGTTTCAAAACTCTAGGAAAATTTTGGCATCAAAATTCAAATTCGTATACATTTATTTATATATTAAAGCCAATTTCTTGTTACCATGGTACAGGTTGCAATTTTTGTCGGATAGTCATGAAATTTGGAATAAACATTAATTCTAACCCAGGGACCTGATCTATTGATTTTATAGTGGATAGGCTGTATTGTTCCTACTTTGGGTAATGCTATTTTTATTTTTGTGTTGGCTACAAAATTTTTAATATTCGACCAATAGCTACGAAATTCGAACTACTATTCATTATAATCTACTATAACTTCTTATAAATTTTGGTGTGGATCGGCCATAGAGTACTTCTGGTAATACTATTCTTGTTTTTATTTTGACTATAAAATGCCTAATTTTGGACCAGTAGGAATTTAATTCGGAAAATTTGAAACCTCCTCTTTCCTTCATTAATTCCTCAGTCGCTATTTAAGCCAGAGAGCTGAAAATAGTATCTCTGAAAAGAAGAGAAAATTTACCTGAATTTAGTTTTTGTTTAATTTTTTAATCATCTTTAACAATTTGAAAATAAACAAATGAAAAAACTCAAATTAATGGAAAAAGTTTTTTTTTTTAAACCAGAAACCACTCTTCTTTTACTCAATGATTCCTCAGCCCCTGTTTAAGCTAGAAATCTGGGAATAGTACTGCTAGATAGAGGAAAAAATTTACTGGAAACTACTTTCCTTATAATTTGTTAATTGTTTTTAGCTGTTTGAAAATAAAGGAACAAAAAAACGCAAAATAATGGAAAACTAGCCGTTTTTGTGCTTTTTCAGCTATAATTTCCAAAATTTATTTCCTTTATGAGTTTTTTTTTTATTTGGAGTGGAAGTTTTTGTTATACTTTCTTTTTGTGCGTTAATTGCAAAAAGTATGGTGTGCGACTAGTGCTTGCGGACTATTTTAACTCGTGTCAAGTTTACAGCATTCGCCTTGACTTGTCTGCAGATTCTTTACACTCGGTAAAAAAAATATCTCACATTACGCTCTTGTCACACAATATACTATTTTCTGAACATTGTAAAGAAAAAAGTTTTTGGTTTTTCTCAGATCGTTTAGTTGCGTCAGGGTTAGGAAAAATTGTGGCAGCTGGTTAATCAGATTACAAAATTAGTTTTTGTATACCTTGTTTCATGACTTGTTCCACTGTTAAAATCAATGAAGTCCGTCTTTTTTAATAGGTTTTCAAAGAAAATTTACTTATTAAAGTTGAACTACCCTTTCTGTTGAATCATTTCTGGTCGCAATTTTTATTGGATTATCACGAAATTTTAACCACATACTCAGATGCGAATATGGGAAAATCGTATTATTTTTGATGCGAATCGGCGGTGCGGTATGTCCAATGGGAGCGATTATGTTGCATTTTTGGCAGTTTAATGGATCTAAAATGACAAATTTTCTAGAAATTATTACAAAATTTGAAACAGTCATTGATTCGAAACTATTCTAACTTGCTTCCAAATTCAGTTGTGATTGGTGATACGGTTCATGCTCTGAAGCTATCTGGGTGGGCTAATTTTTCATTATAACTCAGTAAAAGTTGCAATTCTTGTTGTGCAATAGTCACAGAATTGAATATAAACATAAACTCTAACACATAAACTAGATCTATCAATGTTCGTTTCTGTTGGTCGATTTGTTCCCCATAATTATCTATATCTTTATTTCTACTAGTTTTTTTTTGCTGTGACGCTAAGTTTGGGGAGAATGGCTGAACTGATTTTCATTATTGGAGTGTTAAAAGAAAGGTTTCACCATGTAGATATGCCATCAGAAGAGAAAAAATCCATGGTTACCTGGGGGAGAAAGATGTAGATTTTGACCCTCACACCCTGTTAAAATTTTTTTTGATTTTTCCTCCTTTAAACATATTTCCCTTAATATATTAATGAGCCCACAAAATTTCATACTTCTGTATCACTCCCTTTCTGAGATATTGGGTGCCAAAAAATTGCGAAGTTAAAGTATAAGTATACTATATCTACTTTACACATTCGTTATAAAAATCATTTTTTAGTCTGGAGAATTTTTAAAATGAAATTTGAATACTAAAGTTTGTGTAGGAATTTTTTGTATATAACGCCATATTACATTTTCTCATTGATAACGTTTGCTGTCAAATTTTATAATTAGATAAACTTTATCATCTCCCTTCTTTTATTGGTTGTTGTATTGTTCCCGCAAAGAAAATAGGCAATTATTATGAAAAATGCGGGTGAAATCATAGGGCATTCGTTTTCGTGTCACTTACTGTTTGATGAAAAATAATTGATGTTGACTACTTTGGAATGCGTTAAACATACGAACTTTTCAGGACGATATTCCTTTCCGAAGAATTTTTATATTTTCCCTGATCTCCTTGGTGAGATATGTGACTGTTCAGTTAATGAATCAAAAATAGAGAAACTAATCTTTTTATTTAACCCAAAATGATCAGTTTGAGAGGTATGTGTAGCGTGTTGGTGTGGTGATATTGTTGTCATGAAAATAGGACGGCTCGACTCAACTTCATAATTGGGAGGGGGTTGCTTACTTTCCGCACTAGTTTGACACAATATTGTTTGTAATAAGTGAAATGAATGTGGGGGGATGAAAACGTGAAAAAAAGAGAAACTGAGAGAACTGAAAATAAAAAATTAGAAAACAAAAAATACAGTGAGTCAAATATAGGAATTTTATGTATATTTTTTAGTCAGAATATCGATGAAAAGAGACGTATTTCTGAATTAATAAAGTTGATTATTTTTATCCACAATTTAACTCCCAAGGGAGCTATGGTGGTCGGAGTTATCTTACAACCTTCTTTGGAATAAAACAAATATGAAGGGAAAGTTAATGCTTGTTTTATGGCGTGGTTCTTAAGTTATGATGTTGCAAATAAACATACACTTATACATACACTCACAAGCACACACTCAAAAATATAAATTTTTTTATTGCATGCATATTAGATGTATGGTGGGTCTATTAAATGTACCGGGTATTTTGGTGTAGTATGTATAGGGAAGACTGGGCCTCATCCAATACAGTACTCGTTATTTTTAATGTGTGTAAACTTCCAAATAATATTCTGAGCTTTTTATGGCACTTACAAATAATTAAATTTAAAAAAAAAAAATGAAATCAACTGCGTGTAGGGACATAAAACATAATAGAACTAAAATATTGAAAACAAGTTTACCAGGTTTTATAATAGTAATTTTTTTACAAAGTGGAATTACAACTAACGCAGTTGCTGGCAGGAATGCCTTCCAAGTCACATGTTATAAATATATAATGTAAGATTTTTGAATGAAGCAATGTAGATCCCTTCATATTAAATATTTCCCTGATGCAGTTTTTTGTAAATTTAACATGGATTTGACAACCCTGAAATACATAGTATTATTACATCTATTCAAAACATTAGGGGGGTCTTGTTTAAATTCCTTAGATGTGATGTTAAAAACTCTCCACTTTCCATTTGATTTCAATCAATTTTATGTTAGGCTTAATGATAGGTACTTATGGAATCAACATTCATTTAAATATCATTTACTGCATAATTTAATTTTAGTGAGAACCAAACAATATTGATTTTCATATTAATATCAAAAAGTATTTCTGCCAGCGACTGTGTTAGTTATAATTCCACTTTGTAAAAAAATTAGTATTGTAAAACCTGGAAAATTTGTTTTCAACATTTTAGTTCTATTATGTTTTATGTTCCTAAACGCAGTTAGTTTCATTTTTTTTCAAAAATTTAACTATTTGAATAATATTTTATGAAATGTAAAATGAAAGTCTCTAGCAGTTTTTTACAATAAGAAGAATTTACTCTAGAAGTGACAGATAATTGTTGATATTGTAATATTTGGACAAAACTGAATTTGATTTTCAGCCTATTGATTTTTCTCAAGTACAGTAATTCACATTTATTTATTGGTCAACAATCAAATTCCAATCAGAAGCAAAGAAAATAAATTCAAAGTTTAATCAATTTTAAATACTGTTAGATGTACTATATTGGACTATATTAACTATAATAGTAATAATAATTTAACAAAAAGGCATATTAAAAATCGTATGCTATGATGTATCACACAATAAAATGTGGAAACTCAAAATTGAGCCCCTTTTAGGGCCACTGGGAGTTGAAAAAGGGTCAGATATAAAAATAAACACCAAATTTGGACTCAGCGCCTCAAAAAACATACTTGGTGATGTATCAAACAGTAAAATGTCAAAACTCAAAATTTTATTGGTGGAATGTTTATATGTGCATAACTAAGGAAGGCGAATATAATACTCAGAGAATGGTGTTATCTGAAATATTTATATAACCACAAGAAATACCACATCCTAGACACTTTTGGGTGATCCAGTCAGGATGTGTTATTCCATTTCATTTGGAATTGGGACTTGTGGTTGGTCATCTTACTTTTATGATGAAAAAAATTCCTAAATTTTGAATCTAATTTTTGGGTCATCTATGGGGAATTTTTCAAATTTCTTTGGCCAGTGATACTCACCGTAAAAATACCAATTTTTTGAACCATCATTCGTATTTTTAAGATAAATATTGAATGCTGCAGAGTGGCACAAAATTTCATTAGATTGCCAGAAAACGGGTGAAATACAATTTGTAAATTAGTAAATTTACTAGCCACTAGGCGTTCCATGTTTGCAGATGTTCTCATCCTTATATTATTGTTTATTAAAAAGTATATTTTACAAAATTAAAAAAAAATTTTGTAATTAATTATTTTTAATGTTTATGTACATTTACAATTTGAATATAAAACAGTTTTGCATTACCTAATGTATCGATAGTGGGTCTTAAGTCCTCCAATAAGATGCTGTTAGACCTTTTTAGGGATTTCACAATGACAAGCTGTAGTCATCTTTCTTAATGTATTGATGTTTAAACACTTGTCCCAAAAATTTGTACAATAGCCTGAATTTAGCACCAAAGGTATTACCAGGGAATATGAAGTAGTCTAGCGTGGTGCCATAAGATCAAAAGTGTTCATTTTCCCTAATATATTGATGTTTAATAATGGTCACTCATATTTGTTTGGTAATGGACCAAATTCAGAATCAGAATCTAAAACCTGGCTGCTTAAGCTGAATGTTTCTCAGATAGATGTAAATAGGATTACCATAAATATAATATTTGGAACCAGGACTGGGGTCCAAAAAAGTTATTGCCAAAAATTCTGAGAGTAGATTTTTTATAAAAAACCAATTTTTGTAACAGACGTTGAAGTTGTATTATTTTGACACTCTATCTGTCACAACTGGCTCTCCAGTTTCTGATCTGAGGATACAGGAAGGATCAACAGCTTTCATAATATAATCTGTATATTAATATTTTCTGTTTACCCCTAAATTAATATTAATTTCTGATTTGGAAAAAAAGAAAGTGTATATACTTTTTCTTCTGAAATTTTGCCCATGGGAAATTTTTGTATTATTATTTTTCACGAATGATTATGAACAGTTTTTTCACTTCTTTTTTTTTATGAATTGGACATTTAAAACACCAATTTAAAAATAATACTCGTAGTTTATTATTATTTTTTTACCAATTTGAGGAAAATAATAGGAAACTGGAACATGAAGCTGAAATGGGCATGATACTGAGAATGGTGCCTCAAATCAGAACAGTCAGGGTCAAACCAGATGTATGATGAACATAGGCATAAAGCAATTGAGTCTTAGGTGACTGACAGCATAAAAGTCAATTCTACTGTATTATTCTAATAATAGAAACCACTTGAGTCCTGTCATTTTCAGGTTTAGTAGTGTTCAAAAAGTGGTTCAATCCAAAAATGGGGAATGAACTGAGTGTCTCACAATTGCAAGAAATATATATTACTCTGTAATAAATAATAAGTTCATCCTGTACATCTGACATGCTTCAAAACATTTATTTAACATACAGTACTCCATAGTATAATATGAGAAGTTGATCCAACTGTCTTTTTAAGGCCACAAGACCGGAAGAGTGTTCTTTCTAAAAATAGACCATCGACATAAACTTGTTCCTTAAGAAACATCTTTTATGATATCATTCAGTAATGTTTGAAAAATTAAACGTAACCTCTAGGCTCCATAGAACTTGATAATCTGAGGTTATAACCATCAACTTGAAGAAACACATCCAATGATACATTTTTCAATTATATTGTAAAAATTAAACTTGTCCTCCAGCTCCCATTTAACCAGCACCCCCACCCCAAGAATGTGGAATTACAATAAAATTTCAAAAATTAGTTCTAATCTCCAGGCCATATTAGTCCATAATAAAATCACATAATAATGTTCATAATTATTCACACCACATTTAGAAATACGTTGTTTATGTATGGAATTTTTATACTGGCAACACTGATGGAAACATATAAGTTTTGAAAATAAGCTTTTATGTAAAATATTTTACAAATGTAGGTATAAAGAAATTCTGTAATTAATGAATGAAATATGAGTTAAAAAATATGCATAGAATTTTATATTGGCAAAATTATTGAAACGTACGAGTTTGTGACACATGTGCTACCCAAATAGATTTGTGTTAAAAGCCTAGCAGGAGCAACAGGATAGAAGTTTTTGTCATCAAAATTTGAAAAAATTATTTTCATGTATGGAATTTTCATACTAGCAACACTGATTGAAATATGAGTTTAAAAAATGTGCTGCCTTATTTCTTTGGAAAATGTAATAGGAGTGAAATTTCCATCTTCAAGATCACACTTACTTTTATTATAATGACTAACTAAGAGTATCATGTTTGCAAATATTTGTATCATTCGATTATTTTTTGTTTGAAAAGGTATTTTACAAAGGTAAAAAAAAATTCTGTAATTAATATTACTTATTAATATGTGAAATTTAGAATTTTGTGTAAATGGTTAAATTGAATGATGTCAGACAGGAAATGTGTATGGGCATTTTGAGAACTAAATATAAATGGCAATAATGTTTTGTAGAATTTCACGAGATAGCTGACCTCAGTTATGTTTGTTGTTTATGATACATGTTCTGGGTGTTCAATTTTCGTATAAAAAAGTTTTAATGGATGGAAGGGGGCCAAATGTCCTGGTGTATTAGTGTATAAACATTTGTTACAAATGTATGTTATAATCTGAATTTAATATCTAATGTATTGTTAGGAGATGTGAAGTGGTCTCGCAAGATGCCATTAGAAGTATTCGAACTATAAAATCCAAAATACTCTTCTCTTTCCATTTCACAAAAACTTCGGAATCACGATCTCAATCCCCATGAAATTTTCACAGTAGTAGCCTATATTATGATTAGAAAACTAGGATGAATGTGACTATTTTCATCGATTCTTTTCCAAAAACTCACTCTTCATAACTGAATTTAAAATTTGATGTTAAACGTCTTCAGGACGAGGCACCATGCGTATAGCAAACATTCAAAAATTTTTTTGTTTTCGTCTTTGTCCTATTCTTCTTTCTCCCTTTACCACTATTACGAGCAAAAATGGGCTGTAAGACTAGTCTGGTTGTGGCATAAAACTGGACTCTGTAGTCAGCTTCTTGTCAGTTAGTTTGCCTCTGTTGCAGAAATCTGTAAGAATAATTTTTAAATAAATTGGGTTTGAAACTGTGATTGAACCGCAGAATTTATGTAAACCGTAAAGAAAGCACGAGGCGTTAAATATCATGAATACGGGTGTGTTCAGAAATATAAAATTTCGCAAGTCCTTATCAGTTCTTGATTTGACGATGGAGGCTGTATAGAAGTAAAGAACTATAGTATAAGTAATTAAAGCATATAGTATATACACCTTATATTTGTTTTAAATTAATGACTTCGTTTTCTTTTTATTTATTGGATCTTTAGTCATAGCTTTTTGTTACGATTCACGATCAGTAGTTACAATTAATGTCACAATTTAGACCATCTGGACGAACAACTGCAAGGATTCATGTCATCTAGCCTGAGCAATGATCAGATCAAAGCAAGAATAAAATTATTGAAACCAGTGATGCGAAGCCTCCTTGTGTACCCACTCGCAGAACAACTTCTTAGAAGTATACGAATAATAATAATTTTAGTTGAAGACGAGATCCTTCGAAAAAGTAAAATTTGTAATCTAATCTCTCACCTGCAAGTTATTTTATTAGTATCATATCAAAAATGAACAGAATTAGTTTTGTTAGTGCATTTTCTGTTTAATCGTATTATTTCTAATTACAATATACTCCTTTATGATCGAGTCCTGTGAAACTCCTCGAATTATGTTGGAAAAGTAAAAGAAAAGTAATAAGTAAGAACTGGGAAAGTCATTACGGTGATTAGTCATTATTGTAATACTGATACTCCTAGTTTAAATTTTTTTAAATGCTTACCTACCTCGAAATTATAAGAAGTGATGATAAGGACTTGTAAAATTTTTGATTCAGGGCCTCATAAAAGAAAGCAAGTGGAATGTCAGCATTTTTATTGCTATGTCTGATTCCGAGTTTAAAGAATGCGATCTTACAGAATGTATTTTTTTTCCTCACACAGCAGACTTTTCAGGGTCACTGCTAAATATTTTTTGTGTTTGGTTTACGAATAAAAATTTTATGTTCTTTCAAGTTACGTGTTTCAACATTATTGCACGTTTTTGTAGCTTCCGTCCTTCGCCATTACTAATTATTAATAATAACTATATTGTAAGCTTATTTTTTAATAATGATCGTATAAAAATTATGGAAAAGTTCAAACGTTTTGTTCAGCAAATTCGGAATACTTCATCACGATATTTTTTCTTTTCGTTTGCGAGTCCGAAACGTTTTCACAATTTATTTGAATTCATTTCGATGAAATGACTCGGATACTAATGAGATACGTCTGTCAATTTTTTTCTTTTGGAAGAATGTTTTTTTTTTTCCGGTAATATTACTTGCGGAATTAATTTAAAATGTCGACTGGACTGTGGAATGAGTTTTGAATAATAACCTCCTATTTTTTTTGTTGTCGGTTAATAAAGATGAGTGAAGTGGGTGTGGATTTAAAAAAAATTAAGACCGTAAATAAATTACTTGACTTCTGTTGAATATTATAAATTTGATAAGTTTATACCTAAATTTTTTTCGCGTACCTCACTCGTTAGTTTGTGAGTTGACAATGTTGCAACTGTTTTCGTGTTGAACAATTTTTTAAGTAATGATCTTCTACTCATTGTATGCTGTATTATTATTTATTAGTTCTTCGCATTATATCACACTACATTTTTAACACTCGTGAATGTATAATATGACCACAGTTTCATTTTGATTCCCCGTCAACGGAATTCTAAAACATTTTCAAAACTTCCTATTTTGCTTTTTTTTATTACAGTATCTAATATGTAAGGACAAGTTGGCATTCTTTGTCAGTAATGTTCTCCCAATGTACTGAACGAAATGTTTCAAAATTCATACCACCTAAAAAAATATCCTACAGGTGATTTATAGACCACAAAAATTAAAATCCGTTCAGCCAAACTACTGAAATTAAGGTTTAAAGTTGTCTTGTATAAGTGTCTTTGAGTGAAAGTAATTTTAACATTACCAGACATTCAATTTTTTTTTTTGTATTGAAAGGAATATGACAAAAAAACTATAACACAGCAGCAGCTCTGGAAGAAAAAATAGGTTTTTGAAAAATGTAAAATTAGGTAGTCATTGAAAAGTTATTAACAGATCGTAATAAATATTTGTTCCTGTTGGTCCAAAATTGGGCATTTTATAGGCAAAGTGAAAATGAAAATAGTTTTACCGGAAGTACCATGCAACTGATCCGTGCCAAAATTTATTGCAAATTACAATATTTGTTACGAATTTCGTGGCTTTTGTTTGAAAATTGATAATTTTATAGCCAAAACAAAAACAGAAATAGCCAGACTGGAAATCCATATGACCGATCTGCACTAAAATTTATAGCAAGTTGCAATGTATCATAATAAATATCTGTTTTAAATTTCATAGCTATTAGTTGAAAATTAAAAATTTTATAGCCCAAACAAAAATGAAAATTACCATATCAGAAGATTTGGGAATTAAAAGAACATTTTAATGTTTTCATTCAGAAGTTTTTGATTTTCTTCCTCTCCAAAAAAATGCCTTTGGTACGTCGCTGTTGTTTATTAAAATTTTTATTGAATGACAATATTGATCCATGGCCTTCAAATTCTGAAATCATTAGATGAAATGTTTCAATATACACCCAATTAGTCATGTAAAGAAAACTATTAAATATAGGTGCTTCATTTAACCTCTGCCCAAAGTCTTTTTTCAAGCATATTTCCCCATTTTTAAACAAAAAAATACAATTAATTCATAAAAATTATCACGTATTGACAATAAAGTACAAATACATCCACAAATATATTTATATTTGCATGTCTTGAAGAAATAATACGGTTAAAAAACTGAAATCTTTTTGAATTACAGAATAGTTTCTTACTGAATTATGAAAACTTAGAAAATAATTCAGATATTTGGTGATATTTTGTAGTATTATTGTCTAGCCCATCTGTTAGATGGGTACTTCAGCTTGTCATCCATAAATTCGACATTTAACACGATATAAAGTTTAACTCCTAGTTAAAAAAAAAAAATTATTTTCCTCTATATTTTTCATTTGGAAACCACTTTAGTTTTTTTTTTTTTTTTTCTAAGAGAATATTTTTATTCTTACACCTCTCCATATAAATTAAAACATACCTATGGCTTGTATCCCTACATTTATTTATGAACTGATTGTGAGTATGAAGTGCAGTTTACCTGGTATTGTTTTAGTGGAAAATACAACTATTGTATTCAGTGCAGTGGCGGGACGTGTGGAAAAGTGCCGATCATGAGTCGTAGATCACGAATATATAGGTCACTCAAATTCTTCTGTACACAACATATGTATATATATATATATATCCACTTTTTGCTCATTCTGGCACTTCTTGGGATTCTGTGGAGCCTCCGGTTTTTGACCTATGGCAATGAAACTTGGGGTCATGTTAGAAACTTCCATGGGCTATACATTCGTGTTAAAATTTTTGAAATTCATCCACTAGTTTCAGAGGAAGGGATTCTTGAAAGTGTTGCAAACCCACCTTGTTGTCATCACGATAACTCCTGTAAATTATAAGATTTTGGCTTGAAATTTTTATAGCAGTTAGAGAATATTAGGGACTGGTTTGGTAATGAATTTTGATCGAAATCGGAACACTGGTTTTTGAATGGCAGCCATTATAAAATTTGACACTTTTGGAAAATACACACTTACCAAGGATAATGCGCGGCTGAAATATTTGAATTTGTTTATTTTTATCACTTGGGAATATGAATGGTATTTAGTACTTCATTTTTAATTGTTTTGTTAGGAAGTATCTTATTAATGTGCTTTTTCTTTTCTTAATTTCTTTGTTCCATATGAAGATTTGGGCAAAGCAAAAAAATCAGAGTTTTGGCTGTTTAATATCAAGACCTAAAGTTAAATTCATAATCGAGTAAGTTTATTTTTATATGCGCGTTAAGTTTTATAATTTACAAATTTTTTCAAAAAATTTTCACTCTGGTTTATAATTTTCCGAAGAAAGATGTATTATTTTGTAAAATTATTGACGTCAACGGACAATGTCCTGGCATGAAATCATCTGAAAAGTCTGAAGCAATAATTTTATTTTTAATCGTCAAATAGATATGAGTCTGTAATGTCTGTATTTAAAAAAATGATGAATCATTACCAGTCATCTTTCATCTCGATGATTTATCTGTTAAATTTAGTTATTTATTGGAAGGGAGATTATGATTGAAATTTATTTTCAAAAATATCAGCTATTTTTTGAGAGGTGTTGAAAAGTTTTTTAGGATAATTTAGGCAAAGTTGAAACAAAATTTTGTAAATTTTTATCATGTTCGGAATCATTTGAAATTGATTGAATAGAATGTAATTCGAGAAGTGCTATGTATTTTATTGATGATGTACTTTTTATATCACTAGGAAATTCTATAGTTACAGTATGTACGTGTGTAGTTCATCAATTTTTGCTAGTTTATAGATGACTGGTTGAGGTGTTGAGTCAAGTACATGTACTGTGTCTCTTACTTTTGGAATTTTTTCGGAAGGCATTGGAAAGTGTTTTGGGTGATTTATCTCGTAGGTAGATTAGGTAATTTCTTCTCCATTCAAACCATAATTTTGTAATGTAATCGCTATCAATTTCCCATAAGTGTTGTAGTGTTCGATCTGTTGAGGTTGATGTGTCTACTTTTTCTTTCAAGTCGATTGTGAAGTTTTGGAAATTGGCTGTAGGAAATGTGAAGGAAACATGGTAATTTGGTTTGCTTTATCTGATGAAGGGCATAGTGGTCTTTCATTTACCATTATTTGAAGGTTTTTTATAGCAGACTGAAAGTTTAGGATATGTACAAGGTGATGAGATCAGGTTTCATATTGTGGTATTTTTATAATGCCAATTAGTCTTTTAAAGTTGGCTCCATACCATGGTCCCTTGGCTGGTGTGAAATACCTTTCTATTTTTTCTCGGCGGTCAAAACTTATCTTTGGGTTGTTAAAAAGTGTTTTCCAAAAGAGAGGTAGGTGGATTGAGATAAATTTAAATTTGGTAGTATTGTTTGATAGAATGACTTTTGGATTACCTCTGTTAGAGAAGAAAGTAATAATTGCTGTCCATATTTCAGAAGTTGTTAATGAAAAGACAGAAATTAAATATATTGTTCTTGTAGTTGGGCTTGTGAAAATTATTACCCATATTTTTCTAGGTGGTATTGTAGGAGTGTTTAATTGGTTTTTCTTTTTTGGTAAATACTGATCGAAAACCAAAAATTGTCCAAATATATCTAAACCCGTATATTTAAATGGGTGAGTAAATGGAAGTAGATGTGGGTTGTTTAAAAAGTTTGTTATTATGTTTTTTGCGAACATAACAGTGTTATTTTAAGACTGATGCTATTATTTTAGATGACTTTGGGGTAAAATAGTATCTTCGATAGCCTGCCAGGGTAAATTTTACTTCTTCGTGTTGATATTGAGTATGTAGGTGGAGAGTTATTAGACGGGTTAGGTGTGAATTGTTTGTTAGTAAGATTGGTGAGGGTGAATCTGATGAAAATGGTGTAGGTGGTAGATAATTTTGCATTTGTAAGATTCAATTTCTATCAGATATAATATAAAATTTGTGGTAAATTATATATTTAAGGGGTTCAGATTTGCTGAGTAGTTGGATAATTTTTTGAAAATATTTTCTTCGTTAAGCATAGATAAACATTAGGAGAGTAAAATAAAATTTTTATGTAATAGGACATAGGGTGATACTGAGGTACTTTATTAGGTTTTTTTTACCTAATATATGTAATGCTTGAAGACATTTATAAAATGTATTAATTAGGAGGCTTAATGAATTAAAGTTTTCAATTTGAATGTTTAGAGAAGTATTTTAGGAGGATGCAGGATTCAATTATTTCTATGTCTAATAGACTTAAGAAATATTGATAATATTTTTCGAAAAGGAGGTTTTTTTAAAGAAAATATGGTGTTTGGATTTTAAGGCGTTTATAGACAAGTTCATAGTTGTCTGCTAGAGGAGGTGGGTATTGGCGCCAAAGCCAACAAATTTGATACCGATTGTTTACTAATTGAACACTTTTGTAAAATAAACAAAGGGCTATAGATTTATTTTCTTCCTCATCGAGGTTTTTAGGTGAAATTCCTTTAGCTTCTAATCTCCAAAGATTTTCTATTGAGTCATCTAATATGGAGAAGTTAGGTTTAAAAAGATTGATGAAATCTTGTCGGATAAATTTTCCTCCTATCATAAGTCATAGGGTGTTTCAATTAATTGTAGGTTGGTTGAAACTTTTTTGATAGATGTAATAAAGTTCCACATCATATCATTTCCAATTGGATTGTATGTTTTTTGGAAATTTTAGAAAATTTTAATTTTTGATATTATGGGAAAATTTTCCAAATCCTTCAAAATTAGGAAGTGGTTAATCTGAGGCAATTTCATTTATTGTTCGAGCCGAAATAGGAAATTTTTCATTGTTAGGAGTTATGAAGAAAAATGATACTTGATGTGATCGAAAGGATTTAAATTTTTGTTTTTCTACTCCTCGAAATTTTATTATTTCTGATTCATTAGGTTGTAATTTCTATTTTTGGAAATCTATATCCTTTATTATATAAGTAAAGAGGTTTTCACAATCAAAAAATGCGATTATTTCTGTGAATTTTATTGATTGTAAATTAGAAATACGGGACTGAAATATTAAAAATGTAGAAAGTGGATTATTAGTATTAGCAAAAAATTTCAACTCACTATTTTGTGGATTTTTGTTTCTGGATGTTCTAGGTGGTAGTGGTAGTTTGTATTACTGCTTTGCTGTAAAACATAATTTTTATCAGTGTTTTTGGGCAATTTTTTTTCATTTTTATTATATATTTTAGGATGTGTTTTTTGTTTTAAGGAAAAAGAACCAGAGTCTAACTCACTTGTAAGAAATTTGGCTTGAAGTTTCTTCAATTTTGCAAACCAAGATTTAATGGTGGTTTTCAAGATGGGGTAATCTTGGTTGGGGCTAATTGCTGGATGATGAGTATCTTTCTGGGCACAATTGAACCATTTGCAAAATTTTCCAATGGAGGTACACAGTTGTTTGTGGATTTTTCCACACTGTTTGCAGAATTTATATTTTTCAAAGTAGGTGGTTCTTGCTTCCAACATTTTCATAGTGATGCATAGATGAGACTAGTGTGCTTCATTACAGAAGGCACATCCTTTTTAAGGAGTGAATAGGATTCTTAGATGGATGCATCTATATCAGTGTCTTTAGGAGGTTCTGAAACTAAAATATCAGAAGATTTTTTAGGCTTCTTTTTGTGGGATTTATCCTTCTTTTTAGATTTGGAAGGTACCTCAATTCTAAAATTCGGAGTGCTTTTAAGTTGTTTAGAATTTTTTGGATTAGGCTGTGAGTTTTTCTAACGTTTATTATTAAAATTTTAATTAGGATTTTTAGGTTTTTTAGGTTGATCACTTTTAGATGGGTTATGTTTTTCGTTTAGTTCTTGTACGTTAATTAATTTTTTTACTATCTCTTGTAGGCATTGAGAACTACATTCGTTAGATTTTTAAAGGCTGGTAAGTATATCTAAGATATTTCCCAAGAACTATTTCAAATAAAATTTCATTTAGGTCATTAGGCATAAAACTTTTCATTTTTTTTATTAAAATTTCGAGCCATGTACTCAGCGTACAGATGATAAATTTGTTTCTGCTGTGGGGATATTGTTTATTTGACTTCAAATATGAGATCTTATTTTTCCTTCATCACCATAATGGTCATGGAGGTATTGTAGTGTAAGATTAGCTCTGTTTGATAGGACTACACCAACTTACACCAACCTACACCAGGAGGGCGATTCCACAAATGTAGAAATGTTATGTGACTTTACGCCAAGTTTCACTTGAATATTTGTGGAATATCCCTACCAGTGTAAGTTGGTGTAAATCAGTGTAATCCTATCAAACAGAGCTTAGATAACCTTCTTCATCAGTGCAGTCGATAGTTTGTATAAATTAGAAATTCTAATTTTAAACTGCGACTGCGTTTGTAACTAATAGCGACGAATAGTCACAACTCTGCTGTATAATTCTTTTGAGAGGTTCTTAGGATGATTTGATACATCTACGAGGGCTTTTTCTAGCACTGGGATTTCTGTAATTATTCGAGATACATTCTTTTCATCCAAAATTTTTTTAGCATCAGATTATACATTCGATGCTTCGTCTAATAGACTTTTGAAAAAATAGGGGTTGGGTGGTGAATTTTATGTTAGGTCAACCATTTTGGAACGGAGTGAACTCGGTGATGTTATTCCTGGTGGTATTGTGCTCATTTCAGCAAATGGCAATTTGGCAAACAGTTTTTTTCTTCATACCCTTCGAGCAGTAGGTGAGTTTTCTGTGACGTAAAACGAATAGAGAGCAACAAACCAGGGATGTTACAAAGTTTTCTCCGATGTTTCTTAACTCTGTTATGGTCTTTATAAGTGAATTCGGAATTTATTTAAAAGGATTTTTCTCACTTTTTAGGTGCCCATGGCGATTTTGTTTATAAGAGGGAATTTCAAAAAAATTTCACATGTAATTTTTTCAGATTTTCTCAGTTTTAATTAGGAAGTGCGAAGCAATTAAAATTTATTTCGCGAACAAATAATTTAGGAAGTATTTATTATGACAAACAAACGAAATTTGACGTAAAATGACGTATTTTTCAGCAAACACAGTATTAAAACAAAATTTTTCAAATAGCCACGATTAAACTATTAATTCACAACAAAATTAATTATTCTATATTTACACTTAAAAAGTAGAAGATTTTTTCATCGAGTGATGTTCACTTGTCAAACTCACAACACCACTTGAGGATAAAGTCGTAATTTATACCTCGTGGTCGTTAGGAATGTGTTGCAAGTTTTGACTACCCTCAGTGAATCATTCTATTTTTAGAACATTCCAGTGATTCGAAGGATTAAAGTGGGCAAGGAAGTATGATTTTTGTACTTCATTTCGGTTATCATATTGATGATTAGTTTTGATTGGTTTAACCCTGCTATTGTTTTCGAGGATATTTCAGCAGTTCTTTAGAATTTAGATGGTAATAGGCTATGAGAGATACATTGTGACGAATATTGTGTCTTTTAGAAAAAATAGATATTCATTTTTTTTTCGACGTATTTCTTGCATTGTAGGTGAATTTACAATTGTATGAGATTTATTTCCAAGGGCATATATTTTTAACAGGCAGTGATAATAAAGTATGCCTTTATTAAAAATTAGGAACGTAACAATAAATTCATGTATAATCTTCTTTTTGTTCACCTTTATGTATTTAGGTAATTGTCGACAATCTATTTCTCGGAAATATATTTTGAAAAAGAAATGAATAACTGCGGTGTTGCCAATAATCATTTTTTTATTTTGTTTTTAGGATGTTAGATGGTGTTAAGCTAGACGATTGTTCAGCGAAACATTTTTAATTTTTTTGGAAATCAGGAATTTTTCTTTATTTCTCATGTAATTTATAGAATAATGTATATTTCAGTAGGAAATATGTTTGGGATTAGGCAGTTACATTCTCTTTATTTTTTCTTTAACAGAAACTTGGGACTTTTTTTCATTATACATGAATTCCTTAGGTATTAGGTTTTTCAGTTTGTATTCATGTACACCCAAAGAAAACCTATTTTATATTGTTCCTGTTAGCATATAATGGTCTCAGAATGTAAAGTGATACTCATTTGGAAGTTGGTAGAGAAGTAAAGTGAGAGCTCGTCATCAAGATTATTGTATATAGTGATGTACAATTATCCCAATGACTCATTCTCTCTTTTCCATTATTCCAACCAGTTGTGAGCTTCTGTCACAATAAACATATATTCACAACAGTTATTTGTGATACAAATGAGTATAAAATAGGTGATTTTGACACGAGTATAGCAATCACCTACTTCGCACGAGTTTCACATACGATTTCTTGCAAAGTTGCAACACCCTGTCCCCCTAAAAAAAAATCATTTGCGAAAAAATTGTAAAATGGTATAGACAATATAAAAATGGCAAATTTTTCATTACTTTGCATTTTTTCGTTCCTTTATTTTCAAGTAGTTGAGGATAAATAAAAAAGTTTTATGAAATACCGATTTAAGTGAATTTTCTCTTTTTTTCAGCAGTACTAATGCTAGCTTTCTATCTGAAATAGCGACTGAGGATTTATTGATTGAAAGAGAGGTTTCTAAATACCAAAAAACGGCTAATTTTCTACTAATTGCTTGTTTTTAGTTTGCTTTTCATCGAAGTGGGAAATTGACAAACAATTTTTCAAAAATTCAGGATGTATAATGTGAAAGAAAAAAAACTTAGCACATCAATACTTCGTTAGAAAACCACCCAGTTTAATAATTTACATCAATAATTCAGCAAACATTCCTGGGGAGCTATTCCACTGACTTGTTACATAGTTTCAGCCTCTTACGCCCTTCTCGCCCCCTTTTCATGATACGTATACTATCGTAACAATAAGTTGAAAAGTTTTCAATAAAGGTTTCAGTTCTGAATTGGTTCTGTTTGTGTGTTAGTTCCCAATTCTGTCTAAGGGATTTATTTTATTGTCAATTCTTTAATGGGAAAGCTTGAACAACTGAGAGCTTTGATAAGTTAAACTTGAAATGTTTTTAACAAAAGTTTCAGCTCTGAACATGTTTTGTTGGAAAGTAATTTTTCCAGTTCTGTCTTGGAGATTTATTTCAGTGTCAGTTCTTCAATGGAAAGCTTGAACAACAACTGAGAGCTTTAATGAATTAATAAGTTTTCAACAAAAGTTTCAGTTTTGTATATATTCTGTTTAAGAGGTAGTTCTCGGTTCCTCAGTTCTGACTTGGAGATTTATTTCAGTGTCAGTTCTTTAATGGGAAAGCTTGAACAACTGAGAACTTTAATATGTTAGAAAGTTTTCAACAACATTTTCAGTTTTAAATATATTCTGTTTGAATGTTAGCTCTCAGTTCTGTCTAAAGAATTTATTTTATTGAAAGCTTTAATAATTTAAAACATTTTCACTAAAACCTTTAGTTGTCAACCAGTTCTCTTTGAAAGTTAGTTCTCAGTTGTATTGAAAGATTTTAGTTCAGTGTGAGCTCTGGAGAAATGAAAATTTAAAAACTAAGGGACTCTGTGGATGTTTTCATCCGACAAACTGGTTGAATATTGGGAGGTTTTGGTAAATTTGAAACATTGAATTAAAATACCTACAATTTGAATCCCTGTGATCCCAAAAAATGGATTTGGAACCAATTTTTCGTATATTATTGAATAATGCACATAATATGTTTATTGAAAGGCTGAGTTCTAATATTTTGTTTATTTTTTGATTGCACCACTTTTTACACCATATGTAATCCTCTCCCTCAACAGTGTAGGACCAACTGTTCATAATTATACTGAATTATTGATTATATAATAAATAAAAAGAACAATGTATAACTTTTTCTTTTTAAATTTACTTTTTAATAATTGTTGTTTTGTCTGTTTTGAAAATCCTTTTTTATTCTTTTTCCGTTTTTAACTTTCAATACATCCTGTGTTAAATACCACTCCTTCAAAAAATTCAAAACTTGTTTAATTTTATGTTGAATCAATTTTCCATGTTTTTGATTTTAAAATGTGTGAGAATATCCCACTATTTCAATTTAAAATCTGTTATAATTCACAACATACTTATCTGAAAACCATCTAAAGGGCTGGTATTGCAGCTAGTATTTATATATTTCGAGTTAATATTGCATTGTCATCCAGTTCTGAGCTATGTTTAAAGTTAAAAGTCTCTAACTCATTGGGAAATTAGTTTGAAATTGATTGCAAAATTTGTACCAAACAGACTGACAGACAAGAAAGCGAGTTAATAAAAAATATGGCAATAATGAAAATTATACACATTTTGTGGGATGTGAACTAACTTGGGTCCTCTATTTGTCTGTTGTATATTTCAACACTTCCACTCAACTGGTATCACCCAAATATATTTCCTAGAGTTGCGATATGTAGTATTGGAAAATTAATTTTAAACTTTGAAACATTTTCCCTCTGTCAGAACTATGAGATCTTAAAAAATTTTATAATTCTGTCTTCAATATAAAAGCCTTGGCTGTAACATTATCACATGACCACAGTTATTACAGATATGTTTGGCTGTGCGTACATTTCACTTTCAGTCTAACTCAAAATCATATTTTCTCTTCATTGTGCCCCTGATTAATTGATCATTTGGACACATTTATGGTTTATGTAGGTCTGTGAATTATTGCTGCTTAGCACATAGATAAAGTACTACTTTGTTAATAGGTAAACATCTCTCTGTTTTTTTGATAAGTGTTTAAAGAACACAGAACAACCACCAACAGCGCTACTATCGCTGTTTACTTTTTTAATTTACCATTGAAAGAATTTACTGGGTACCTAAACTAGTTGGTATAAAGATAAAATTTGATTGCATTGAAAAATGTATTTATTTTTGTCAAATAAATGGACAACTTTACAATTATAAACATTATTTTTCTATGACTATGAGATACGTTATATTATGATCTGCAAACTGGAACAGTATTCAATGTTATGCCTGTTAAAATTTCACAAAAATTAGAATTATCAGTACTTCATTAATTTTAATAGAACATCATGATTCAAAATTTATGGTAGTGATAGTAATAAACAACAATAACAACAATTATTTTCAAATTTTGCCAAGCAACGCTCTGTTGTTCTAGAAACTTGAAACAGTTTTTCAAGGTTAACACAGAAGATAACACCTTATGGCTTAACAGCAATGAATACTCCATAATTTTTTATAAGTTCTAAAAAATTGAACTAATTTTATCTTTTGAATTTGAGACTACAGTTTTCATTTCAATTTTGCAGAATACACGTAAAAAACTGATTCAAGTTTTTATTGTGCCACCATCCTAGAAATGAATTATTTCAAAATTGTCATAGTAGGTGTTTCTCATGACGTAGATATAGGTTTATTTGCAGGTGCGCTAATCACACAAGTCGGTAATTTCTCACTAATCTCACTCTGACCAAGTTGCGTACAATACCTTTTGCAACAAGTGTAAAGAAGGCTGTATGTGAGCCTACGTTAATAAAATTGAAAATGAGTGAAAAAATCGGAAAACTGAAGAAGAAAAAATAAGTGAAAAAATGAAAAAGTGAGATAAAAACGGAAATTACCTCAAATGAAAATAATAAATCTATATTATAAAATCCAATCCCACTTTTTGTATATTTATCCGCGTTTTTTACATTAACAGCATTTTAATTTTGAAAAAAACTGCTCTTCTTTCACTTCACGATTTCTCAGTTACTATTTAAGCTACTAGGCTGAGGTTTGTACTGTTGAAAAGAGGAGAAAATTTGCTCGAGTTCTCTAACAAAATTAATTATTTTTTCGCCATTAAATTTTCACAAATCAGCCATAAAAAAAACTGTAAATTGATGAGAAATTTGCCGTTTTTTAATTTGTCATTTATTTCAATAACTATTGATGGCAGAAAAACATTTTCAGCGACGACTCCCCGTACTTTTTAACAACAAATTCATTTTTACCATCAGATTTCACCAAAAACGAATTAATCACGAGAGAAAATACAAAACAAAATTGGGCACTCTGTGTATTAATGTATATAGGTATGTATATATATATATATATATATATATACAAAAGTGATTTCTGCATATTTCGTCGCCATCGAACCTTAAAGGTAACTCGCATAAGTAGGTACATGATTTTATTTTTCTAGGATTTGTAACTGGAGGAGATAGAGAAGGGACGTAGACCCCTCTTACCACGCTAGTAAACGAATAAAATCCAAAACATCTCTCTACCCCACACATCAGAAAATTCTTGTTGGCAACTAGTGTACTTGCAGATTGTCGATGAAATTTAATAAAAAATTTATTGATTCACAAATAGAGAAAAACTCTCACCTTTACATCAACTAACTCTGGTAGCCTAGTGGATGGAGTGTTTGGCTTTGCTATTTGCGAGTGATGGTTCAAATCACCATCATGGTAAAGCGAATTTTTAAAGGAGAAAAACAAATCGATTTTAATAATTGAGAATAAAAAGGGAATGATAGGTGTGGGAGAAACTGAGGAATCGATTAAGGGTAAGAAAAAAATGTTGAGGTCTGAGAAAAAGAAGTTGAGGTGTGAGAAGCAGTAAGTAAGGAGTGAGAAAAAATAGTTGGTGATTGAAAAAAATAAATCAAGTAGAAAAAAAAGTAATTAAAGATTGAAAAATGTAAAAGTTTATTGAATTGGCCACTTTCATCTCACCATATATGCCTCAAAAATACTGTATTTTGTACACATGTTGCAAAAAATTTTATTTTTTTTTGGAGGGGAAAACCAATTATACTACTTTATGATGAATATTTTTTTTTAATTTAATATTTTCTTTTTTGCTTTCAGATAGTTACAGCCTTGTGACAATTTCAGGAATCTTATTATTATTTGTTATTTTGGGATTTTTTATTTGGCCTCTAATCGAGTATTCCGTTCATCGTTGGGTATTCCATTTTGATCCTCCCGCTAATTCACCTCTTCTGATAACGTTACATTTTACCATTCACGGATTACATCATAAAGTAAGATAACATTATTTTCCTAACGTAAATACTCTGTGTAATTCTAGTGTTACCTCGTTGGATTTTATTGCAATGTATCGGTATGAAATCAACTTAACATTTTGCAGTCACAATTTCATGTAAGAAGGGTGCTGTAAAATGTATTTACCTCTAGAATCCGATATATCCGGTTATGTTACATTTTTGGCAGTTAAATGGCTCTAAAATGCGTAATTTTCGAGGGATAGTCATCAACTTTAGTGTAGATATTGAATATACTTTAATTTAACATGCTGCTGAATTTGGTATAAGTCGGCTGAACCGTTCGTGCGTAAAGGTTATTTGATTAAATCTTAAACTATTGCTAAAAATAGAAGATAAATTCCAGATGAACTAGGGAAGCTGTGCCGAAAGAAGGCTTTCTGTTATTTTATTTGCTAAGAAATTATTTATTAACCGCCCTATAATTCAATTTCACCAAAATATCAGTGCCCCTCCCAGGAAACTTTTATTTTTGGTTTTTTTATGCTATAAACTTTTGATATTTTGATTTCTTTATTGTATTTATTTATTTACTAGGGATTGGCTGACAGCTACATCTACGCCGCCAATTTAAGCCCCACTAATAAAAACATTAAGAAACTTCCGAAGGTTTTTAATAATAGAGTTCTTAATTTTGAAAAAAAGGATAAATAAGTTTGTATAACAAGAAATTACAGGAAATTTCACAACTTTTTCCTTCTTCCTTTTTTTTTTTGTGATCTATCGTGTTTTTTTTATTTTCAGGCCCAATAAAGTGCTGCTAGATTAAAATTTATATTATAATGGGGGGCTTCGCTCCTCAAGCACTCCATTTTTCTTTTTTTCTATTTTTTTTTATTTGTTTTTTTTTTAATTTATAATATAATGAGAGGCTATAATGAGAGGCTTTACCCCTTAAATTCACTTTTTTCTTTTTAATCAACCCATCTCACCTAACCTATCATTTATCGCAGTGTAGGTGTAGGCATAAAAAAGAAAATTAAACACATCTCGCCTTACACCTAACCTCCCCGCAAAGTCCCATTCCTTGTTTACGAATAGGTGTGGCCCATTGTCCGAAATAAACAATTTAAAAAAAAAAGAAAATTACATTAAAAAAGTGGTATCCACAAGGATTTGAACTTGGTACAGTGGACATGCGTTAAGATGCGCTGATTACAAGAGAGCGCTGTAAGGTTGGTTGATGAAATTCTGATGAGAAATTATATATAAGTGTTGAAAAACTAAACCCAGTTTGCAGATGGAAAAAGAGACAGAGATGAGAGCTTACGTGAAAAATTACAAAATAATATTGACAGTAATCGATATCTGACAAATATATCAATGTATTGATATTTCAGTGCTAGTTTCAGGTGAAGAAATTGCAAAAAAAATATCCATAGTTACCCACATCTTTAGCAAAAATATTGATCTATCGATTTTCCAGAGATTTTTTGTTTTCTAGTTTTCTCGAGAACTACTGAATCGATAAACATCAAACTTCTTCCAGACTAGCTCCCATTAGGTGTGGGCAGGATCTGAACTATTTGGTTCACGGATTCGGAATCATGGTTCCTTTTTATGATTCATGATTTAAAACTCAAATCATTTTTATCTGATGGATCCGTGATCCGTGATTCGAATCATTTTCTGAGAAAGGGACAGAAGTATCTGTTCAAATCCATTTCTCAGGATCCCTTTTTCAAGATTTTTTTTTTAAATACAAAAAAAAAATGGAAAATATAAGGAATGTACTTGAGAAATTATTCATTTATTTTTTCGAAATTGATGAAGTAACTTCTGTTTTCAAATCATCTATAAGATTCGAGCAAATGATCTGAACAGATCCTGTTTTTTCACAGATGATCCGTGATCCGGATTTGGATCATTCTTTGGAGAATGATTCGTGATCCGGGTTCGAATCATTTCTTTAAAAATTGAAAAGGATTCGTGATCCGAGTCATTTTTTGTGATCTTGCCAACTCCTGCTCCTATACAATAGCTATCTTTCATAAAAATTTCAGCCCTATTTTTTTGGCAGTTTTCTCAAAACCGGGAACACAAAATTTTTTCAAACATAAGGAAAATCTATCGTGAAAATTTCAGCCCGATCATTTTTGTTATTTTTTTAGATTCCGTGAAAAACGACTTTTGCAGGAATATTTTTTTCCAGTTTTCCCAGAAACTAACTAATCGATAGGCAAAAAACGTCTTGTAGACCTGCTCCAATATGAGAACTACCTCTACATGGGATTTCACCTATACTGAACTGAAGAAAAATTTATGAAATGTAAAGAAAACAATTGGTGGCAGTTGAGTTGGCTGATGAATAACTAAGCTTTAAGTACAGAAAATCATTGAAACAAAAGTTTAAACGAACTTCAAAAATAAGAAATATGAAAAGAACCACAATATTTTGCAACTCATAACCACCCAAAGTACCCAATTGTTTTGGTTTTTTATCGCATTTTTTCTATGATGGTACTAGTTTAGTTTCACAGTTCTCACCAGAGCGCGTATACCTTTGCTGGGCAATTCCCAATACCTATCTTTATATTAGTATAAATCCAGATCTAGTAGATCATATGACATATGAGTCATATCACTGAAATTAGAGAGGCATTGAAACATTTGATACATTGTAATACCGCTTTTAGCTGGCGAATATGTAGGCCCCAGGTTCGATTCCCCGAACCAACAAAACCTACAATGTACAAAAATTTAAGAATTATAGAATTCTCATGCAAATTCTAATATTAAATTTTATTGATGAATTTCAAAGAATGAATCAACCCCAATATTCAGTTTGAAGTCTTGTGAATTCCTCTGAAAATAATGTCACCTCCTCATTCTAAGAGATAATCATAATATTGAAATGATTATCTGTTAGAATGTGGATGGGGGTGCCAAAATTATGTTTGCACCAGGTTGCTTCAAACCTCACTACCCTACTGCTTTACTTTCTTTATTTCGCGTAATTTTGTTTTTTATTGAGTATCTGAACCCAAAGCTGTATTGAACATCTCTTGAAATCTTCATTGGTTGCTATTCAAAAAAGAAACATGAAGTAGTTCTTTTCCTCGTGTATTTACGAACTAATAAATTATTTATTTCGCAATTTTTCTTCTCAAATTTTTAATGAATCTCGATTATTGATCTTATATTAAAGTTTCATCTTTGCCATGTGTAGGTACCATTTGACAGTCAAAGACTACTCTTTCCTCCAGCCGCTGCTGCTATTATTGTTGGTTTCTTTTATGGATTACTACGTTTATTCTTGCCGATTTGTGTTACTTTACCGTTGGTAGCTGGCGGTATTTTAGGTAAGTTATATTTAAACCTTGCGATTTTTGGAAGAATGTTTCTTCAATTAATTAGTTTTATCCGATGTAGGTAGGTATTTATTAAAAATTCATATTTCAGATATTTTCCAAGCGTTTTTTAATGTGGAAAACACTTTTAGTTTTAGACGAGTGGAAAATATGTCATAGAGACGATGTTTTTGCGTTAGAAAACAGTAAGTTGCAGGCCAGCAATATGTAAGAAATAACAGGGGAGGAAAACTACTGTTTTCCGCACCTATGTGATAAACAAATTTTTCCTACAATTAAATAATTATATACTTCTGGCTGTTGAATGTGTTATAAATTTGTAATTACGAAGCCAATAAATTATTGAAGTCTAAAATTCAAATAGTATATGCGACAGGATTGGATAGTATGCGTTACCTTAGGCGATTATGTAACTCGGCTTTGCCTTGCTCCGCAAATTTTGCCCTTGGTAATCGCGTACTTTCCGCTCCTGTCGGGTAATCTACTATTATTTTCATTAGGGAGTAAAAACAAAGGCGTGAAGGCGGCTGTCACATGGTGCAAACCAAGAAGGAATTTTGGTGCGAAGGAGAGAAGAAAAAAATATGTCAGTGTTAGTAGGTGTTCAGTTGTGTGTGTGTGAGCACGGCCTAAGAGTATCTTTTATTTTCAGATTTATTGTGTAATACTCTACTAGTCTCTAATATATCATTAGACATGTTTTTTGAAGCCATGAATTCGAATTTAATGTTAATTTTACCATTAGACCCCATTCTTCAAACCTCATTGGCTCTAAATGGGGGAGAATTTTTCATTGTCAGATTTTATTGTGCGATATATCATCGGACATGTTTTTTTAGGCGCTGAATTTGAATTTCATGTCAATTTTAGCATTATATCCATTTTTCAACCCTCAGTGGGCCCAAAGAGGGAACAGTTTTATATTTTCAGTTTTTATTATGTATAATATCAGTGAACACTTACCTCAGGGTTAGGGTTAGAGTTCCAAGGCATCCGTTGAGTAAATCTGAAACCATGGGGGCTCGTACCTATATACATATATATAAAAGCCAATTTCTTGCTACTGCAGTATAGGATGAAATTTTTGTCTGATAGTCATGAAATTTGAAACGAACTATAGTACTAGCCAGCAACCTGACCTATTGATTTTGTTGTAGATTGGCAGTATGGTACATCCGGTATTTCTATGTGTAATTTTGTTTTAGCTATAAAATTTTTAATTTTCAACCAATTGCTACGAAATTCAAAACAACTATTTATTAGAATTTATTATAAATTGCCATTAATTTTGATGCGGATCGACTGTAGGTTACTTCTAATAACACTATTTTCATTTTGGCTGTGAAATGCCTAATTTTGAACCAATAGGAATGTAAATCAACAAATATTTTGTTATGAACTATTCTAACATGTTACTGATTTTAGTGCAAATCAGCCAGACAGTATTTACAGTTCTGCTATTTTGGGCTTTATTTTGGCTATAAAATGCTTAATTTTGAACCAATAACTAAGAAATTTGCAAAAAATATCAACTATAATTTATTGCAACATAAGCAGTTCTGGTGCGGATGGGTGGGAAGTTATTTTCAAATGTTAATTTTTGTTTAGATTTTGAAGGAGATGATTATTTTTAATTGTGTAATTTTACATTAACAGTTATAAAATTTAATAATAATTTTTAGTGACTAATTTTATAATTTTCAAAAACCTACTTATTCTGATGAAGCTGGTGTTGCGTTTGACTGTTATTAAAATGTGTTCCACATTAATTGTTTCAGTCCACCCCAGCGGATACTGAAGTGCACTCTTTGTTTCTTCTTCTTATTCCAAATATTTTATCAATACGATACTGCGATGAAGATGAAATGCCAAAAAATTTTAGTCTTTGCTATTTATTTCGGATTTGCTCAAAATACTTTTGTCTGCTCTTGTTTTTTTTTTTTTTTTTTTTTTGATTTTTTTTCGTGAACAAAATTTTGCCAAATATGCTTTGGATTTTTTCTTTATTTCTATTAAAATTAATCAGGAACTGGTTAATTATTGAGAGTAGTCTAGTTTAAACCGGTTCACCCTTATTAAAATAGCATTGTGTTGCAATTTTATTTAAAGGGTAATTGATCAGTGTTATCGTTTGTATTTCGTCGGAAATTGTGTTACAAGCAGTATTTTTCGTTTTTTGACTCCCTTGACGTTGATAACAATTTTTCTAATGAAATGCAAAATAACGGTGTATGTAGGAACTGTAGCTGTCGTGTGAAGCACTTCTGTCTGTAAATTAGTTACTGATACATATTAATTTGTGAAGCGAAAGTGGTAAATTAGAAGTTATTGAATTTTGTAAAATAAATAAATGCAGTTGTGATTAAATTTACATGTACTACATATTGTCAAAATGAAACAGGAACAATTTTAATAAAAATTTGATGTTTCATTATATTACACGGTTCCAAAAGTTTTCTCCGCCACTGAACCTTATTTTCAATATCCCTTAACATTTTTACTGTAGTTGAACAGTTTTTTGACATGGCGTATTTTTTTGCCTCGAAAACGTACCAATTTAAGATTTTAGTTCTCTGTAAAAAATATGTATGTATATATATTCTTTTTTTAACGGAAATACGATTAGAAAGAGAATCTAATTTCAAGAATTTAGGGAAGCATTCTTCCCACCATCCCCCCCATTGCTTATGTCCTTTCTGGCCTCTGTGTTTATTCGGTAGGTACCTCGGACGCTGCCGATTTTTAAATTAACCATCAAACCTCATAACTCCTACCTGCTATCTAATATTGTTGTTATTTCTCGAATATGTTTGTGACGGACCCATTCCACTTTTTGCGAAATCTATTGCCAGTCTAAAATTATCCTTCGTGAAAAATCACCTCTAATAATTGGAAATTCTTATCCCAAAAGGTAGCCAGATCAGTTTTTCCATTAATTATGCCTGCCTTTGGCGCTGATCCATTGTTCAAAAGTTCCATTCTTGACCAGCAAATCTAGATTAATAGATTTTTTGCGCTAATTTCCTCTCATTCACTGTATAGTCTCGTTAAAAATTTCTTGATGATAATCATGTCAATGAAAGTTGCTGCTATATTTCCATAACCCTTTCTTATTAAAATTCGGTTGTCTCCTTCATTTTTTATTGCCCCAATAGTTTTTTTTAGAGTGAAGTGTTATTCTAATCTTCCCCTTATTCTCGTTTTCCATCTAATATATTTTCAATCTGAAATTTTGTTCACTGTTTCCACCCTCTTCATAATTGCTTCGTCTTTCGCTCCAGTTCTGTATAATTTTATACTTTTAGTGTAAATATTTAATTTTGAGTTTGAACTTCTAGTTTTTACTCCACGTTTATGTCCATCCCTCCTCCGTTTATTTAAAACGAAACAAGAAAAATTGAAAAGTAAATCCTGCCGGCTGTAATGCCTTCTATAAAATTTTGACCGGCCGCCTTTGTTCAGTTATATTTTGTTTTATTTTGGCCTAAATTTTCATACATAACGGCACTTTCATAAAAGAACCCAATCTTCAAAACATTTGTTGATCTTTGGTTTTTATTAATTCTTTTAAATGTTTCACTAGTTATTCAAAATATTCATTCATTTCATTAAGGTGAAAAAAGAGAAAATCATTAACGTATCGATTGAGTATCAGATGCGGTCTGTTTTACAATCATTTTCATCATCACGAGCTTGGTTTTCATCATAATAAACATAACAAACGTACGAAAGCTACACCTTTGTGACTTATTGTTAATAAATATCTGTGTAAATTTTTTGTTGGTCAAAAACTTAAAACCTTTTTAATTTTTTTCAGGTTACGTAGCGTATGATTTGATACATTTTTATTTGCATTACGGATCACCCAGTGAGGGATCGTACTTTTATTATATGAAAAGATATCATAATCAACACCATTTTACTAATCACCACAATGGTTTGTGCAGTATGAACAAATGTGTGGTTTCATTCTTTGTCCGCAATTTGATCCAAATCATTTTTTTTGTATTTATAGGTTTCGGAATCAGTTCTCCGTACTGGGATTACATATTTAAAACTGCAATCCAACTGAAGAAATTGAAATATCATTTAAACTGGCGATGATAACTGCATTCGATTTTTTTTCTGTTTCAAACTAGCATTTAACGAGTTCCATGCAATTTTCACGTTGATTTTTTTTCTCTTTTTGTCTGGTATATACGACAGAAATTTTTCGTTTTTATTCGATGTTTGTCGTGACTAATACATGTTATGCTTTTTTAAATGTTTTTTCGTCAAATTTTTTAAGTACTATATTTTTGAGTGTCACTCGCTGCAGTGTTCGTAGTTTTTCAGTATTGTGGGGGGAAAAAGGGCACATAGGTTATAAAAAAGCGAAATTTTGAAGGAAAGTTTCGATTATTGAGGCGAAAAATACCGAACGCTGGTAATCTAATAGATTTATTTGAGAAAATATGAAAATCTGGTTTTGAAATGGACAAACATTACTTCAATTTCATTTTTTACAAAGAAACTCATTACGTCAAATTCGACGTTTTGATTTGTTGCAGACCTGTTGGCAACTAATTGCTTTTCGAACGAGACAAGGTCAATGCCAGTTGTTTATTGTGAATCATAAAATATGGATGCTGTTCCACAACAACGTGATCATGTATTACGTCAACTAAACCTAGTACTCAAAAGTATAATTAGGGAATTCATATGTATGCAACTCTCAGATGTGTCAAATTACTCATTACTCATATTTTTTAGCTTTATTGTTTTACCCGACACTTTTGTTTTTCTTATTCTGAAAGATGTGGAGTAAGAGAAGAATGCAACGCAGTAATTAAGTATTTTGACTGTTAAAGTACATCGTATGAAAGAAAAAAATGGATAAAAATTACACAAGTTGAAATGAATTTCCTTATTTATGTCTCTTTTATTTATGGTAATTTAAAATTATATTTAACAGGTAATTTTTTACCTAGAAACGCATGATCAGTGATCACCGAGAAGAGTATTCTACTTTCTCTCTGCAGTTTCACTTTGGGTTAAACATTAATGATGTTATTTTTTACCCAGCTTATTTTAAGCCAAATTTAAATTCAAGATCTTATCTGACCTATGCCTACCAACGCATTCAAAACCAAGTTATTAACACCGAAAAAATCATTAATTCCATAAATATCCGAGCTCGTCAGTAATATTATGATTCAAATGCATTCAATGTCTAATTGAAATTGAGGGGGAGGTGAGTTAAAATTTTTGAAGAACATAACATTTATTTCGATGAAATCTCAGAATATACCAACATATTACATACATAATCAAAATATAACAAAAAATAAAAATGTATTCACAAAATACATCAACCAACAAGAGTCAATAATGAACAAAAAACAAATTACAATAAATTGGATTGGACTAGCTTCAGTTGTTGATATAAAACAGTTTTTCAATACTGATGGTTCTTATTGACTTCATAAAGATTAACGAAACGAAATCATTGAATAATAATACTGTATACTTAATGCAGTTATCCAGAATCAGATTTCACACTCTTTCTGACGACATTCAACTGTGGAAATGAACTTTTACTAGGAGTTGAAGTGATTTTGGACGCAAGAAAGATGAAAGGCTCGAACAGAGATTGCCTGTTAGTTGCATTGACTTCAAAATGACGTAATTTCTCTTTAAGACTCCATTGCAAAGCTTTGCTAACGACAACGGGCGGATCATTTTTAGACCTACCGATATGATGACCAATAACGACGAAAAATCCCTGAAAAATTTAAGATTGAAGCTTCAAAATAATCTCACACATTTTCAGCATCACTTTGAAATTAAAGCAACAAACCTCTTTTTTATCTCGAATTTTATCAATTTCTTTTTTCATTGTTATGAGGCAATCCAGTGAATCAGATCGAGAAACGTCATAAACTAGAATATAACCATCTATACTCCCATTATATTGACGAGCTAACTGGCAACAGGCATGCATCATATGAGACTGGTCTCCAGTGGGTGACATAGGCGACAAAGCCGGATCTATACCACACGTATCATAGAATCGAATTTGCTCTTTAGTACCACGATCGGTTTCAACATTGGCTACGTAGATATCCTCAATAGTTGGATACGTCGACTACGGATTAATGTATACCAATATCAAAACAAAATTCATGGCAACTGAATTTAATGAAGTAAATTTCCAAAGTATTTTATTTAACACTTACCGGAGAATTGGCATGTGAACCGTAAATGACTTGCTCCAAAATTAGCGTTTTTCCAACCGTCTTCATGCCACATATTACGACACGATATGTTTTTCCCATGGAACAGAGTATACATAAATTTGTAAATTCAGGAAAGCGTACTCGGATATGAACACAGTTTTATGAATAGATATGGAGTGAAATTTTCATACTATCTCTCGTTCAATATTGATCTTATAAACAAAATTTTATATTATCAAGTGTTAGTTTTACTAATTTACTACGCATCGTTTTAAGAACTTTCCTGAGAATAATATTATTATTTATTTACTATTACTCTTATTTCATTCCCTGAAAAGTGACTGATATCACTCCTTAATGATTATGTCACTCAATTTGGCAAACCTGCTCAACACTCGATATTTAGTTATCACAGTTTTTCTCTATTCACTTGGCTGTCAGCGTTATTATGAGTTGTAACGGAAATCCCACCTCGTCTCTTTCTTCATCATCATCATCACAATAACTATATATATATATGTCATAGGATCACTCATACACAAATCGCTTCCCCTACGATTCTCAAACCGATAATGCTGTTGCTTCGCCATTTCATATTTCGTTTGTAAAATATATTTCAGTCCGCAATAAAATGTCATTAAAGTAAAAAGTCTCAAGTTCTTTCGATCCTCATTCTGTACGCCTCACATCATGTTAGCCATTGCTGCGGTAGAACTTTGAGGAGAGACTTGAAAAATCTTGAATTGATGGAAAAATAATTTTTTGAATTGATTTACTGTTGTGCGAAAATTTTTTCATGTTTTCTATTTGAATAATACACGAAGGAGTTGCCATGTTTTTTCGAGAAGTTTAAACTCGAATTTTAATTTATTTTCAATCGTTGAAAAATTCAAAATTGAATCAAAAATTTGAAGCTGAAGTTCCAGACTTAATAACGGCCAATCATGGAAGTCATCGAATGCTAAATCCAGTAAGGACCGCCAAAGAGATCGTGAGAACAGCCAACGGAAACCTGCTCCCATCATCGAGGATTCACCGTAAATCCATACATTAAAGACCCCATTTTTCGGCCAACTCCAGTCAAAATTTAAGCGGGAAGTACAGTGGTAACCAGCGAAGTAAAGAAAGCAGAAATCATTCGTCGACACAACAGAAATAATAAGGTAAAAAATTTATGTAAAGGTAATATTTGTTAAAGTTAATTATTTTTTTCATGTGTTTGAAATTATTGTGTTTGAACTGAGGCAAGAATAACAAAAAATTTAATAATTATTTATGTCCCCTACAACAAATTTGTTTGAAGGAAAAATTGGAGAGTACAATATTGAGAAGGAGGAGTTAGAGAAATTAATAAAGAAGTTTGAAGGTGAAAAAGTGGTTGATGTAAAAATAGAAACTTATAATTTACCATATGTTAAATATTTCACAGGCAAGATAATATTAGAATCGTTTGTAATAGATATATCTGGAAGGATTGAGGATATTAGCAGTTTAAAATATATAAAAATTTTAGAATCGTCAGTAAATTATTTTTCAAGCAGAATTTATAGTTCTGAAAAATCGAAAGATAAATTTATGAACAGATTTTTTAATTAATTAAATAATAAAAACTGGATAATAACGAAATAAATAAAAAAGAGAATAGAGAAAAAGAACTAGAAAAAACGAATAAAAAAGAGGAAAATTTAATAAAAGAAATTGAAAAAGGGTCAATAGAAAATAAAAAATATATAACTATAGTTGATAGTGAAAATAGTGTGTTAGGTTTTCAAAAAATCAGAGAAAATATGGCATCCCCAAATGAAATAAAACCCATACAATGTGGCAAACGTTCGCGTTCGGTGGCCTTTTTAGGGTTGGGTAGGTATTGGTGGATAAATTCCACCACCTGGATGCCAAGATCCTCATGGACCTAGGCAGAGAGATCGCGGACTTTTTTCTGCGAGGCGGTTAACGCCTTTCGGGCATTGGCCTCCTTACGCAGAGCATCCCCGAGCTCTCTGGCCAGTTCCAGAGCTCTGGCGTCCCATCGGGCCTGTTCCTCCCAACAATGCTGCTCGTCAGCATCTTCACGTACCACAGGTATAGGTGCTGGTTCTTGTATTTGGTGTTGCTGCACCTTTGTTTTGTTGTTGATTGCAGCACCAACAATTTTTGTTTCACCTGTGAGGCCCTGCGCAAGTCTTGTCTTGCGAGGCCTCTCAGCATGTACTCGAGGTCTTTCACTGTGGCTTAGATTGCTGCGTCCTCGTTCGCTAGTGCATTTATTTTGTATGGATGTATGTTCCTGCCCTCGAGCTTGTTCTCGAGCATTTGGCCAAAATCCTCCCCATCTTCTAGTATCGCAAGGAATTGTTGTCGCTCCTCTTCACTGTCCGTCATTTCCAATGTTGCGTACGTTGACGCACGGCTCCTTGGCTGTACGTCCATTGGTAAGGGTCTTGGGTTATTCCCCGGTGACAGTTGTGGATTTGGCAGCCTTTCTGCCACCTTTCTTATTTCCTCCTCTTTGATTTTGTCTACCCACCAGGGTTGTGGGATTGGTGTGGCCTCATCATGACATTGGGTGGACGGTTTGTTTGACACTTCCTCCTCCATTAGTATTGTTTTGGGGTCGAGGAGGATGTCAATATCGTTGCCACGTGCTTGCATTTTCTTGTGGATTCATGTTCTAAGAACAGGATAAAGGAAAAGGGGAAAAAAAATTATTATTCCTCTTTTTTCATTGTAGGTATTAGGCCTATTGATCAAAAAGGGAGATAAGATCGAATAAAATACGATTTTTGCGTTTGTACTATTAACCTACATTCGAACAAAGGTCAATGACACGGTTTGTGTCTTGGCATTACAGTGGTTTGTTTTTATAAACGTGAGCCGTTTTTTGTATAGAGGGAAGACGTAACCGGTGTTACAAATTTTTACCATGTGCTATATGCTTTAGTTTTTGATATGGAAGGAAGATTGTAAATTGCTTTTTACGCAATTTTATCAATTTTGGAAATCGTTTTCTCAAAAATTTTCAGTCTTTTTGACGAATGAAAAATCGGACGTGACCCGTAGGCGAAAAGGTCTTTTTGATTTTTACAGAAATGATAAAAAAAATTATTTCCAAGTCTTATTAAGTGTTGAAAAAATCGGGCATGACCCGTGTGCAAAAAGGTGATTTCTGAGTTTGGCGAGAAGAAAATTGTTTTCTATAATAATTTTTTCAAGTCTTTTTTGAGAAATGAAAATTCGGGTATGACCCGTGGGCAAAAACATCATTTTTGATTTTCAAGAAAAAGATAATGTTTTTTCAAAATCATTCTGGTTTTCAGGGTCTTACCCAAAAAAAATTTTGGCGTGACACTGGGGCGACAGAATTTTTTCGGTTTGTAACTAGATTACGCACAAGTTTGAAATTAACACTAAGATCGATATGCGATCTTAGGCTATTATGAAAATGGCGGACTTAACTATTGAAATTATGGTAGATTATAATAATGTGCAATAGAAACAAGTTAATTAAAGTCTGAAGAACTAAGATTTTGTCTCGTAACAATCTGTTACAAATGCATATTTCAAATATGGTGACGCTTTAGGAAATTTACTAAAGATTACAATTAGTCGTAAGTGTACCTAAGGTTTTCCTTTTGAATAGATGGCGGTACCTTCCGGAAACTTTGCCACTACACTCGGGGGGGAATGTTAAAGTAAAATACGTAAATAATTACAAAAAGCGTAGTGAAAATTGATTAATTAATTCACAAAATACGATTAATTACCGGAGCGCACAATGAACTGAATCAAAATTTGACAACAAGTGAAAATGATGCACTATCTAATTCGTACATCAGGGGTACGTCGTGTTGAACACGTTGTTGTCGGGGTGAGATAGCACAAGCTGGGGGTTTTTTCTCCACCGTCACAGCTGTTGCAGCGAACTGCACAAACTTTGTTTGTGTGTGTTTTTTTGTAAGTGTTACAATCTTTTTTACGTATGTGTGCGTGTTCACACAAAAACTCATACAATTGTTCAATCGTCCAGTGGCTGGTGAAAGCCAATTGGATGAACCAAGTATTTTGTCTTCTGCACAATCGTCGTAGTTTTGAGGAATTTCAATCGGTTATTTATACTATTTGTGTCTTTTTTAGAGATCGTTTTTTCAAACGTAAGGGTGCGAGAGAGAGGAATATTCCTAGATTTTTTTTCTGTCTCTCCCGCTTTGTTCAGTTTTGAAGGACAAAGACACAAATGCACTATCATTTAGCGATTTCTGTATTTTGTACAGCCTAAATGTTGTGAAGACGAATTTGTAGATTCGATGTATTTCATTTATTGAAATAATATACGTAATGTTCAACGCTGGGGGCGGTGGAAAAATAATTATGAATTATTTTTTCGTCAACTATCTATCAGCAATAATTACAAAACACATTTTTAGGCTAATTAACAATTAGAAAATGTATGACTATACCTAGTTAAGGGAATTAACAATGAGTTAAGTTTCAGTTTCCAATAAGTCAAAATGTTTAAGTCTGAGTATAACTATCCGATTAATTCTTATTAAGACTGGTAATTGCGTACAATGTACGGGTGAGAGTTATTTATTAGTGGAAGCGTGTATTATTTCAGTTCAAGTGGAACTGTATGTCGGGCCGCAAAAAATTAATATTTCCGTTTTTTGCGATTAGATCCGAAATTAATTTTCGATTTCCAAAAAGAGATTTTGATGTTCAAAATGATATTTCGATTTTTCAAAATTAAATTTCGAGTTGCGAAATTAAATTTTGATTTGCGAAATCAAATTTCGATGAAAACAAATTATTAAATTCGAGGTCCAGTGAAAAACACTGTGCTCCTGCTACCATGTAGTGGGGGAGTTTACTAATGTTGGTTTTACGTCACAAGGACAAATAAAATATGTTCGTTGTCACACACCTTAGCTCGCGCCTGGTTGTAAGACAACTGTTAGCGTCTCTTCAGCCCAGTATTTCCAGTCATGTTGAGTCCTCTGCGCATCGCTAGTGCGCACAAGACTCGTGGGCATAGCCATGACACAACTTATTTGGCGCCGAGTACAGCAATATTTAATTTAACTTCGGTAACATCTGTTAGAGGCGTCCTTTTTTGCACTTTCGAAAAAATTACAATCTTATTAATGTGGAACTGAATATAATTAATGATTCTGGCCTTCTTGACAATTTAAAAAAATTCTGAGATGGTCACGCAAGTTGGCAACAAATCAACTTTTCGTTCACAGTTATACAGAAATGAACTAAGTAATTCATTGATGGCCATAAATTTCAGAAATTCGCCGAACCCCTCCACCTGAAATAAAAGAAATAAAAAAATGAATGAAAATAAATAAATAAATATAAGCAGAAATTAAACTTTCGTCAGGATACTGCCGCAGAATTTTAATCCAAAAACATTCACCTATCCAGCAATAAAGTAGATACCTAACTTTTTGTAAATTTATTCCACTATAAGACAATACGACACTTATCTCTGCGTGTGAACTGCAAACGTGATACAATAGGATATAGACTATAGACTATATACATATAATGTATAGTTTTACAGACATATATTCGCTTGAGCGTCGGCGCGTAAGTATCGATTGAATCTTGGAAGCGCCTATTTTTGCGTTAGAAAAATCTTGTAGACAAAATTGTGACAGTATTTTAATTTAATTTTGATGAATTACCGCGTCCATTATATTTTTTAATAGCTTTAATATGGTTTGGAAACGAAAATTGACAATTAAAATGGTTTGTACGTAAAAGTTACCGATCTCTATTCAACACTTCTTTCAACAACAGCGAGAATGCCGAAAAAAATTAAATTCAGGGTATTAAAAGTTTCAGGTTTGTGTAACGTACGCATAATTATATGTAAAAAAAAAAAACAAAAAAACTACTGTTTATAAACATTTTTGTTTGGTATTCGCGTAATATTTCCGCAAAATAATTCTAAGTAGACTGAAAAATTTGAACTCCTTGTTAATGTAGCCTATATACGCTTGAATGAACTCAAAAAAATTATTTTTAATTCTCATTTTAGGAGAAGATGAAAAGTACAAGGCATCAGAATTAGATTTTCATGGTCCATCAGTTCGAGGATGGTTATCTAATAGAAATTGTACTTATCCGCAAGATATCATATTTTCTTTGGAAAGCACGGCTAAATTGTATCAAATTCAAATTCTGGCTCATCACTATATCATACGTAAGTACACAATATTCGGTAAGTATAGTAACATAGGTACTACCTGTAAACCTACAGCGTTATAATAGGTACCTATATTTGTAAATAAATAGTATACCGAAAGACGAACTTGTCCAATTCTAAAATGGATCCATCTAATGAAATTAAGATATTTCATCGATAGAAGACGAGAGTGCAAAGAATTTTAGGCATTATCTTTCACGTGAAAGCCGGTCAATGACCTGCGAACTTGACCTTAATAATCAAAATTCCCGCCATAACAAAAATTTCTAAATACAAAAATAAATGAATCGTTCAGTCGCCGTGACTAAATAAATTGCAGTTTTATTGATTTGAAATTCTTATTTTGATTTTAATTTTCAGTAATAACATCAGTCAAGTTTTTTTTTTTATATATAAAATTTAGAGGCTTCACTTTTTTCTACGTGAACTAACGGATATTCTGTAAGCAAAAATCTTTTAAATCATAAAAAATAATTATAATTTTTTAAGAATTCAGACTTATACAGGGTGTCCAGAAGTTAAATGGTATAACTTCCGAAATTGATTTTCGGCGTGGAACAAATAAAAAAGTTACTTTTGCAAATTAATGGGAAATGAGAAACAATTCGTTTCCGATTTGTAGACCCATTCACCGCAAAGTTGTGGGGAATGAATCAAAAATTTGATGTAATTTCTCAAAAAATTGATAAAACTAAAATAAATGTGACATGAAGGAGTAAGTACTTATATTATTTATTTTCATCTAGATTTCAAAGATTTATCCTCTTTGGGAGGAGGGTGATTGGGGGTTTCCACTTATTAAATAGCTATATGTATATCTTTCTAACCACTCGTTGTATCGAAAAATGAATTCCGCCATTTAATTCGGGAGAAAAAAATACCCACACGCCAAAAAGATACTTGTCTTTTAACTTTCAACGAAAACTCAATAGTTTTTGCCTGAAAAGAAGGTTGAAAACTAAAAATTTTGTTAAAATTGTTAATAAACTTGAGCAGCATTTCGTCTTTTGGGGCATACTTAACTTAGCACTCAGCCTTTATTTCTTATTATAGTTGGCTCCAAAAAAGTTAAGCTCTGATGTTTAAGGTGCATTAAGTTCAACGTTGTTTCTCATTGGCCATTCAACATATACTTATACGCCATCTTTATTAGCCATTAAACGTTTGTATGTCGTATATTGCGTATCTACTACAAAGCTCAACTTATTCAGTGTCAAGTAACGCAACGGTAAGGAACCATTTATTTTCACAAAATTTTAATTTTCAATCCCGTTTTTCGCGAAAATTGAAGCTTTTTTTTTTCTGATTTGAGTTTTATACCTACCTACTTTTTAACCGATTTTGCATTTATAGTACATGCACATTATGACTTTTTAATTTGGGAGTCGATTTTGAAGTAAGACCTTTCGATACAACAAAAAAATTAATTTATGCACAAAATTCAATGTTAAATGGAAGACTATCTAATCTACCAATAATATTTATTGAAAAAAAAATTGCTAAAAATATTCACACAAGAAGGTAATCAACAGATTATTTCTATGTTCTGCCATTTCATATGTAAGTATGGGTAAGCTAAAACCTGGGCCAACACTGGCAATTTTAGAGCCAGTTTGGTTAGTTTATATGGGGAAATTGGCACATGTACACAGACACACATATTTATATATACATATGTATAGGTGTTGTAGAAAGTACATAATTTCTTATTCATTACTATGGCAATTGATAAGAAATGACATAATACATTCATGTACTGGTCCGAGACATCGCCGAGATCTTTATCTGTTGTTTTGTCATTGGCCAAATATTGTATCCTATTACTCTGTGTGTGCAAGTAAGAACATACAAACAAATAAAGTGTATATAAGATGTAGAGTATATAGCACTTGATAAGGAGTGATGTGCGTATGAGATGTATAATCCTAACAATATTGATGAAGACAATGTGATTGAGCATTTTGTGTTAATTCATAAGAATAGAAGAATTATTTTGCATTAATCCTTTTTTTCATAATTATGTTTAATTGTTAACAAGTCTGATGCTTATTATTAGGCTATTCTACAATTCTGCTATAATTTCCATATTAATTCTTATTTTTTAATATTACTACCAATCTTACTTATTATTATAATGGTTTTCACTTTGTTCTTTATATATTTTAATTATATACCAACAAAAAAATACTGTAACCTATAACAAATACACTCTGAGACTTTAGGGTCTCATTTCATAATTTCAACATCAATTTTTAGAGTTGAACTTTTTTTATTGATTTCTTACTGGCCCCACTGGCATTTCCTCCAAAAAAGTTAGTTCCACCACTGCACCCACTATAAAAAAATATCAATACCATATGATGTAGGTACCATTGACTATATATACTATCATAACCAGACTGACAAACCAATGCTAAATTTTTTCTACCAAACTTGGATCTGAGAAATAGATCCCACCAATAGGTTTTGCTGCTGTTGTGAGATTTGAGTTTGAAAAATAATGAAAAGGTACTTGACCATTCACTTTTTCTTTTTTATGCAATAAACAACCTTTTTTGGAGGGTTTCAGTTTCTATTGTTTGCAGCAACCAATTCTTGTATATAGATTTTTTATGATGCATAATAAAAAAAAGCATTATTTTCAAAACAATTTGGAACAATATTTGTGAAAAAGATATCCCCACCTTTGTGTTTTAAAAACAAATTAGATTTTATGTGAAAAATTTCTATTCAGTCAAAGATAGGCATCCACCATAGAATATTAAATATAACAGTGGATGCATGTGAGATGAAAAATGGCACTGCTTTTGAGACAAAGTATTCCAACTCCTAAGGACCATACAAATTTCATCCCATTTTAATCTACAAAAACAGTTTAATGTGGTTTCCAAATTGTCAATTATATTCATTTGTTCATTTAATTGTATTATTTAAAAAAAATATCTTACTGTCAAAAGGTCCGAATACGAGCAAACAAATTTGAATTCAGTATAGAAAGGATGGGAACAGTTCTTCAAAAGTGGTACATTGTTTGTAACAGCATTTAGATGGGCAAGCACAGGCATCTTCTATTATTATTTAATACCATTCAGTGGTACCTACGAACGATTTGTAATGAAAAAAATTCTCTGCCACACATTAACCGTGATAAATGTGTATTTTCCAAAAGTGTCAAATTTTGTAATGGCTGAGATTCAAAAACCAGTGGCCTGATTTTGCTCAAATTCATTACTAAACCAGTTCCTAATAGTCTCCAACTACTATGAAAATTTCAAGTTAAAATCTTTTAATTTAGGACAGTAATTGTGATGACAATACAAAATTTTTGCAAGAGTGAAGAGTTACGATTTAAATGCCATAATAATTTCAGAATTTATAGATTTGAACCAACATTGTCTTTTTTATACACTTTTGTTTTACTCACTCAATTTGTTGAAGTACACGGGTTTGTTGAAGTACATGGGCAGTGCTGCTTTCCCATATAGGGACACCCGCACACATACACTTATATCCATTTTTATTGGTTGTTTTTTTAATTTTTGTTTGTTTCTGTCTCGGAAAAAAAATTGAGAAATTTTATTTTCTCTTTCGCTGTTATTTTCTTCATCAAATTATAAGTGTATTTTTTAAAAACTCGTTTTTAACCTAACTTATTTACAGTTTTGAACATTTTATGTTTACAAATAGTGTATATAAAATTTATAATTTAACTCACTTATACCTGTATTCTAGAATGATACTTAAGTAAAGATTTGCTACTTGAGTAATATTTTATCTGTGATTCCCATGCATAATTATAGGACAAACTTGGTCAAATGAGTACTTAAGGCCCATATTCACAAATGTCACTTTAACCTCCCTTTACTTAAACTTCACTTAAAAATGACTTTTGGTACAATTTTGTATTTAAGAGCGTGGTAATATTTTATTTTTACATTTGAACTCTTGTAAGAGATACAATGTTCCAACATTTTTAAATACTGAATTGTGCAAAAAAATTTTTGAAGTAAATTTTAAGTGAAGGGAGGTTAAAGTGACATTTGTGAATATGGGCCTAAGGCTTCGGCTACATAGCACCCGGTATCCATCAGGCATTCTGAACCGTCTCTGGACCGGCAGTGAGAACTGACCGTCACATACACGGTTTTACAAGTTGTGGCTACATAGCCGTTCTTGAAAACTGGCAGGTGTGTTAGAAAATTTGAAATATTGATTGTGAGTGTGAAATAAAAATATTATACTTTTCCATTTATTATTTTGTTTGATTCTGATTTATAAAATTTCTTATGGATGAAACTAAGAAAAGTGAACTCATGAACCTGGTGCGGGATTGCCCAGCTCTATGGGATCAAAAATCTCCCGAGTACAACAGCCTGATGAGGGAAAAAAATATAATGTGGCAAAAATCACTTATCAATATCATTCCTTGTTTTTCAGTTTCATCAAAAAGTTGGAGGAGTTAAATTTTCATGCGGGTCACAGGCATCCGGTAGAATCAAAATAATTTGATTCTGCCGGGCAACTGGTCCAGCATTTTTACCGGTTGGAAAACGTCTATGTAGAGCCACCCAGTATCACTTTCCATTATTTGATTATTTTCTTCAGAATGCCTGACGGATGCTGGGCTCTATGTAGCTGAAGCCTAAGTCTTATTTAACGTTAAGAGACGTTCTAGAATAGGGGCAAACGTTGTATTGTGACACGGCTTGTAAAGTGACACAAGTCATCCAATTTGAGTGCTAGTAGCGCTACCTACCCGAAACATTTTCCTATGATGTATCGATATGTATAAGGAACATAGATATGTGTGAGATCGATTCTACTTGATTGTTATCAGGAAAAAAAATAAAAACATGTTTTTGATGTTTGAAAGTTTATAATTGAAAATTTTGAATGTTTGTTCCTTTTCAGCCGAAATTGAAGTAGGTAAGTAAAATTATAGTTATTCCAGTAGTATTTTCGATGCTTAATCGAATGGTATCATTAATTTGAACGAGAAATTGAATTTTAGCGGAGATTTTTGAGTTCAAAGATACCGAGTGTAGGTGCTGTAAAGTGACATACTCAAATTGATGCCGAAAATTGAACTATATTCGAATGTCTTTTTTTTGTAGATTTGTAAAATGGCCGAAAATAACGCTTTGAAGCATCGAATTAGGCAATGTTCCTATTTGGACCAGAATATCCTCGAAGCAATTGATCTAGTTATAAATAAACAATATTCCGTGAGGAGAACATGTATTAATGAAAAAATAAATTTGGAACCACAAATTTACTCTTTTAATATCTTGTGTCACTTTACAACACCCGGTGTGTTACTTTCCAACACCGGTGTTGTAAAGTAACACAAGATCGTTTTTTTTTTCAAAATTCAATTTCCCAGTTTTTGTCAAATTTTAGAAGTCGTGATGCATGACAAATTAAGGAGTTTATTTTCCTCTTTCAAATGATACCCTATATGATCAATTTTGGATGAAAGTATCCGAGTTATGAGCGAATGAATTTTCGTGTGTCACAATACAACGTTTGCCCCTACGGGTGTTAGAAAACGATTATTTTTCTTTTAGCCGAGAGAATAGACGTTTGGATTGGCAACAACGACGATTCAGGAGAAGAAAAAGATCCAGTTGACCATACACCGACATTCGAGTACATCGGTTTCATCACTTTGAGTGATAATGAAAATACAAAATTCAAATGCCGCGAATTGAAAACGATTTCTGTACCCTTCTCGAGTCCAACAAAATTTGTCAAATTAACTTTACATCAGAACCACACCAACAACTTAAACGTTTATAATCAAGTAAAGAAATTCCTCTAATAAAAAAGTTGAAAATCCAAATTTTTTCTCTCATTAAATCCAGAAAATTTTCGGTTCGTTAGGTAGGTCTCGTGGCTGTGCAATTAATTGGTGACAATATAATTGATAATGAGATAGAAAAAACTGCTGAAAATTTGACCAGAGTAGTAGAATCGAGTCAATTTGATAACCTTGCTTTTGAAATGTACGTTGATACCGACATCGCTCAATTATTGAAACAGCTCGAAGAACGAAAACAAAAAGCAGTACAAGGTAATTTATCAAATCAAAAATTTTTTTTGAGCCCCTGTTTTACATTAAGTATATGTAATCGTTGACAATATGTTCTTCCAGATGAACGATTTGAGTACGCCCGAAAATTGAAAACAGCAATGACAAAGCTGCATGCTGCAGGAGAAAAACTGGGTAAGATGGAAATAGCAAAGAAACAAGCCATTCAGCAAGAAGACTACTCCAAAGCGAAGAAAAAGAAAGTGCAAATTGAAGAATTTAGAACTCAATTGTACTTAACGCTGAATATTGATAATCTACTGGAAACGAATGGAGTAAGACGTTTCGTTATTCAGTCATTACGTCAAAATATCAGTTAAATCAGTTAAAAAATGATTCAGGTGTGAACAAAAAAGTAGGGTTCATGACTTTTTTTTTACAAAATTTTGAGAAAAACAAATAAAGGATAGGCTTCATGGATACTCACTTAATTTTTCAAAGATGAAAAAATGGATTTACTGAAATTTTCTTTTCTGCTATTATTATAATTTGATAATTTTCACGAAAATAGCTAAAAGTTGAAAAAAAAACTTATCGTCAACCATTTTGTTTGTAATACTTTCCAAAATATTTGCCTATATTCACGCCTGGGTTGTTTACCTACATTTTGATATTTTGAGAATAATTTCTTTTTTTACGCAGCCGGTTCCATTGAACGATGAGGAACAGGATAATGGAGCAGAAGAAATTCAGTCTAGTCTGCAAACGTTAAAAGATGAAACAGATTCTCAAGCCAACACAGAAAAAGATCTTGAAGTCGAGTCCAGTAAAGTTCCGAAAGCATCTCCATCGACTACTCATCCTGTAGCTGATGTTCATACGTTCAATTCTGGAATTATTAGTCACGATCAACATCCCAAAGTTTACGAAAGTCCAGTTTCGCCATTACATTTTATTGATGCGGGAATTAGCCCTTCAAAGTATGATTTTTTATTGTTTTTTCCAGAAATTAGGCCTAAAATATAATAAGTGAATAGAAGTACCTACATCATGTGTAGCGAACCTATAGTCCTATACAATGAGTCTAATAATGCATTTCATACATGTTTGTGCCTAAAGCAAGTAGGGGTGTAATCAAGGGGGGCCTGCCATGCTAGAAAGTAGATTGGGCTTCTCAAAAAAAAAAATTCTCATTCAAATGTTATCACGTTAAATTTTCCAAAGACATAATCTTTATAGATTGCAACTCTAGTGGAGGGAGTGACAAGAGCGTAGACAGCTTGATCGTAAAGAGAGAGAACTTTTCAACTGTCCCTTCCAATTCCCCTCTCACCACCGCAATTCCTCCTTCAGAAACCTAGGAGTGATGGTAGGTTCGCGTTTTGTCTCAAGACCCCAAGAAAATTTTGGCACGATAACTGAAATTCATATAATTATGTATATGTACCTACTTTATATATAATTATTTATATATATATAAAACTATAATAAACCTACAAATTAATTGGTTCCTCAAAATTATTTCACAATATTATTCCCTTAAATTACTTCCCCAATATTTTCCCTTATATTTGATGTATGCGCCAATACACACACAGACATGAAAAAAAAAGTTCGTTGTTTCTACAATGTTACCTATAGGCTAGCAAACATCCAAGGCTGGCACAAGCCAAAGCACCGTAAAGCAGCGCCTCTGGGCTTGTATATATATGTACAAATTTCCATTGAACTCAGTACAGGTCGTAATTTTTAAATAATTTTCGTTTTAATTTTATATTGTATTAATTAATTTTACTAAAATAAAACGTAGCAAAAAATTTAAAAATTTAATAAGTTTTTAACCAACATAAAACTTCTTGCGTAAAAATGATTTCAAAAATCTCAAATTATTGCTAACAAGAGAAAATATATTCTAGAAGGCAAAAAAAGTCATCAAAGCACTGCTTCAAAGCACTGCTTGCTGATATTCTATTTGACAGAGAATCATTTATTAAATTTCAAATAATTCAATTTCATCAATTACATCAAATACTCAATTATTTATTTAGTGTTTTTTTTGTTGGAAAAACCTGCATTTTCCATCATTGCTAGCTATGAGTAAAATTTTTTTATGTCAAACTTTTTTTTTGGAGCTAAGAGAGGTCCAGACCTCCGAACCCTCTTAGGGTTTGTAACCAAAATATTTTTGGGATTATTGGTTACCGTAAACCAATAAAAATCTATATTGGTTACTGTTTACTGGTTATAGGTTAAAAATGTAATTATTTGGTAACCAGTTATTGTTCTGGTCAACCAAAACAACTTTTCTGGTTATTGGTTGTGATTATTGGTTATTGATTAAGACAAAATTTGGGGTAAAATAGACAAAAAAAGTTTTCTCCAGGTCAAATTATTAATAATTAATAATTTTCCAGGAAACAATTGGTAATTTTTGAAAAAAATAATCAATAAAATTGACATTTTATGAAAACCAATAAAAACCGATACTTTCTGATTATTGTTCTGGTTAATGGTTTCAGTATTTTATGGAAATTAGTTATTGATTATTGGTTGTGTAAAATTTTTTTGTTTTGGCTATCTGTATCCAAATCAGTGTTGTCAGTTTGTTAAGGTTTTTATTGGTTATTGTTCTGGTTATGATTATTGTTATAAGTCCTAGTCACCCTCCCTTTGGAAAGAAAGATGAGGAAATCAGAATTTCCAATTTTTCTTTTTTTTCTGAGGTGATAGAAGTTGTGGGAACTGCCATACATTGTCCTAAATAAAATACATTCCCTAGTTATAGCTGGTGGTAAGATGACTGTGCAGTTAAGTTCACTGCTTTTAGCTGGCAAATATGTAGGTCCCAGGTTTGATTCTCCAAACCAAAAAAACCTACATCTGATGACCATTGATGTGTGCTGAACATGTAGGCACCCTAGTGGTGCATAGTGGAACTCACAACCCTCCTTCCTAATTTTTAAGTTGCCAATGGATGGCACCCTATACAGTAAAAATTTAACCCATATAGGCAGTGTAAGCCTGTTCATGTAGGTATAAGCAGCATTTTATGGTCAAACCAACCTCCCACAGCATTTAGCATTATTCAACTCATGTTGAGTCTCTCTAGAAGGGAGTTTGTGGGAACCACCATACCTTATCCTATATAAAATACATTCACCAGTTATAGCCGGTGGTGAGATAGTCATGTGATTAAGTTCACCATTTTTAACTGATGAATATGTAAGTCCCAGGTTGACAAAACCTATAGAAGCTGTCATCAGACATAATTTTGTTCATGGCTTCAAATTATATTCTTACATCTTTTGCAATTTTTTTGTTCCAAAGCTGATGACTTGTTAGGTTTATTTACTTCTACTATTTAGCCTATTTCAATTTGTCCATACTAACACTTTGGAAGGTTAACAAAAGTATATATATATATAGATTTTTTTACAGTCGAGTATTTCATGTGAGCCTAATTTTGAATATTTTAGTGACCCTACTTTGAAACTGGCAACTCAGTCGAGTAAAACCAATTCCCTTCGTCGGCTAAATAAACGATCTACTGGAGCCAACCGCAATAGTTATGAGGATAATAGTGAAACTTATCGACCGTAAGTATAATTTTCAAATAAGTGAATAAAACATCTGAAAATCTGAAATTAAATTCATAGGTAACCAAAATTGGTTAATATCATGTAAATGTTCCTCTAAGTATTACTTATTGAATTATGAATAAGATTCTCCATTGCAGCAAATACAAACTGTATGGAGATGGAGTACCTACATATCTTAAAATTTTACAAATCTGATGGTATAAAGTGTTTCTTGAGAAGCCCCTGGAAGTTCTGGAAATTTAAACAGTAGATAGTGCACATTAAAGCAAGAAAAAAAAATTTGAGAAACAAGATTGTGCTCTATTCTTAATGAATAACAGCTATGAGCTTGTATACTGAAAGCACAACATTAACAATAAATTTTCTTTCAAATTCTTATTTATCTATACAAACCCATAATTTTCATCATGATAACAAAAAAGTCCTCTTCAATTTTACACTCTCCTCATTAACTTTTCAACAAATTTAAGATATTAGGCCATTATCTGATCTTGGATTTTTTGGTACAACTTTGGAACCTCCCTTGCATCTCTGCTGTGCAATATAAGGTAAAAGCAAAAAGTAGTTTTTTTTTTCTTTGGGGCGAATACTATAATAAGGGTTTAAATTGAAAAATTAATAACAATTTTAAGATAAATTTCTTAATAACACCCTTTTAGTATAACTTAGCTCTTGAACTGTTGAGAATAGTACATGTCATGTTTGTTTATGAAGCATTTTTTGTTTGTTTTGAAGGGTACCTACTATCAACTGTTAAGTTTTGGTGATAGGGAGGGCTTCTCAGGAAACAGCCTGCTGTTGAAAAAATTCCTATTTTATAGAACAACGTATAAAATTCATAAATAAATTAATATTTTTCTAGCCTGTGAAGCAATTTAAACACGAGGGCAACTGCACAAACAATACATTTTGTATTTGGAAATAAAATATTTTTAAGCTAATATATCATATAGCTGAAGAAAATCTTCAGTAATAATATTACTCTCACGGATTTGTTTGCAGATACTTTCAGCAAGAATTTAAAGATACAAGTATGTCTACAAACAACATTTTATCGCAGATCTTACTGCAATCAAAATTAAACGAACGAGAGAAGAAGCAAGCTGTCCTATGTATCACTATTTTTGGCAAAACATTGGTTCGTTAAATTCTTCAAGTATATAATATGTAATGGAGGGCTGATTCCTATAACATTTCTATAGGTAGTTACTACCACACACAAATATTGTTTTTGGGGAATGAAATTACTGTTTTGCATGTTATTATACATATTTATGTACAAATATATAGATATACATCTTATAGTAGGTTTGTTCTATTCACCAAGTTTTTGTGTCAAGGCAGGTATAACATCAAACACCCTGTTAATGTAACGGTGTTAAGAAAAAAATAATGCCAAAATGTAACATCGTTAGCATCAAACTACCGCATCGCCAATAACAGCAATCTCTTACCTGTATTAGTCAATAAATAAAACATTCTGCCTTTGTCCTGATTTCCTACTTCTACTTGACAGGCAAGTGTAAGATTTGCTGTTCTGTGTTACCCTTAGTATTACCCCCATGCACAAAAAGAATGTCAAATTGATAACCTTTGGTGTTGTTATGATACAAAAAGAACACCACTTACTACTAACATTAACACCAAGTGTTGAAAGTGTAGATTTTTGTGGCTAATAGAACAGACCTAGTAATTTTGTTACCCAAAACACTCTATCATTGAAGAATAGAACTAGGGGAATCAGTTCTTCAATACATATAAACTCTAAGGTTAAAGACTCATCATGATATCACCAATTTTTTTACTTACCTACTATAATTTGGTTTTTACTTTTTTTCACAAAGACTGCTTACTAACCATATGATTTAAAAAACAAAAGCCTAAATAAGGCAGGCAACATGGGATACATGGCATATATAGTTCATTGACTGAATATAGGTACATATATGTATAAGACTGACAAACCTAATAGAGAAGTTTTCCATCAAAAATCTCGTTTATTTTTAAAACACAGTGGTGTGTTAGTAGTACTAATCTTCTCTTTTTCACAAATATTTCTCCAAATTGTTTTTCAACCAGTCCTTTTTTTTTATTAGGTATCATAAAAAACCTGTTGGCTGCAGCAGACAATAGAAATCAAAACCCTTTAAACAAGGATTGTTTAAAACACACAAAAGAAAATGTGGATGGACATGTACTTTTTTGTTCTTTTTCAAACTGAGATCCCACAACAGCAGCGAAACCTGTAGGTGGGATCTATTTCTCGGATCGAAGTTTGGTGAAAAAAATTTAACATTTGTTTGTCAGTCTGATATGTAGTCAATGATATAATTTTACATTTAACAGAAAAAAAAAACTCTCCTCAGGCGGACCACCTTTCAAAAACGTTTGTAAAAAATCCTCCTTACTTCGGATCTTTGCGAAAAAAAAGTAAGACTCGTGAAATTTTTATGAATGCTTCAGCTTTTTGGGGAGTATGTGAAAAATTCTATATTTTTTTAGGCGTAACGAAGAACTCGATTATTCCTCATGATATTATGAATATACGTTAGTCGAACTTAGATAGTTGTTCGTAATAGAATAAGTGATGAAATACCTATGAAAAAAAGATATTCTACAGTTTGTGTGTGTGCAGAAAGTTGCTCAGCATGTTTTTGTCAGAAGAATTTTAAACTCTAAGAACCTATGCTAACTTCAGCAGTAAGTAGTACTCAGGAGACAACTAAAATATTTGAACTTCAAATTTTCGGAGCGTTTTCAATATAAAATATAGGCATAGGCTGGCATAGCACACATATATCTGATATGACATTTTTTACTTTTCCGGTTTCCACTGAGGGCCATACTAACCATCACTGAAGTTTAACTGTCGATTCTTGGGCCCATTTTCACAACCGTCACTTTGACCTCCACTTAAATTTCATTTATAAAAATTTTTTTCTACTATTTCATATTTAAAAATCTGGGAACATTGTATCTCTTATAAGAGTTCCAACATTAAAATAAAATGTTATCACACTCTTAAATACAAAATTGTGCCAAAAGTCATTTTTAAGTGAAGTTTAAGGGAAGGTAGGTTAAAGTGACGTTTGTGAACATGGGTCTTGGTGTTTTAAAATTCTCCTGCCAAAAAATATTATGCAATTTTGTGTACATACATGTACAAAATGTATATTATCTCTATCATTCGTAGGTACTTCATTACTCATTCTATCACGTAACTCTATTAACCACTTTCGTATTGGCACTTTGGCAGACGTTTCGAGGTGACAGGAGCCGTACGAGAGCGAGTCAGTGTTACACCCTCCATTGGTCCAGGCTGTTGTAAAAGTTGAAAGAGGTCATGATCTTTTTTTTTCTTTGTTTTTCAAATTACCAAATGATGTTTTTTTATATTTTTTTTGCAAAAATTGCAATTCTTCGTGGGCGTGTTATAAAATTGACTGGTTGCACCTCCCTTAACAACATCACTTCGCCCGGCCCCTGTGTGGTGAGAAGCCCTATGTAATATTTTATATCTTTCCTAACAAATTTTTTTTTTTCAGGTAGAAAAAATTTTTTCTAAACAATACACGGATAAAGAAGAAGGTTTGAGGCTGCTTGAAACATCATTAAAATCTTACATCCAAAAGGAGAATGAGGAAAGACGAATGGCTAACAAAACCATGTATTCATTCAATAAAATTGCTCGCTCCTCGACATATTTATGCCATAGATGTTTACTTGACAAAGTGTTCGCAGTATACTGCGGGGCTGCTGAAGTAATTCGATTTTTCTTTTGTGAATTTGTTCCTGGAAGGTATGCTACGTAGTCTAAGCAAAATATTCCAAAAATCAAAAGTTTTTTATTGGTATAATTTGAAAGAATTTTCAGCGTGTATAACTTCAACATTTTCAGAGTTACGCCCGCAGAAATTACTCGTTGCGTTGAGCAGATTTTACCGGATTTGCTATCAAAAGCTGGGGATACTACTGCGAGGGTCCATAACTTAGCAGTGCATACTATTTTGAGCTTGGCTGATGTTTCTGAAGTTAGGTACGTAATCTATTTTCAACTCGATATTCCCAGGGTCGTGGTGAGAAGATTTTTTTTGGGGGGGAAATGCAAATTGCCAACTGAAATTTTTTAAATCATCAACTGCTAAAAAAAAAATCACCAACACACTCGTAAATTTGTTCTTTTATTTCTCTTAGGCGCAATTTTTCCAATTAATAAGCAACTTGTACAATTTTGCCAACTGACCAAAACTTTCGGGAGGAGCCTCCCCCCATCTCCCTTAGCTACGTCCCTGAATATTCCAAATGTAGTGCAAAACCTTTGAAAAGTTAAAGTCTAAAGAACCCAATGAATTTATCGTTGAAAGAATTCACGACTTACTTATAATTTCGACTCTGATCTATTTTTCGAGAAAATTATAGGTTTTATTTTAACATTTCTAAATCTACAAAGTAGGAAAACAAGGTGAAATGATACTCCGAACTACGCAATCATCAATTTGAAGAGAGGTCGAAATATTGATATAACCTTCACGATTGAACAAGTCGTCATCATCATTTAAATGAATGTACATTTATAGGAATTTAACGCTTTCTTGTGATACCGAAAAGTTTTCTTTATTCTTTACGAAATTAAAAACAGGAACCATAGGTCTTCAATCGTAAACAGTTGTATTCACTTAATTCATTCATGCAGTGGGGGAGTTCGATTTTTTTTGGTAGGCCATTGGGGGGTCATGTAAGTTACTGAGATGAGGATAAAGTGTGAGATGAAGATTTTTTGGAGGACTTATGCTAGCAATTTATCATAAAATAGAGTTTAAATTTTTCTTGCCAATTTTCTAGACCCTCAGCTCCACCACTGCATTCATGAAATCCAATCAAGAGCCGTTGGAGACCGCAGTCCATTGATTAATTCCTTTCAATTTTACGGTTGGACGTTGCTTTTTTTCACCTCTATACTAGAGTGATTTCAGAATTTTCCAAGTTCATTCGAAAAATACTACATTTTATTTTTCTTCAGAAAACTGAACATAATTCCTGCTCATCTGACTAGAGTACTAACGAGTAATGTACATGCACGTCTTGCTCTAAGTCGTCTGGAAATGGTTGAACAACTAATTTTAAATCATGGTATATCTTCCGAGAAACAAAGGTATACTCTATATTGTCATATTCTCGAGTTAGTCGTCGTCATGTACCTTTAAATTTAACGTATTTTAATCATTATATGGATTGCCAACAGTGGTATGACTTGTAGAATCCTCGCTGAACTTGGTTTATCTGGTTTAAATCATCCGGCCGAAGCAGTGCGAAAAATGGCGGAAAAAATATTAGTTTTAGTGTATCGTTTTAATCCACGATTAGTGCGGCGACAGCTGCCACCAGACGATGATGTCACTCGAAGAAATATTCTTTACAGGCACTTGATGCAGGAATTTGACAAAGTTGACATCGAGGTTTGACCGTAATTTTTCGTATTGCGATTATTATTACTGTATAAATAAAAATTGTGAAAACTGACCCAACTGCTTCTTTTGCAGAAGAAAAATTCAACTAACCGTCCAAACTCGAGCAGTAGTCACGATTCAACGAGGAACGATCTCTCTGACAAAGATATAATATCAAAGTATTCCGCATATTTTGGGAAAACATTATTAAATGCAAATTCAACGCAAAAATTAAGGTAGGTATAACTATATACGTACTTTATCATCTTGATGTGCAAAAAAACAGTAGGGTAGATTCGTAATTTCTCTTCCGTAATGACTAAGAACTTTCGCGCATTCAAAATTTAAAATACAATTTAGGGTACTTTCCGAAAAACGATATTTTGTTCGAGTCTTACGCTGGAAAAATTGAACAGCCTCTTCAAAGAAATAATGTCGTATTTTACGAAGTAAATGAGCCTATCGAACAGACGTTTAAATCCTACGAATTAGTTATTTAAAAAACCCTCAATCTACTTGTTTCTAACTTATTTATCACACAAATTATGGGCGAAATTTTCTCAGGAGATGCATATTCTGTCATTTGGAATCGGATATTTTAACAGAGAAAGAATTGAACGTACATTACTGGAAGTACTGTCCCATGCTTATGCGATGCACTCATTGTAATCAAGTGATTGAAATAGCTGCTCTTCATCAACATTTGACAGGTAGGTACTTCATATGTTAACCAAAATAAAAATAAATATACAGACAAAACGAATACAATATCCAAATAAGTCCGATAATTTGATTTTAGATGAGTGTGATATGAAGGGTTCGTATAAGAAGTGTCAAATATGTTCCCAAGCAGTGAGTGTCGATCAGCTAAATGTACACCATACATCAGTTGAATGCACTCGTAAGTACGATAGTATCCTAGCCTATCGTTACATAAAGATATCATATAAATGCATACGCCGGTTTCCAGTTACCGCAATGAAAAAAGTATGTCCACTGTGCTTTACTGAGTTGGAAGATAGCGAAAACGCATTCAGAATACACCTAATGGGATCTGGAGCAGCTGTATGTCCTAAACATCCTCGATCCCAATATTTACTGATTAATATGGCAGCCAATGAATAGACTAGTCAGTATGTGGCCACCTTCGAGAAATGAACGTGGAGGAACGTGTTAGGACACAGTTACATGATAAATAAGAAAAGTCGACGAATTTTTGCCCATATTTTGTTTACAAATTTTCACATTAAATCTTTCTTTGAAATAAATGTCGATATAGTGATTAAGAAAAAGTCATGGGCTCTAGCAAGTTGTTGATAAAGTTTTTTACTTCTGATCCATTCAAATTCATTGCACTATGAGGTAATCTATTTTTCTTTAAAAAAATCAAATTACACGAAAATTAATGTTATTAATGTTTTAGTAAATCATGGAGGACCACAATCAGATTATTCCTTTCAAGATTTACAATCAAATAAAATTAATTGAATTAGACTGTAACAAGAATCTTAATAATAATAATAAATAGGAATTACTCAGACTGGAAAAAAAAATTGTAAGCGTAACGCAAAATTACTCAATCAGCCAATTATAACTGATGAGTTAGAAAAATTCAATGCAAAAGACTAAGAAAACGGAAAAACGAAACCAATTTTACGCATTATCATGTGAAAAAGATCAAGTTGTATGTCGGAGAATTTTACTTAATTATGAAAACAAAAAAAAGTTACCAGTCAAAAATTTAAACTATGAACCACCTAATTAAACGATAATATAAGTAATGAAAATTAAGTAGTAGGGAGCATCGATCCAAAAATCCGCGGTCTTACTTCTCCACTTTCAGCAACTCAACATCAAAAATCAATGTCGAATTTGGCGGAATAGTGCACAGCAGTCAAGGAAAATTGAGAAAATAAATACATAACCAAACAACATATGGATTCGGAACTCAAACGTTTCCTATTTACAAGTTGGATAAAATAATTTTGTGGAAAACTGATCACTTCTTCGATTTATACACTGAGAAGAAAGCTACAAGATTAAAGAGCATTAGTGATTCAACAGCGTTAGTGTCATCTAAATAAAAATAAGTATTTCGAAAGTAATATATGCATTCATTAATTTTCCTAGGCTAGGAGAAACAATAAAAAAACAAGCAATGATCATGAACTGGGACTGAGGTTTTAGCATTTTTTCTTTGAAATACTGACGGCTTCACTGCCTTCACTTTCAAATCTATTTCAATAAGAAGTATGTAAAAGGTAAGAATCATAAACCTGATCATGTTAGACCTATTAAATCGCAATGTTAAGAAAGATTATTCAAAAATAAAGAGGTAAAGTAAACGCGAAATATAATTATTATAGTAAAGAAACAGTTAAAGTTTAAAAAGGATATATTCCAGGGTGGCCTTGAGCTCCATAAGCGTAATCAGGAGAACACTTCAAAGTGGCCCGCTGGCCGATAGACAACTGAAAAGTAACGAACAGATTAACATATAATATAGAGCACGAGTACCACAAATATCATTTAAACATACCTGTGCGACTCCTTCGTCCCATCCGCGAATAACTTCACCTTTTCCCAATTTAAATTTGAAAGGTCTACCTCGGTCTCTCGATGAATCGAATTTCTTACCATTAGTTAGAGTACCTGCCAATAATAGGGGTTTTCATGAAAACCAGCGATTGAAAATTTAAGAACGATCAGCTCAAAAACAACTTACCGGTGTAATGGACTACCACGGTTTGGCCGGGCTTAGGGTAAGTACATCCTGAAATGAAAATAAAATTACTTTGGTGCAAGATAGGTTGAACGTCGCTTTTCATAATTCACGTAAAGCATGGCACAAAAGATAACAACTCGTCCACACTCACCATCACCAGGAGAAATAGTAGTAACTTCGACACCCATCTCAAATAAACGAAATTGACTGGACTTACTGACCAAACTGTTTCAAATAAGACCAAATTAATTCATTAATTAGGAATAACAATAACTTTTAACGGAATAAAGTTACAAAGCTAACGTCCGACACTTCCAGATTACAATATCCAGTCTAAGCTTTCGTTTGCCTCAATTACTTAGATATGAGAAGTAATTAAAATTCAGAAAAGCTCAACGTCAACCACAAGCGAGCGGAAATTTAATCATTAAGCATAGATAAATAAGTAATACCTCGTATATAGATAACTAACTTGTACCTTTTTTACGTTTTATCAGCGATTATGTTACTAACCCTTACCATCACTAGAAGGATTAGAGCGCTAGTTTCGATTAATTATTTCCTAATTGATGTGAGGCGCATAGAACGAGGATCGAAAGAACTTGAGACTTGTGTTGAATTTGAGGTTTATTGCACGAATGATTAATACATTATAAAATGAAATATGAAATGGCGAAGCAACAGCAATGTACGATCGAAAGTAGTAGGGAGAAAGCACTTCGCGACGAGAGTGTACGTATGACATATATATAGTGATCGTGATGATGATGATGAAGAACGAGTGAAGGTGGGATTTCCGTTACAACACCCCCCTGAAATTTTACCGAATAAGTTCTTCATCATGTTCTCTGAAAATAAATTAATTTAAGAAAAATTATTAAATACACACGAAAAAAAATACAAGTACAAAAAATCAAAATATATGCATAAAAAAAAATTTACGGAAAAATATTGACATCGTATTATTTTAGTATTGATATGGTAACTTTGCGTTTCTAAAAAAAATTTTGCTTTGCTGTGCTTCGAGAATAAAAAATAGGAATAAAATAAATAAATATAAAAAAATGGTAAAATACTATGCAATAATAGATTAATATGTGATGTATAATAATATATGGTTATCGAGAGAAAAGAATAAAAAAATAAAAATTAAAAAAATTGGTAACATGCAATAATTTTCGTATACATTGATGACTAATATATAATACATTTGGAAGTGTGCTCAAAAAATATTCTCGAACATTTATCTCTATACGAAAGGAAAGAGAAAAAAAAAAAAATAATCACGAAGAATTAACAAAGGTTTTATAAGGCACACGATCGTTTATCAGAAACGTTACGTTTAACAAATATTATCTGTAATGTATGACATGAAAAAGGTTGTAGAATAATATCCATTGCATCGCTTCTTTATCTTTCGAGTATGCTATTGTATTTGAACTGGCGCTTACGAGGTTTTGTATGATAAAGGAACGTTTTCGACTTATCTTAATTTGCGGTCATGTAATGAGTTTAATCTTTATTGTATTTATTATTGGAAAATTTCTTTTCATTACTTCGTGTGGGAATATTACGTGTATTTCTCTCACGGTTGTTCAAAAGTGTATAGGGTTTTTATTATTCGAATTGTAGGGTTTTTTCTTGCTCGATTTTCTTGCTTTTTTCTTTGTTAATATTTTTGAGAGTTGTAGCATTTATCTATTGCAAGTATTTTCTGGTAAATGGTATTGTTGAGTGCATTTTTGCAGTAAATTGAAGGTTGAATTTTAAGCATTTATTTTCATGTTACGACTTATATTTTGGACTTGGGACGACTTGTACTTTATGATGATGAATTTCGAAATATATTATGACTTTGAAATAAACGAATTATTATTTTTATATTATATTATGCATAAATGTTCGTTTCATTTAATATTTTGACTACGATATTTTCGAATTTTGAACGATCTAGCGATTTTGTCAAAATATCCGCCAATTGATTCTCCGAACTGACAGTTCTAAAAAATATTATTTTTTCCTCAAATGCCTCCAGAATTGAATAACACTTGATCATCAAGGCCCTTGACTTTTTCTGACTGCCTCCAGAACATATTTTTTGTGTTGAAATATTGTCTTCCATTATATCTACACATAATTTTTCACCTATAATTTCGTAATTCATATGTTGTATTACTTTTATGGTATCTAATGCGTCATAAACCGCAATTATTTCGGCTGCTGTACTAGAGGATGCGTGAATGGTTTGTTTGCCACAATTCCATTCTACTAAATCTCCATAAGAAAATATCATAAAGCCAGTTATGGACTTTCCTTTTCCTAAATTATTTATATCAATGTTATGTTCATCGACTTGGGGTGCATATGAGGCATCGATATAGGCCTGTATACCATCCCCTTCCGATTTGTATATTATATTATAATTTTTTGTGGTATTAATATATCTGAAAATTCTTTTTATATAATTTTTCAGAGTATTGTTTGAATTATTTTGAAAGCGAGACAAAAAATTTACAGGAAACAATATATCTGGTCTTGTAAGTCTTGCTAAATACAGTAATCCACCTATCATTGATCTATATTCTGTATCATCTAAACCATTTTCAATTTTATCTATTTTTAATCCCGTTTCCATTGGGGTATTCGTGTTTTTTAAGTCCGAAATTCCAAACTTCTTCAACATCTTATCTATATGCTTATATTGGGAAAGTATTATTGTATTTTGTTCTATATTTCTATTTATTTCTAATCCTACGAAAAATCTTGGATTATTAATTATGGTAATTGTGAAATCTTTTTGTAGTTCCTCATTTATTTTTGTAATTGAGGACTGTAAGTTTGATGCAATTAAAATGTCATCTACATAGGTTATAAAATATATTTTTTCATCATCATTAATTATAGTGTACAGACATCTATCACATTTTGTTTTTGTAAAGCCCATATCCCTTACTTTTGTATCTAATAGATCGTACCACGATTTACTGGATGTTTTTAATCCATAAATAGACTTTTTTAATTCTAATACTTGATTGGTGTTGATATTTACACCTTCAGGTTTCCTGACAAAAATAGGTTTAATAATTGGTGAATTTAAGTATGCAGTTTTTACATCATACTGCACCATAACTAATTTTTCTTTATTTATTATAGATAGTAAGGATCTAATTGTCCTACTGATGCCACAGGGCCATGGGTTTCAGCAATACCATACTCGGTTCTATCCTTAAAACCTCTTGCTACAAGTCTTGCCTTTGGTTTTGGATTTCCAAATTCATCAAATTTAATTGTGAAAATCCACCTTGTATCTATAAGTTTTTGGCGATCATAGTCGACTATTTCCCACACATTCATATCATCGAGAGAATTAAACTCGTCATTTATTGCTTTAATCCAATCATCTCTAAACGGGTTTGATTCTATTTCAGAATAATTTTTTGGAATATTATCCTCTATATATATTTTATTATATCTAATATTTATGTTCATGACTACAGGGTTAGTTATCCCTAAATCATATTCGTAATCTGACGATTTTATGGTTAATGGTTTATTATTTATTAATAGTGATTTAATATTTTGAGTTTCGTCTACCTTAACATCACATGAAATATATGATTTTGTATTATATGGATCTTTAAGACAGTATCCCGTATTTGTATAACCCATCATTATACTTTTTTCAGCTCTATGTGCTAACTTCGGGTCAATTTTGTTTTTTTGTTTTGCTTTGGCTTTTGTGGCGTTTTGTTTTCTGACCTCCACAGGAATATGCCTGTACGTCAGTGCTCCAAAGACTTTAAGGTTTTTTAGATTTGGTTTTGTCCCATAAAATAATTCGTAGGGAGTTTTATATTCTTTATTTGCTTTTGTGGGGGATCTATTTATTAGATATGCCGCTGTTACTACAGCATAGGACCAATATTTTATGTCGAGGTTGGCATCTATTAGCATGGCCCGTACTCTCCTCATTAAAGTTTGATTTTGCCTTTCGGCAACACCATTCAATTCCGGAGAATATGGCACCACATAATCCATTGTTATGCCAACTTCATTACAATAGTTTAATATTTTAATATCAGTATATTCCTTGGCATTATCACACCTAATAGTCCCAATGGGGTACTCAGGAAATTTGTTTTTCATAGATATTATAATATTCTTAAATTCATTTGTGACCTGACTTTTACTAACTATAGGCATGACAAACGTATATTTGGAGAAATGATCTATAAAAGTTAATATATATTTTTGATTTGCCACTGAGGGCGTAAACGGACCCATAATATCTGAGGATGTTATTTCCAATTTTCGAGTTGGTTTATTTCTAACACTATTATGTCCCAATCTCGAATTATTAGCAATGCAACATATTTGACAATTAGCAAAATCCTCATCCCTAAAATTTATATTTTCGGGAATGCCTACTGCTAGAGTTTTTAACTTTTGCAGATATCTAGCATTTAAGTGTCCAAGTCTCCTATGTATTATTATTTTTTTATTTATATTATTATTAATTTGTGTTTTTTGAGGTATTTCCTCAATTTCATTATTTTGTTCCATAATTTCTTCTTCTATACCCCCCTCAGGTGATTCATTATTAATATCATTATCCTGAATTTCTAATTCTACAGTAAAATCATCCCATTCATCATCTATATTCTGAGTAACTGGGGCACATATTATATTATTTTCATTATTATCTATAGTGTTATTTTGATTTTTATTTTTATTTTCGATATTATAATATATATAAAAGATTCCTTCTTCTTTTTTTGCTGTCATGATTATTTCAGCATTTTCAATAAAGTATATATTGGCTATATCCTTCTGTTGATCTATATTGATCATACCTGTGTTCGTAATTTTTATGGCTGAAATAATATCTAGATTTAAATCCGGCACATAATGAACATCATTTAACTCTATCAATGATTGAATTTTGTTAGAATTCTCGACTTTGATCACCATTCTCCCCGTATGGGTAGCATATAAAAAAGTATTTCTACCTGCACATTGTAATTTGATTGGAGTTACAAATTTTTTAACATCTACTAATTTATTTAAGTCAGATGTCAAATGTACTTCTGTAGCTCCATCTAATATTGCTCTGTGATTTAATATATCGTAATTTTTATTATTATTATGTTTATTATTATTGATCAATTCATTCAACAACCATTCATTATTATTTTTGTTGAATTTTTTAATCATACAAGACATTTTCACCTGCTGTTCCGAATTGTCTTTTTTATTCGTATTTATTTGAGGTGTATTTGTTTTTGGGGGATAATTCCCTTGACTATTATTAGAACTATTATTATTATTATTTTCTATTTGATTATTATTACCACAGTTTTGTGCTATATGACCTAACTGCCCACATCTATAACATTTGGGACTATTTTGGTAATAATTTCTATTATTACCTCTATTATTATTGCCTCTGTAATTATTACCTCTATAATTCGAGTTTCCTCTATAACCATTTCCTCTACAATTTCCATTACCGTTATTCCCATTACTATTCGAATTACAATTTTGGTTTTGATTTGGCTCATTATTGATACCATTATTCCCATTATTATTAAAATTTCCATTATTCCTATTAAAATTATTTCTGTTACCATTTGTGTAACTATTTCGACCATTTCCGTTTCCTCTATAATTATTTCTACCTCTAAAATTATTATATCTTCCCCTATAATTATTTCTATTATAATTATTATTATTATTTTTGTAATTATTATTGACTTGGTTATTATTACCATTTTGTTTTTTCATAGTTTGATCTCTGAATTTCTGGTCAGAGTCTTCCCTTAATATTCTCTTAAAATTATCTAAATTTTTTTCATTTGAAGGCAAATTTTCGTATTGTATTTTTGCAATTGCTTGTTCGTAACATAAGGCTAATTGCAAATTTTCGAGTTCCTCTGATTCCGTGACCTCTTTACCACTATCTCTTACGTCAGTTACTAGCTCATCCCATTTTTTTAGGAATCCCTTCATATTTCCTCCAGGCTGAAATCTAAATTCCATCCATTTCGCCTTTGCTATATTAGCAGTGACAGAAGTTTTCGTGCCATAAATATTATCTAATTTTTTTAACATAAGAATTGCTGTATTGCAATCTCGTATTTGCTTTGTTATGTCATTTGATACTCTTTCTAATATAAACGCCTTTGCATTATCCTGCATTTTGCAGTAATTTAACATGTTTTTATCTGGCCGAAAATTTAAATCATCAATATTATTTATATATGATTGTAAAAATTCGTGTTCCCCAAAGATGTCATAATATCCTGCACCTCGAATTGCAGATATAATCATTCTACGCCAATCCAAATAATATTTCCCATTAAAAACTTTTCCTAGTGGGGCTTGGATGGGTTTAATTTCGTTTGGGGATGCCATTTCTTCTTCTATTTTATCAAAACCTAACAAATTATTTTCTTTATTATAAACAGATGCGTATTTTTTATTTTCAATTTTTTCTTTTTCAATTCTATTTATTAAATTTTCTTTTTCGCTTCTTTCAACTTTATTTCCTTCGATATCTTCCAGTTTCTTTTTATTATTTATTAGTTAAAAAATCTATTCATAAACTTTTCCTTTGATTTTTCTGAACTATAGATTCTATTTGAAAAATAGTTTACTGAAGATTCTACAATTTTAATATATTTTAGGCTACTAATATTTTCTATTCTTCCGGATATATCCACTACAAAGGACTCTAATACTATTTCTCCTGTGAAATATGTGACGTATGGTAAATCGTAAGTTTCAATTTTTATATCTATAACTCTTTCTCCTTCAAATTTATTAATTAATTCTTTTAGTTCTTCCTTTTCAATATTATATTCACCTAATTTTCCTTCGCACAAACTTATTATCGGGGGCATAAAAATTTAATTATTACTTAATTTTCTCTTTTCAGACTCAGTTCAAAAAATACAATTATGCAAACACGAAAAATAACTAGCTTCAATAAATATTACCTTTACAAAAAAAATGAAAAAATTATTCTACTTTACTTTCTTCTGTTGCGCTGACGAATAATCCAGTTTTCTGCAATTTGCTGTCTACCGTTGTACTACCTGCTTAAATTTGGTTTGGAGTTGGCCGAAAAATTGGGGTCCTCGATTTGTGGATCTGCGATGAGTCCTCGACGACGGGAGCAGGTTTCCTTGGGCTGTTCCTTCGATCTCTTTGGCGGTCCTTCTTGGTTTTAGCGTTCGATGACTTCCAGGTTCGGCCGTTATTAAGTCGGGAACTTCAGCTTCAGATTTATGATTTAATTTTGAATTTTTTCAAAAATCAACAATAAATTAAATTTCGAGTTTGAATTTCTCGAGAAGAAAAAACAATTAATTCTTCATATATTACTCAACAGAAAACATAGAAAGATTTTCGCGCAACAGTAAATAAAATCAAAAAATTATTTCATTTGTTAAATTTTAAAGTCTCTCCTCATAGTTCTACCGCAGCGATGGCTACCATGATGTGAGGCGCATAGAACGAGGATCGAAAGAACTTGAGACTTGTGTTGAATTTGAGGTTTATTGCACGAATGATTAATACATTATAAAATGAAATATGAAATGGCGAAGCAACAGCAATGTACGATCGAAAGTAGTAGGGGGAAAGCACTTCGCAACGAGAGTGTACGTATGACATATATATAGTGATCGTGATGATGATGATGAAGAACGAGTGAAGGTGGGATTTCCGTTACAACACTAATAATTAAAAAAATTCTGTCTTCATCGTGGATCTGTGATTCGAACACGCATCAGGTTCCCAGACTGAACTTAGCCACTCGGCCATCAAATCAATAAACAGTAGAAGTCTGATGGCGATCTTCGAGGATAATATTTATACATATGATGGAGACGACATAATAGTGGTTTTGGTGTCGCACCTATGGACAGTGCTGCTAACTCCACATGATTTACTTTCTAAAAATTTGATTGGAGGAAAAAATCGCCACATGCATTTGTTTACAAACACCGGCGTAAAAATTACCCCATTCCTGATAATCTGATTACTCTCATTGATTGATGTCGATTGATGACATGTTAACAGCACAGTGGCTGGAAGTGATGGGTAGTTCGTTCACGAGTTAGTTTTTTTGAACTAATCCTAGAAGTGAACTAATTGATCATTTAGTTCACTTCCAAATGAACTAGTTCATTAGTTTTTTTTTTTGATAGTTCTTAGTTCTTATCAGTCTACTATACTCGATCCGTTGGTGGAACTGAAATTGAAGTTAGTAGCAGTCGATGAGTGAGTCAAACAATTAACCAATAGTTCTAGCATGAATTTATGAATACGAGTCGATCATAATATCATATAATAAATTAGTTGATTTAAATGATATGAGCCAATCATGAATCAGCTGATTGAAGTCTGAAGTGATCGAGTTGAAAAATTTACTGAACTACTGAACTAATTGAACTAGTTCAGTGAACTAGTTCACTTTGGTGAAGCAGACTCAATGAACTAAATCCAAAAACTGAACTAAAATTCCCATCTTTAGTGGCTGGAGATCAACTAACTTCACAGTAAAAACGTGATGATCATATAAACGTATCATACAAAAATCACAGATTGTATAAAATCACAGTCAAATAGATAAGAACATGATTTAGACATTGGCTCTGTTTGATAGGACTACACCAACTTACACCAACCTACCCTGGGAGGGCGATTCCACAAATGTAGGAATCTTATATGACTTTATGCCAAGTTTTACTTAAATATTTGTGGAATATCCCTACCAGTGTAGGTTGGTGTGAGTTAGTGTAATCCTATCAAACAGAGCTATTCATGTAAGCCCGTATTCACAAACGTCACTTTAACCTCCCTTCACTTAAACTTCACTTAAAAATGACTTTTGGCACAATTTTGTATTTAAGAGTATGGTAACATTTTATTTTTACATTGGAACTCTCATAAGAGATAAAATTTTCCCACATTTTTAAGTACGAAATTCCAATGTAAAAATAAAATGTTACCATACTCTTAAATACAAAATTGTGCCAAAAGTCATTTTTAAGGGAAGTTAAAGTGACGTTTGTGAATATGGGTCTTAATCTCACAAGAACAGTGAGTTACAGAAGTTTAAAGAGGTATAGACACATTGTAAACACCTCCCTGAGTAAAGTACTGAACCAGTAAAGCTATAGTCCTATAGATATAAGTATGGCAATACGCCATTTTCTATCCAGAGTTTAATTCTGTGAAGGATTAAGTCACAATGATGAGAAAATGAATGATACAGCAATGGTTGATGGAGTTGAAACGAGACGACATTAAATAACCACCATTAATGAAAACTTGAACGAACAAAGAAAAACAAACACACGAATATTGAGCTCAATTATATGGCACATTAATAAGGAACACACATGATCAGCAACATTAAATATATGAGTAAGAGAACACAGTTACAATAAATTGAGTATTATGGAGAAGCACAGAATTGCAGACAAGAATATGTGACCTGTGAATGAGAATGGCTCGTCACAGACAATTCAAAGTGAAAATGATTTGATTATTATTTATTATTATTGAGATATACCAATTCACTCCACCATACCCTTTTGGTCCATCGTCCATAATCATTCAGTTATAATGATGTAATACTATTTGCATTTGTGTTTAGGCAACACTGGTTTCACCTTAAATGATGTAACGACTGATTGTATACCTGGTGTACTCAGAAATGGTTTATTTGTTCTGTGGAGCATAATTATTTGACTATTCGTGGTATGTTCCATTTTTTCCTATTGTTAATATATGCTGATCTGCCATGCAGTGCACTTGATTTTATTTAACATTTCATAGTAAAAGATCCTGAATCCTCTGTAATTATATTACATATTAATAAGAAACACACGTTGGTTGATCAACATTATATATACAACAAACAGAGAACACAGATACAATAATTTGAGTGCTGTAAAGAAGCGCAGAATCACAGAAAATATAATATAGAACATATGATCTGTGAATGAGAACAGGTTGTCACAGGCGATTGAAAGTGAGAATGATTTGATTATTATTTATTATATTCTCCCAAATACACATAACCATGTAAGAATTACAGCAATATCTTAAGAACCAATAATACAATTTCAACAACATTTTATAGGATCCTTATCAAACATACCTATGTTAATGTTTCATCAAAATTTCAGATTTGTACAAGCAATTGTTCACTTACAATACCATTCGATACCTTTGATATATAGTTTGTTCCCTTTAAATTATGTATGATAAAAGCTTGTTCCTTTGGGATTTCAATCTGTTAGGCAAAAGTCAATTTTAAATAAAACATTAAAAAAGCTCTATAAAATTAATAAAACAATTTGAAATTATTAAAATTTCTCAAATCTAACATAAATATCAGTGAATTAAACTATGAGCTGTAAGATACCAAATGGTGTACTGTGTATCTGTGTGGCTTTACTCACACCACTGCAGAAGATATTGATGTTTTGCACCAAATTTATCTTCAAATTAACTTACAAAAAGAATGGCTAGTTTTGTATACCTGTATTTTATAGTCCCCTTGTTCAAGCTAAGCAGTGGGTGATATTAGAATCACATATAGTCGTACAGTTGGTTGGGAGATAAAACTAAATAGTACCCCCTTTCAGTGCAATTTGTGCATTGCCAAATTTATCTCATTTTTACAAAATTAATACGGGACAGCTTTTCTTCATCTAATTTTATTACAAGATTTTCTATGAACTGTCATGGCACCCTCCTGTAAATTAAAAAACACTTGACAGGCAAGTGTTCAAATCCAGGCTCTAAAACTTTTTTTTTGGCCATGTGGTGAAGCTGGTGCGTGAAAAGCACACCCATTAGCTATATGTCTATTGTTTTATCCTGGTAAATAGTTGATGAAAAGCAAGTGAAAAGTTTCTCTAAGGATTTAAATTTGTTGGTGCCATATTATTTTGATAACGATGTAAAATACATAATAACAATCTACTTTGTTTTAATTATTTACCCTGACATTTGGAGAAATTGTTCATTTTAAACAGGCCAAACTTGGGGTAAAATTTCAACTTTATCCTAACAACCATGGTTGTGTATGTTATTCATTTATTAAGTTTCATAAAAAAAAAAACCTATACACAAAGAGTTGGCTGCTGCAGACAATCAAAACTCTTGAAAAAGGATTGGTTATTAGACACAAAAGAAAACATGAATTGTCATATACCTTTTTGTTCATTTTCAAACTAAGATCTTACAACAGTAACGAAACCTGTCGATGGAATCCATTTCTTGGATCTAAGTTTGGTAAAACATTTAAAATTGGTTTGTAGTCTGGTTAGTATAGTATATATATTCAATGATATAAGGTTTGTTCTATTCACTAAGTTTTCATGTCAGGGCAGGTGTAACACCAAATAAAGGGTCAGTGAGAAGTTAATATCAGGTTACCTAAAATAATGCAATGGAGTTAAGAAAATGTTCATCCAAAAAGAATGCCAAAATGTAATACTATTAATACCAAACTACCTTATCGCTGATCACAGAGATCTCTTACCTGTATCAGCCTATAAACAAAACTCTCTGCCCTTGCTCTGATTTTAGCAACTTCAATATTAGGGAAAATATCAATATTGGATATGGTATCAAAAATCAAATACCGTTACTGATATCACATTGCTCAAAAAATATCAATATTGCAAATATCGATATTTTTTTCTCCATATTTTTATAATTACTTTTCCTGCATTTTGTTTCTGATGTACAGTCCAGTATTCTTCAATATGATTTCATCAAAAAATAAATCAATTTTTTCAACTTTTAATTTTGCACCATTGAAACTTAAAATCAAATTCATCACAAGTGTCTCCTGCCAGCTTGCTCATATTGTCATTGAAATGATATTACTAATTGTAACGTAATTTTTTATCAGTATAGCATTGTAATTGGCATCATTTTATACAGCTGCTGAGGTGCTATGGTAAGGGCTTGGCGTACCACTCAAATAATTCCAGCTTCAAATCCCAACAGGAGGAAAATTTATTTTTATTTGTATAATGGTTTCTTCAGGTTCCTTGATTTCTTTTTTATGTTTTTGAAAATAATTATTTCTAGATTAGACATTATGGGGACTCACTGGTATGATGATTAGGGGCTCAGACCCCTGACAACAGTCGCTGCTGCAAGGCAGGCTAATATTTGTCTTTATGATGTTAAACAATAACAGCACAAATGTATGTTTGATCAAATTACTTACACATACATGCAAGTAATGTACAAGTACCAAATTGTGACTAATCTCAACAATACAATGAGTCACAATCCGTACATGAACAAGCCCATCATCTCTTATCACTATAGGATATGACATAACTGGGCTGCTCACACAAAGATATGTATTTCCTACGTATGTGTGTTAATGTGCGTGTAAATAAACCCGTATATAAACAGTCCGAACCAGCTCTAAAATTGCTGTTTTCCCAGGTTTTGGCTTACCCATATGTAAAATATGAAGTGGCAGAAGACACAGAATATGTTAATTACCTTCTGGTGAGAATATCTTCTCACAACAAGGTATTCCACAGACATGTCTTTGTTACAATTTCAGATACTAGATTAGCTGAAATACTAAGTTCACTTATTGGATAGGTGGTGGGATCATTCAAATTAATGTGTACGAATCCATGATGTGCCACTTTGGGGTGATAATGTTAGGGGGATGACAATCAGGTGGAGTTCACCCTACCATTGCCAACATACAAAGTGGCATGCCTTGGCCAAAGCTCCCCACCTTGTTTTAAATATACCACCACTTGTAGTGTGTTGGTGTCTAGGGCTTGTATCCAAAACATTTTAGGTGTTATTGGTTACTAGGAACTAATAAAAAATCTATATTGGTTACTGGTTATATGGTTATTGCTTAAAAAGTTATTATTTGGTAAGTGGTTATTGTTCTGGTTAACCAAAACAACTTTTCTGGTGAATAGTTAAGGTAAAATTTGTGGTAAAATTTACCAAAAAATTTTCTCAAGGTCAAATTATCAATAATTGGTAATTTTCCAGGAAATAATTGATAATTTTTGAAAAAAATAATCAATAATATTGATATTTCCTAAAAATAAAAAAAAAAACAATAAATACCGATTCTTTCTAGTTATCATTCTGGTTAACGTTTCAGCATTTTGAGGGAAATGGTTATTGGTTATTGGTTATTGGTTAAGTAAAATGTTTTTGTTTTGGTTATCAATTCTCAAATCAATGTTGACAATTTGTTCAGGTTTTTAATAGTTATTGTTCTGTTTATAGTTGTGGTTAAAAGCCTTATTGGTGTCTGCTATGCTCACCAACTTAGATAAGAAACAGTAAAAAAAATAAATTCACAAATGACAATTTGATCAACCTTGTGTGAGATGCTCGTAATTTATCTAGAGAAAAAAATTTGAAATGAAAATTAAAAAAAAAAAAAAAAAAAAAAACATTTTTAATAACTGATAAAGTATAAAATTGAAATTTTCAATTTTTTTTCTGATATTAAGTAGGGTTTAAACTCATTTCTATTTGTATTAACACCAGTTGAAAGTGTTAATTTTTGTGGCTAATAGATCAGACATGTGTCAGAGGTTTACTACTTTGTTTACTGTGTTAAAAAGGTATAAACATAATGATATGTATTTTCAATGATGATTCATATAAAAACTATGCACCTAATGAAAAAAATTATGTAGTATTTTTTTTAATGTAATCTTCAGTTTTCATTCAGTTTTGTTTGAAAAAATTTTTTCTTAGACGAATAATTTCTATTTCACTGTATAAAGTTTTGTCTTTTTGTAACAATTGTTGGCCTAAACTATTGAAGATTTTGCTTTCTTAAAATGTGACTTGAATCAGTAACCCAATAATTTTAAATCTGTCAACAATTACGCCATGAGAATAATTGTTTTTAATGAGTAAAACAGATCAGTACAATTATTAACTCAGTGGAAAAAAGTTGGAACATTTTATATTTTATTTTAACGTGTGAAATATTAAGCGATATATATTTATAACAAACTAAAATTTGAAACTACAGTAAAAAACAAAAAAATTAACAAAAATATTGATTCTATTTTACACACAAAAATTTAAAAAGAGATCCAGTATTTTCTTCCCAAGGGTGAAACTTAATTATTTGCTCAATTATGATGTTTAATGGTGGTAGAGCGCTAGCGTTTATTAAGTGCTATCATTTCTGAAAGGGTGTTCATGGAATTGTTTACATACTTATACATGCAATTTCTCATAAGGGAAAAAGCATCCATATTTTACTTCTTGGGTTTATTTTTTTACAACTGTCAATTTCATAACATACTAGTAACAATAACAAAACAAAACCATGTTTTAGTCTTCAAAAATTTCACTTTTCACATTAAATATTTCCTTTAAAAAATGCCTGTTTTGTACTTACAGTCATCAAACATAAATGATCATCCTTTCAGCACTTTTAATTTATGCACCAAAGCGAGACTCTTTTGTTCTGAATTTCCCTATTCTGAGTATCTGTTGGGCTATATAAAAAATAATTCCAAAAAGAAGATATGGGTGTTTCTTTCCTTATGGGAAATAGTATGTAAAAATATGTAAACAATCTCTCTGAACACTCTTTAAGAAGTGATAGCACTTGATAAGCACTAGCACTCAACCACCCCAGAACATCCCAATATAATAATATATTCAATGTCAATATGTACACTTCTGTCTCCTAGATATTCTAAAAACATAGATCAAATTGGTTTTTCAAATTTAAAATTTGTTTCTCTGATAAGTTCTCTTCAAGTTAATTAAAATTTTCATTAGAATTAGGAATGCGAACTATCGGACTTTTTGATTATCAATAACTATTGATAGTTTTGGCTCTGTTATAAATAACTACGTATTAATAGTTCTGTTTGATAAGATTACATCAACTTACATAAACATACACCAGTAGGGATATTCCACAAATGTTCAAGTAAAACTTGGTGCAAAGTCACATAACATTCTTACATTTGTGGAATTGTCCTCCTGGTGTAGGTTGGTGTAAGTTGGTGTAGTTCTATCAAACAGAGCTAATGTAACACTAAAAGAGAAATTCTCAAACTGATACATCAGTTAACAGAGAAAGTGATGTAAAACTCAGTCAGTGATGAATACAACTTTAATTTTTTGTATTTAAAAAGACAATTTTAATTATAAAAACTGGAAATTTGGGAACTATCGATAATTATCGTTAACAACATTGCTTATTGATAACTAACGATAGTCTTTCTTATTGATAACTATTGATAACTATCCATAGTTATTCTATCTCTAATTAGAATGATTAAATATTGACCTTTATTGCACCTTCAATGAAAATATTCAAATACTTTGTTGCATCAGCAGAGGGCAGAATTCAAACTTTTCAGATCACAGATCTTGAATCACAGATTCTTTTCATGATGGATGATCTAAGCTCAAGTCTTTTATTCTGGATTATCAGTGATCCATGATTTGAATCACTTTCTGAGAAAGGATCAAAAGTACCTGTTCAGTTCTATTTCCCAGGATTTGTTTTTTTAGATTTTCCAAAAAAAAAAAAAAAAAAAATCAAAACAATATTGAAAATAAAGAATATACTTGAGAATCAGTCACATATTTTTTCAAAGTTAATGAAACAGCCTTTGTTTTTAAATCATCCACAGGATCCATGCAAATGATCTGAACCAATTATTCTTTCTCACAAATGATTTGTGATTGGAATTTGGATCATTCTTTGGAGAGTGATTCAGCGAGGTGCTTAACATCATAAATGTGGCACTTTTGATAAATTGAAAATTTTACAAGTCTTTATCAGTTCTAGTTTTAGTGGTATAGGATGTAAATTTACTTACATAGAACATGAGTATAGTTTACTGTATTATTAATTATTATTGTTTTAAATGACAATAATTATTGAGAATGACTCTTTTTATTCATTAATTGGGTTTTCATTTCTATTATCATAATGTCAGACACTGGATGTCTTGTAAGTATTTTCTACATTCTTACTTCTTCTGTGATTATGATGAATAATGATATTGGTATATGTAAAATAAATAATTATCTTATGGTCTCGTATATTGTAGGAATGCAGTGTTTATGGAAAATCTAATGAGATTTGGGAGTATATTATCAAACCATAATTATAGGTTCTTTATTATAATACATAACTCTGATATTAAAGCCAACAAACAAATTTGGTGTACATTTTTAATGTGATTTAAAATATTTTTTTAATTGTTAAATAATTTTTCACATACATCACATTTTTGTAATATGCGAGAACATAAGATGATTATTTATTTTACATATACCAATATCATTATTCATCATAAACACAAGAGAAGTCAGAATATAGAAGATACTTACAAAACATCCCGCATCTGGCATTTTTATCATAGAAATGAATACCCAATTAATAAATAAAAAGAGTCATTCTCATTGATAATTGATATTTAAAACAATAATAATTAATAATATGGTATATTCATACTAGCTCTGTTTGATAGGACTAACCAACTTACACCAACCTACACCAGGAGGACGATTCCACAAATGTAGAAATGTTATATGACTTTACGCTAAGTTTTACTTGAATATTTGTGGAATATCCCTACTTGTGTAGGTTGGTGTAAGTTAGTGTAATCCTATCAAACAGAGCTACTGTGTTCTGTGTATGTAAATTTACATCCTAAACCACTAAAATTAGAACTGATAAGCGCTTGAAAAATTTGCAATTCATCAAACATCCCACATTTATGATATTCAGCGACTCGTTGAATCACTTCTTCAAAAATTGAAAAGGATCTGTGATTCGTCATTTTTTTCATGATCTTGCCCACTCCTGGTTTCTTGAAGTTATTCAGACTGGCCCTCATAAACGTCACTTTACCCTCCCTCCACTTAAATTTCACTTAAAAAAAGTTTTTCCACTATCTTGTACTTAAACATGTGGGAACATTGTATCACTCATGGAAGTTCCAATGTAAAAATAAAATGTTACCACCTACTTAAATACAAAATTTTACCAAAAGTAATTTTTAAAGTGAAATTTAAGTGAAGTAAGGTTAAAGTGATGTTTGTGAATATGGGCCTATATGTGTTTAACCCTAGAATATGTAAAATTATGAACTGCCATTACTTCTTCAATGAAGCTAACAAAATTATGTTTGTGGTTACGAGTTCAAACATTTTTCTCACTCTTGAATACCTAATTTCCAAACATTTTCTAATTAATCTTAAAATTTAAGGCTAGAATAAGATTAATCGTTAGCTTCATCTGACCAATAAAACTGACTGAGAGTATGGAGTTCTTCTTTTGTGTCATGGGTATAGTCATCAAAAACTATTTTTCTGACCTTTATGACTTTGCTTGTTGCTGAAGGCAGTATAATTTATATCTACCATGGTCTCCACATGCAGTCTTCTCGCTTGATGCTAAAATCTAATGGTTCATTGCTGTCCTCGTGGTTTCGTTTTGGACAAGATGTTTTCTTTTGAAACTCTTCTGTTAATTGCATGTAATGACTGGGCAGTAAAAAAACGACTTGTCCGTCAGATAACCGAGATGGTATGACCTGAAAAAAATTATGCCAGTTACTAATATTTATCAGAAAATTCGATTCTATTTTTTTTTTGTTTTCCAGGAAATCAAAATGTAATTACTTGAACTACAGATAATTTCGAATCCTCGTTATTTTCAAATGAGAAATTCTTTTGGGTGCTGCAGTCAGTATCCGTCCCAGTTTCCTCGCTTTTTACTGATGACGTTTCTCTGCTGGCGGATGAGATATCATTGGTTGAGTACGTTGGTGTGGTGCTCAACTCCGTGGGAGATGGCGTTTCAGATTGATTATCTTGCAAAGAATCAGATTTACTGAAATCGAGATCTATTTCAGTACTGCAGCTGTTTAAATGTCTGAATAACCGTTGCTTTACAGCTGGTTCTATAAATATAGAATTCTGCGTTTTTGAAGAGCCATTTGCTTGATTTTTTATCAGTTTGGACGAATCTCCGCATAAATGTAGTTCTGGAGTGTCGAGAAATCTTGTTATCTGTAATTAATCGTTAAGGTTTTTTAATCATTACTTACAAGGAATAATCCGTTGTTAATGTTCTTAAATTGTTGGTTGACAAATATCTTATTTTCCGTTCACTGTCCTTCAGTAGGAAATATTTATTTAAGTACCTAGGTAGGTTTTCATTATACGAAAATTGACGAAAAAAATTTTTTTAGCGCGGGCCTTGATTAAATTAAATTCTTATTGCTTTCATCAAAAATTGCCTATGCTTTACATAAAATTGTAATTCGCTCTATCCAATCCGTGTTTTCTTTGACTGGATTAGATTAAATAATAAACGAGGAAAAACTCATGAAACTGTTGCAGAAAATTATTTTATTTCAAAGTCAACGAACAGGAATAGTTCTCCGGTATGGTTTGCAGTGATAGCGTGTTGGAGAAAACAGAAAGTTGATAGCTGTTTCAGCAACTTTATCCATCATCTGTCTTAGAAACTTATTTCAAAAATTTGAGTTCAAATTGAATCCTGAATTTATAAGTCCCTAACTTTTATTCAAAGTGTTTTTTTTTTTTTTTTTAATACTTTTCAATTATTGATTACCTATGTTTGGTTTATCTATCGTTTACATTTTGTGAATTAACAACAACAATCGATGAAAGATACATTCAAGTTGGAATCTGAATTGTGAAAAATTTTTCATTTGTAAACTAGAGGACTGCGTTGTATTTTAGTTAAACTTACTTCACGTGTGCACTCTTGGAATCCTGCTTTGTATTTGTCAAGGACATCTGAATTCAAAATTTTCTGCCTTTGTAAATATCTCACCGTCAGTTCCAGTATATCGGCCTTTTCTAGCTTTGAATGTCTGGTATTCTGTAAGCGCGAAATAAGGATACACATTTGTTTCGATTTTGTCCCCTCTAAATAATGATGAAATTATGGCAGAAGCGAAAATTTTTCCAGGATTCACACAACGCTGGAAATACAATAGTAATGAAGAAATATTTCTAAAATATTATACGTACATCGTTTTTGGTCGAGTCGAGAATTAAGGTTTTCAACAATGCTAATGATTGATTTATTCGGGCTCTTCGTCGTTTCTCCATTAATGGTTTGTTCGCCTAGAAAAAATTGCATCATTTTTAACCTTAAGTGCAAACTTATTCATTTTAGTCGAGATTTGGAGTGGAAAAAATTCAAATACTGAAATTTCGTTGTAATAAATTATAGCGTATTACGAAGACCAACAAGATTCCCAATTTCATTTACAAAAAAAAAAAAAAATTTCAAGTGTTTTTTGATTTGTGAGGTTTGCCTGACAAATTTTTCAATTCTGTAAGAATAATCACAAGTTATTTTAATAATGGAATATATACCATAAGGTGTATTATTAAGGACCACTTTTCATAATTTAAGGACGATCTTAGTTTTTCATTTATTTTTCTCCTCGATTCCCCCGAAAAATATATTTTATAAATTTGTTGCTAAAGATCCCGTTTAGATTAAATTTTTATGGATTTATTTTACAACTCAAAATATTTATGTTTTGGTGAACAAATTGTTTTTGGATTTCGAACTTTTCAAAATTTGTACATTTTATTCTTTCGAGAAGAAAACTAAAACAAAATTGTTCCCTAAAATATTGTTTTTGAATATTGTAAAGTAAATTCACAAAATGTCGTCTGCACTATACTTACAATGAACCTGAATTTGACTGATGACGAGAAAAATACTCGTCAAGTCGGAAAAGAACATTTTTTCAAGGAACCAAAAGAAATGAAACGTATTTAAGAGCCAATAAAAAAAAAAAAAAAAAAACTAATTAATTTTTCTGGTTTTGCCTCACAAGCTGTAAACATTTCACGATTTTGTGTACCAGTTTCGAAAACTTTTCATCCAAAAAACTTTCAAATTAATCACACCTAACATCTTTCTTGTCGTCACTAAAATGCCGCGAAGGTAGATGAAAAGATTTTGGAGGTTTATCTTTCCCTACCAAGCTTCAGAAAAGCAGAATTTTTGGAAATGAAGTTTTGAGGTTCGTAGATGGAAAAGTTTTTTGGACTTTGTGTTAATTTTAATGTTCTAGTCTAGGTTTTATTTTGTTGAATCCTGAGGTTTTGATGATTCCTCCCAACCACACTACAGTCTCAAATTTTATTTATGGCATTTAGCTTCTTTTTTTTTCGATGTATTTTGACTAGACATGACACGACTTAACTACCTCTGTTTTTACACGATAAATTTAAATTTTTAAATTGGATTCCAAGAACTTCAATTTTGTGTTTTTTTTCTTCGTATAATCTTTTCCCATGTTTCGTTGTATTTGGTCTATATGTCGCATTAATTTCCAAAATCAGCCTTCATCGAAAATACCTAGGTAATTACTATTTTGCGGTTAAATGCTATAATGAATCCGCATTAATTGTTCAACAGCTAGGCCTTTTTTTACTAAGTATTATAAAAAATGTATACTCTGAAGAGTTGGCTGCTGCAATCAATATAAATCAAAACCCCTGTAAAAGGGTTGTTTACTGCACATAAAAGAAAACATGAATGGTCATGTACCTTTTTGTTCTTTTTCAAACTCAGATCCCACAACAGCAGCGAAACCTGTACATGGGATTCATTTCTCCCATTTCTCCGATCTAAGTTTGGTGTAAAAAATTTAACATTGGTTTGCCAGTCTGGTTACGATAGTTTAACATAGATATAATCAGTGATATAGACTTTTTCCTGGAAAGAAATTTACAGTTAAACAAGGGATGTTTCTAATAATGTTATTTAGAAATTATGTCAATGTGGCAAAAAAGAGCCTCTTTCAAAGTTCTAGTTATCAAAAAGTTCTGTTAAAAATGCGTTCTCAGTTTAACACTATGATTTTAGTGTTCATGTTGGGATAAAAATTAAAAAATTGACGTTTCAAATTGAACAATTATTAAAAGAAATTTTTTGATAAGAAAGGCAGGTATACCAATAGGACCATATTTTTAGATGAAATTTTTCTATAAGAACTCACTCAGAGAGTCAGATATAGAAGTTCAGAACTTTTTGGGACCTAAAATTTTTTTGACTTCTACCCTAGGGAATCGAACAGCCAGCTTGTTTTTTATTCTGCTTATTTGTGGGCACATCTTCAGTTTCTTCTATATCAAACTTACAGAAAAAGTGATGAAAGTTTGGTCTTAATAATGACACTTTTCATTCGCTCATTTATTTTTTTATTAACATGGAAAAAATAGTTCCTTATTCAGAACTGCAACTATTTTCATTGTCAGAGTTTGAGGTGATCATTTTCCTTGTTGGTCTCATTCTTGAAAGTTTATTTGCTTACCTCGTTTGTTGGTCAAAAATTGAGAATAGAAAAACTGATCCGAGAAAAATAATTTTATTCGCATCGTTACAATATAAATTAAATTGGCCAAGAGATGATACAAAGAAGTAATTTTTAAAAACAAAATTTGTTCACGATTTTCCTTCTTTTTTTTTTTTTGGTGTTTGTTTTTGTTTTTTTGGAGAGATTTGAGGTTGGATATTTTTAACCGTGAGCGGATTAAAAAGTATAACAAAAATGTTTGCGAAATGTGACTGCGATTTTTTTTTTTCTATAGCATGCGTGCGTATTGAAATGGTAGGTACTATTTTTATAACTTCAATGGGTTATGTGTGTTTGTGTGGTGTTAGGGCTTCCGTAGAAAATCCATTCACGTCACTGTGTCCGTGAAAAGACTTTTTTTTTTATAAATTCGTGTAGGCTACGTTATAGTCGGTAAAAGAATTTATTGCTTATTTGAGCAAATTAAGGTAGGTAAATGAGACAATTTTGACAAATTACAAGCCTAGACTTTCAGCCCGAAAGTTTACCAATTATATTGAATTTTTACGTAGGCTTAGTGTTTTTTGATGAATATTTTTTCTGCAAGTACTCTTTGTTTGTTGTTTCTGTTCCAACGTATGTTCATAAATTTCATAAAATTGGAATTTTAATGGTGGAAATTGTACAGTTAGTCTTTCTTTCTTTGTTTTTTTTTTTTTTTACTATACTTTTCGAGAATGGCACTTAACTTTGCCAGTGGGTAATAATTTTTTAGAAGTCAGTTCCATCTGAGGAGAAAGTTACCTGTATGTAAATGGTTGAGGGACTGAGCGGTACAACTTCGTAACTTGCAGTCTTGCCCCCGATATTTTCCTTCTCCAAATAACTTTCTTCACTGTCAGTTTGGCCAATGTGCAAGTCCAGTCCTTATTTCAACCCTCTCTGTTAGTGCTCTTTCACACATACAGTCTCATATTTTATTCTTTCCTTCTCATTAGCTTGGATCAGAAGTTTGACGAGTTTTTTAAGTTTCAATCAATACTTTCCATGCAATAAGCTTAACTTTATGCTTCCACAAAGCGAGACTCGGGTGCGATATCAACGCTGAATTTTGACTGATGATGAAGTCATAAAAAATGCATGCATTTGCTTACAGTCGTCTGATCCCCTAATTTTTTTAATTCATTTTCTTTGTTCAGACTCTCGCCACATTATATTAAATTATTTTCTCTTTCTTTTAATTTCTTCAAAGTTTTTTTGGGTGAACTTTTTGCAGTCGTCGGTGTAGAGGGAAATTCGGGAGTAATTGTTAATGTTTTTTCAGAAAACTTATTTTTTTAACTCATTTTTCAGTGGCGTATTGAAAGATTTTTTTGGAGGGAGAAGGTTGTCTCTGGAGAAAATTCCGACTGTTGAGCTACGTATTAAAGGAAATTGCCAACCTTTTTGTACTTATATTCAGTACCATATGCATGATTTACCTTGGATGAAAGCTGTAAATTGAAAAGATCATTTCGTGCTCTGAGCGAACGAAAAAAATTTTTAAAGCGTTTTTTGAGTTTTAGACCACGTATTTTAGTGTCTTTGTTTTGGAGCCTTAGGGGTAAGTGTGTAATGTACAAATTTCGTGTGAAATGTCAAATAATGATGTCCAGCAATAAATTTGAAGAGGTTTGACATCATCACAATATCCCTGGGTTTAGTTGTCTCATTAATTAGGTTTTTTAGCACAGTTTTAACCATATGTGGTTTGAAAGTGGTCACCTGTATTGATATATTTATAATTCGTTTTGTGGATAGTATCGGTTAAGTTTGTTTGAATTTTGTTTTCAATACATGACTCTAGAAGTAAAAGAAAACTACACAAATTTATACTAGACAATTATTAAATTAAAAAATAAATAAAAGTCACATGATTGAGTGGTTCATACTGGGAATTCAATGGAAAACATGATTAAATACTGACAACTCAACTAAACCAAAGACGATTTCTGATGACGTCACATTTAACTCCTCTGTTCCACGCAAGGGGTTAGATAAAATATAAATCCATCATAATTAGGATTCACATATTCTCAATGGTTTCTTTTGACTCCCCTCCAATGAAAAATTACCAAAACTGACAAAATGATCAATTTTTAGAAGTTGATAATTTTTCTTTTCTTTTCTTTTCTAAGGGGGTTCCAAACCCCCCAGGACGCCCTTTATGTATGCCCTTGATTTCCCGCATTTATTTCCGAGTCGACTCCGGAGTGTGAGTCAACTCAGTATTAGTACAACTGGCTCCTAAAGATCCAATTATCTTGGTTTTGAAGAGATGTATGAGTCTAACCCACGACATTATTAATAAAAAAGTTTTTTGCAACACCTACCCCAAAAACAAATGTTTTCGTTTGTCTTAACTACGTGTGAAGTAGGAGATTTTACCCCCATGTAAAAAAGTAAAATTTTGTGAATGCTCAGCTAGGGAGTGTTACATTATTAAATTATACCATCTTGGCTGCGCATACGCACTATGTTTCGTCCAAAATTCATTTCTGCACTTCTTTAATTTTATTTGTGAAAAATAATTTATGGCTAAGTTGCCACTTCAATTGAACACAACATTTCAGTTTTTAAACAAATCTCTCTGATTTCACTCAATGATTGCTCAGTCTCTATTTAAACTAGAAAGCTGGGGTTGGTTTTTCTGCAGAGAATGGATAAAATTTACAAAATTTACATTTAATTATTTAATCATATTTAGCTGTTTGAAAATAAACAAACCAAAAAAAATGAGTACTTATATGCAGAAACAGAACACTCTGAGTGTACGATATCCTGCATCGAGAGTTGCCTGTTTTTCCTACGCCTAGAACTCTATCAAAAAAAAAAAACCTTTCAATTATTGTGTTGTGTGGTCGATTTATTCTTGAATTGAGTGAACAGTGATGAACCCAGAAAAAAACTTGGAAGCTGATAAAAAATTTATACATAATTTTATCAGGCCATTTTTCCAGCATGATATTCATAAAATTATTAGTTTAAGCCAAAGAAAAAACAAGAAATTTCGGGGGCTACTGGAGCACCGCTATTTCCTCCAATAGGTACTTAAGTCATACTGTGAAGGAGTAAGTTTAACTTGTTAAGTTTCAACAACGAAGCATTGCTTTTTGAATTTTTTTTTTTTTTAAGAAATATGTCAGTGTAAAAATTTACTGATAGTCAAAGCAGTTGGTAGGTACTCAAGAATGTAAGCCTACTTGGCTTTTTACTCTCTATCTCCACCAACGATAAAATTACACGAAATGAAATTAAGAAGGAGTAAATTGAATGTAACGATCTAAATATTTCAACTCACCATCCTCTCAGTTTAGAAGATGGACTATGAAGATGGTAAATTAAATAATAATAAATTTTATTTAAAAAAAAACCTGACTGCATTAACCTGAATGAGTAGCTCTTTTCGGTGGGTATGTTCAAATTTATGACAATAATATTTTCAATCATTAAATTCTCATTTTCCTCAATTACGCCCATCTATTTTTTAATTTTCAAGTGTGAATAGCCTAGAACATTCTCCGGATGGTGAGCAACATTTTGAGCCTTTTTTCATTGAAATCTATAAAGTAAGACACTTGTTCTGAGCGAACGAAATTCCGTTAGTTCCGGAGATAGGCACACCAAACACAACCTCCTCCGTATGCAATCGGTAAAAACACTTTCTTATTCTTAAACCCATCATTGACGATTATTAATGAATCGTAGTCTGAAGTTTTTAAATATGAATTTATTTGTCAAATTTCTGTCATGTCTTCATTGATATACATTTTTTCTGTAGGTTAGCCCTCCAGCCAGATGACGTAAATCTCTTACATTCAGGGATCTCTTGATCTCTTCGCCATTTATTTCATACAACCCGTTTTCCCTCACCCATTTTTCAGTTTATAACCCCCAGAAATTCTCCTGTAAATTGTTTTTAATTAATACGCCCTATTGCCTAATCTACCTTAACGTCACAACTGAAAATATGACGTCGCATCAGCCTCTGCAGAAATACATAACGGAAAACGTCTTTGAAAGAAGGTACCTCCTTACCATAAAAAAAAATGCAACAGTAAAAGTGAAACAGCCAAAATTATGACGTCATCGGTCGGTCCGTCCTGCCAAAATTTCCAAGTTCAAAATTATGACGTCATCATCCCTTTTAGCTGCGAAAATTTCCAAGTCAAAAATTATGACCAGTGTATTGTATTTTTTTTTACGAGCCCCACAATATTCTCAGACTGATCTCTAAATGAGTAAGTAAATGAATAAATAAATAAATAAATAAATAAATAAATAAATAAATAAGTAAATGAATAAATAAATAAATAAATAAATAAATAAAATAAATAAATAAATAGATGCAAGTACTCACCTGAATAAAAAAATATAAATAAATAGATAAATAGATGAATAAATAGATTTATTTGAGTGTATTAAAATGTAGGGTAATGGGCATTATCTTAAGGGCAGCTAAAGAGGATGATGACGTCAAAATTTTGGGTTTGGAAATTTAAGGGCATTGTTAGTGGTTTAAGGGGCGTCCTGTTGAGGTTTTAGGTATCTATTTATTGCATATTGATATGGATACATACAGATGTTTTCTGGAAACATCGATAGTGTTTGACATTACTACTTTTGATGTTATTAAGTAGGTTTTCTTTAGAAAATCTACTTATTACGCTTAGTGTGGCATTAGCCCCCAGGGTTGGGGTGGGTACGTTTTTCGTTTCATGACCAAAGAAAAGTTTTTGTACCAATAATTTAAATTCATATATATAAAATTATATAGATATATAGATAGGTAGAAGTGAATTTCTTGTTCCTACAGTACGGGACGCAATTTTTGTTCGATATAATCACGAAATTTGGTACGAATATTTGTACTAAGCCAAGGACCAGACCTATTGATTTTGGTGCGGATCGGCCGGAAGCTACTTCTGGTACCACCATTTTTGTTTTTATTTTGGCTATGAAATGCTCAATTTTGCACCAATAGCACAAAATTCGGAATAAATATTTATTTTAATTCATTGTTGTGAGCTACTAATTTTGGCGCAGATCGACCCAACGGTACTTCCGGTGCAGCTTTCTTTTTATTTATTTTTTTTCAAATTTACATGAACTTTTCTTCTTATAAATATTAATCATATATGTCCATATTTTCTTTTTTTTTTATTTCTTAACTTTATTATATTTCTTCAGTTTTATTTGAAATTTTATTTTATAATTATTTACCATAGGTACTTTATTATCTTAATTAGGTAATTTTTCACTTAAAAGAAATAATGCTTTTAAATTTCATTTTGTCTAATATTTTGTCAGCAGCTAACAAATTTCGTACAATCATAAAATACCACTAACGCATATAAACTTGAAGACAATTAATGTGACCATCAAAATTCATAATTCTTTTTCCGGAACCTACTTTTTTCAGCGATGCTTGCTACGCTAGAGTTTTATTTTATTTTATTTTTTTTTAATCATGCTGTTGTAGAAATTTTTAAAAGGTTATTTTTCTCTTTGTAGGGAATTTATAATTATACATTTTTTCACAATAAATACGAGTACATATAACGATAATATAAATAATTTTGGGGGGACGAATCGGGGTGACTCGATTTTATAAAAGTGTGACCCACCTTACAGCCAATCATTTGGTTTCACCAATATTCGTGTCAATTAATGGATCTCTTCTTTACGTCATCATACGACATACCTTTCTTCGAACCTAATAATGCATAGGTGTATTATTCGAGCTTCTCATCGTTTCTTTAAACCCGGGAATTGGTTTTAAATATTCGATTATATATTTGGAACTATCCGAGTTGTACAGTTATTTTCGTTTAATACTAACCGAAAAATATGAAGAGAAAAAAATGAAGTTAAACTGTAATGGTGAAAAAATCGGCTGTGAATGTATGAACGTATGATTTTATTGACTATCTCTGTTACTGAAGAGACCATGGTCGCCGTAAGGGGAGTCGAGAGGGTGTACTTGCACCCCTACCGCTTTTCCCTTACGCCAGGTTTTTTGTTTTGAACACATAAGCATACGTCTTTGTCTCAATTTTTTTTTTCTCATAGAACGCTTTTTTTTCTTTGCCCCACCAACCACTCTTCGAAAAAATTTTAACTGCGCCCGTGAAAGAAACTATCGATATTGTTACCAAAAAAAAAAATTTTCATAAATTTTTTCCGATTAATTTTTAACTGCTTTTAGTCCCTAAAGTACCCGGCGTACAAGGCCGTGAAGTTTTCCGTTGATTTTGGTGGCATTTTTTTAGGGGGTTCTAAAGAAATGAACGAAAATAAATTTGTTTAGAATAATCTCGTTAAGGTAGGTACTTATCCCCTCGGATTTCTCCCAACTGATCATTTTTTGTTATTGTACAAAAATTTTTATTCTACGCAATTTATTTATACAGGTCCTTCGGTGCTCATTTTTTTGGGAATTGGAAAATAATTACTATCGAAAATTATTTTCAAAACTGATTTAGGCCTATTCGTCTAACAGGAAGAACCGATGTGACCATATGGAATGTGTTTGGGGATGAAAGAAGACCTTGAAATTATTTGTTAACTGGAGTGGAGACGACCGTTTTGATCCCAGTAAGAGAAAAAAATCATAATTATTTTTCATTTCCCAATCGCCGCGCCGCCTACAAAAATCGCTATTTTAGATGATCGGTGATTCGATTTGCAATTTTCGAGGTATCCAAAAAAACTTTTTAAACTCTGAATTCCCAATTCTCTCATTTCATAATGACTTTAGTTTTAACAATGAGCCGTGTGGTGCTGAGATTCTTCACTCTGTTCGATGAATCGTTGGAAAAAAGGGGTAAGAGAGTGGCTTAGGTACCGTAGAGAGGGATGTTTTTAAGGACATTTGGGGTGTATCACATGTATACGATATAAAAATGCACCTGATATGCTTGCGGTGAGCATCTGTTCGGGTGGCACACGTCGACACGTGCCATTCGCGTGCCATCCTTTCTCTAATTAGGAGGAGGGGTTACGTTATTTTTGCACTTCTAACTTATTTTGAGGAAGTACTCGTGGCCTAGAGAAGCTTTTTTTTTTTTTTTTTTCGTAAGTAATTGAAGTGGAAACGCACTCGTTTACCATCTTTACTGGGTGATCCTGAGGATGTAACTACCGTCGTCGTCGGCAATGCAGTCGTTGATGCGGCTATAGATGCTGCTGTTGCTGCCGTGACTGCTGTTTCTGCTGGTGCTGCTACGATGGCCGAGGACGTGGAGGCGAGTGGAGCATGCCTGGAGCCACCACTGGCAGCGCCGCCTCCATTTCGAGTTATTCGCTTTGGCGAAGTGTTTGCCTTATCGACTGCTACTGACACCGCCGCCGCTACTGTCGCCGAACGCCTAAGTTCGCGCGTCCGTTCGTCGGCGCCGCTGCTGCCGTTGCGGTGATTCAGGCGGATTCTTTTCGCCACCGGAGAATCGTTGTCGTCTTCGCCACCGCCGCAGCTGCTACTGCTGCCGCCTCCGCTGTCCTTCATCTTTTTCGATGATGCGATTTGTTCGGCACGTTTTTCCATTTTTTTCGAAACGATTTCAAGTCCAAAAATTAAGGACGTTTGGAGGGGGAGGAAAAAATTACACTAACGAATATAAAAGCGTTTTTTCTTTCTTCGAATGGTTAACAAAATCGTGTATGTTTATACTTCTTTTTTGTTTTGTTTTTTTTTTTTTAATAGATTTTTCCGAATTTTCGACTCTTTTTAGGGCTTTTTTACTTTTTTTAGCTAATTTTTTTTTTTTAATCACACGACAGATCTTAGCATTACGCGCGCGTTTTCGATAGCCACACGTACGTCGCCGGCGTTAAACTCGGCGCAAGTGAGGAGCCGAATCGAGTGAGAGGAGGCGAAACACGAGACAGGAGAACTGCTGAAAAAGACAGAACGAGGATTTTGGGGTGGAAGGGGTGTGAGAGAGCGAGAGAGAGCGAGAGCGAGAGGACAAGAGAAAAAGCACGCCAAAAAAAAAATAACGAACGAACTTTTTCGCAGCCACCTAACGTCCTTAGCTGTTGGCCGCATTCGAGTGGGTAACGGTTAACGTTGGCGGTAGCAGCGGCAGCAGTGACAGCAGCAGCAGCATCAACAACGACGGCGGCATCGGCGACGGTGGTCAGCAGCGGAGCAGCAGGTGTCGTATTTAGCGAAAAGGAAAACGCGCGCGGTGTGCCAAAGGCTTTCTATACGTACCTACGCCAAATAGTTTGTGTACGTACGTGTGTGCGTGTGCGTGTGTGTGTGTTGTGTGTGTGTGTGTGTATATATGTATGTGCGTATTTGTGTGTGTATGTGTGTTGGTGTAGGGATGAAGTGTGTACGAAGGGGATAGGGGGCTAGGCTAGTACACCAGAAAATGGAAAGGTAAGGGGACGAGTAGTAGAAAGAAGCCATGGGTGGAGAAGGTGGTGGTGGAGGTCGTAGTCGTCGTAGCTAGAGGATATAAATGCGAAGGGTGTCGGGAGCACAGGGACAAAGGGCTGGCGACGTAATAGGGAGAGGTGATGAAGGAGGAGATATCGGAGATCGACAACAACGTAGACGGTGGCGGGTGTGGTACGTGTAAAGGGAGCGAGAGAGACCGACAGACAGCGAGAGAGAGAGATAGTGAGCAAGAGGTAGGCCAGTGTAGAGCTACATTAAGCACGGCGCGTGGCACAGCGTGGGAACAATCAGGCGTCGGGTCGCTCGTTGACGCCCTGCGCCCCCCACCGCGCGACCATTTTACCATCCTTGGTATTGAGCCGAGTCACGGTGTCGTGTGGTAGTCGCGTGCCGCGTATACGTTTTTAACACCTCTCTCTTAACGATACGAACCGCCGCTTCACCATCTCCTCCGTCCCCTTCCGCCTTCCCCACCGCTTCCTTTTGCCAGCATCGACGGAACCGCCGAACGAGCGTACCCGACTAACCCGACGTAAACGCCAGGCAACGCGAAAGCGTCGTCGTCGAGCTTTAAAAGGGTGGGGACGCCGTCGAGCGGCGGAGGGTGTAGGGCTGGAAATTGGTGCGGTATTATAGTGGCACCGTATGCGACGACGGCGAGGAAGTGCCTGAGGGGAGGGGGAAGAGGATGCTTACGACTTCGACGACGACTGCGACGACGGTGGTAATGGGTGGCAGAAGAGAAGGGTTTGGATGATTAAGCGAAGAGGAGAGGGGAAGAGGTTGGTTAGGGGGCGAGTAGCGGTGGTGCTGGCGTACTTCGCACATGACGACGGTTTAATCGCGATGCTGATAGGGTGGAAATACCCGAAAAGAACGGCTACCTTTTTTTTTTTGGCCTTTTGATTTTTTTTTTTTTACACGCTGCTCGTGTCCGTTGGTGTTGGTGTGTGCGACTGTTATTGCGTCGTATACTCTACAGCCTTTTTTGCGTCGTCCTTATCCTCATCCACATCCTTCTCGACGTCGACGTCGACGTCGACGTCGTCGCCGCAGCCTTTCCAGTTTCCACCGTTGCTGTGGTTGTTACCCTGGCGCCCGTCCCTGCATCCATCACCCCTTTCGCCCACTCTGTCCACTCGTATTCCTGTGTGCCACGCTTCGGTTTTTTGTTGTTTTTTTTTTTTTTCCTCCTCCCTCCTATTCCTTCTTCCACTATGCGCTCCGCTTTCGACTTATAGGCACTCCGCTTCGTCGGCTTTGTGGCGTACCCTTCGGCCACCAGCCCACCACCTTCGTCACCCGTCGTCACCTCCATTCCCGTCGCGGCCTGCTCCTAACACCTCGCCGCCTTTCTGCGCCAGTCATTCGTACGCCTCGTCGCGGATCCATGTGATATAATTACCACATTGGGAATGCTGGATGGTATCGCGAACGGGCGTAAAGGCTACCACCACGTTTGTCATTTTCTACTGCTGCTACCGTAAATGCTGCGAGTGAAATAGAGCTAGTGGAACGACCGAGACGGTGCGATCGGGAAGGAAGGGTGGAAGGGCGGAAGGGCGGAAGGGTTGAAACTAACGAGGGCGAGGGCAAAGTAAAAGTGGGAAAAACGACAGACTTTACGCGGTAGAATGGAGAGAGAAAGATTGACACGGCGCGTGGGTGGGAGGGAGGTGGGTGAGACGTCCAAAAGCGAAAAGAGCGCGAGAAAGAGCGAGTGAGAGTGACAGAGTGAGAGAAGGATAGAGAAATTAAAAAGCCTCCACACTCCGCTTTTACACGAAAACCTTTTCGCTTTCTCTTTTGCCCTTTCCCCATCTCTTTCCCGCTCGCCCTTTCATTCTTTTTTTTTTTTTTTTTTTTTTTTAATCGTGAAATTTTACGCTTCATTTTTCACGCGGTAACGAGAAAATTCGTGACGGTGTTTTTTTGTCGCGAAAGGGAAAAGAAAAAAAAGTAAACGTTCAAAGCGGAAAATGCGGATGAAAAAAATGAGCGGTTCCAAAAAATGCTACGAGTCAGCTATAAAGAGGTTGGGAACTTGGAATTTTTGAGTAACTCTGTATAAAGCTCTACTTGCTTTACGATGGTTCTTTTTCATTTTTGCTTTGCATGGTTTTTGTTTGAGATTTTGCGAATTTTTGAAATGTATAATTACTCACCAAAACAACTGAAAGAGAGGAAGATTGTATCGAGTAGGTATGTAAGCAAAAGAGCAGAGGAACGGGAGGTCTACTCGAAAAGGAGCAAACAATGTGTAGGTGCCCTGTACCTTCTTGATATGAATAGTGACTATTATTTTTAGTTCAAAATCGAAATCACGAAATATTTTCGTAATAATCCAGGAATGGCTCTAATGCAGTTGTTAAATGTTAGTAAGAGGACAATAAAAAAATCATTTTTTTTTTCAGTAAATGGAATCAACTTTAAAAAAAAAAAAAGTGAAAATGCGCTTAAAAGATAAAAATAACCATTTTGAAATTTCTTCAGGACTCTAGCAAAATCTAGGGACTGGAATTAAAAAAGTTGGCCTTCTTTTTTTATCCTGTAGATATGATAGGCTTATACGCCAATTCCATCAAAACTTTTCAGTTAGAGCCGAATTCAATAATTCCAGTCTCTAGATTTTGCTGGAAAAATTTCGTATAACTTATGAGTTATTTTTATATTTTTAGCTCATTTTTATGTGTTTTTTTTTTTGTTTTTTTATTAGTTTTTTGTTTTCGATGTTAGTTAAATTTTTGAATACGAAAAAAAAAACATTTAAGTAATAAATTTTTTGTTTAATTTATTTTCAATTGTGTTAGCCTCATTTTTGCATTGAAATGAACATTTTTTTAAATGTAGGTAACTCAAAAAGTATCGCATCGATTTTAGAGAGGGAAAAAAAGGGACCACCATGGGATCATCCTTTATCATTTAAAATAAAGTTGATGAAAATTTAAGCTTATAGGGTGAGAAGTATGCTGGAATAAACTTAAAAAAAAACCTAACAAACAAAACGATGTACATGTGGATTGAACTGATAACCTCCTCCTTGTTTTTTGAAATTGGTTAAAAATCATCAGTCCGCTACTAAACGATAGTTTAGATATCATCTGTTCAAGGATTAATTTTTTTTTAAGGCTAAGTATTTATTTAGCGTTCGTTTCCTCTATTTGTCAAAATTTAATTGTGTCCTAGTAGCAACACAGCCTATCATCACGCCATTCGTTATTTTCTTTAAACTTGAAAGATTAACATAAATAATAGCAATGGCTGTGTAGCTTTTTTGCAAAATTGAATTAAAAAATTCATTCCCAATCAATACGTAGATATCTGTATCGAACATTAAACTTTTTTATATAGGCCAGTCAAATTAGGTATTTTACCTTAATAAAATCAGGAAAAATGTTTTTCTTCGGAAACCGGTAGCTTGAAGTGCTCTTTTGAACGAATTAAAAATCCCCCAAAATATGGCCGCAGGTTTAACCACAAAAATCTTCTTTTTTGGACATCCAATTATAAGTTTATTGTAATTTACTCTTTTTCTAATAACACTACAAAAAATTTGATCAAACAAAAAATATAATGAATAAAATTTTTTACGAGAGGATATTCATTAATATTTTCTTATAAATGCCATAGAAAGCCCTTAAAATGACTATGAAGTTTGCGACCATTGAAAGTGTACGTTCTAGATGAGGCCAACTCTCTCTTATGCATACTACACCAGTAAGTATACCCTGTCAAGACGACACATACTTACAAATTAATGGAAAAACTTTTTTGTATGTGTGAGGATTTTGTGCATGTGCGTGAGTACGTTTATTTGCAACACCATAATTTTCAGAACCACTGGACAAAACAAGCTTAAATTCTCTACGCGTACGTGTGTTGCCTCAAAATAGATTTAAAAAGCTAACTCAGAATTCTCTAGCGCCAACAATTTTCATATCTGGAAAAATTGTAAATTTTTTTTGTTCAGAAATACGTCTGTTTTCAGTAATATTTTGACTAAAATTACTTTGGTCTAAGCTGCCTGGAAAATCCACAACTTGAACCCCTGGGGTACTACAGACTTTCAAGTTAGCTTAAAACCTTCCTCAATTTGAGACAACACAAATTTTCCCGAAGAATCTTAGCTTGCTCTGCTGAGTGGCTTTGAAGTTATGGTATTGCAAATAAAATTACACTCGTATACATATATACACACACACACACCCACGCACACATAAAAAATTTACTTGGACTATCATCTTGAAAAGCTATTCTGGTGTAATATGTATAAGGGATATATTTTGGTCTCGACTATTATAGTATTTATACCTACCTTCAGTATTGGTATGTGTCAATTTTGGAGACATTTTGTGAGCTTTCTATGGCATTTACAAAAAAATGTAATACTTAAAATACTTTTTTGTAGAAAATTTTATTTATCTACTATAAATATTGTTTGTTTGACTAATTTTTTTTTATAAGTTTTTCAGGAAAAGAGTAAATTACTAAAAATCTATTGCGGGTTACAGTCAAGGCCTTTGAGAGAGAGGGGGAAAGGGAACAAAAAGTACCGGGAAGGAACATCTTTAGGGGGCCCGGAATGGCCTTAATTTAGAAATAAATTGTAATTTTTAAGTATAAACGGTGAAAAAAGGTGTCAGGACCGATCTATAATAAGGTTTTTGGGAGTAAATTTGCCGAAAGTTTGAAAAAGAACCACTAAAATACATGTTTTAGAACCGAAAACGTATCTAAAAAATTTATTTCGTGAAAAGAGCGAGCGAAATTGTTTTTTGAATTTATAAACCCTTTCCAAAGACAAATCCTGCAGCTGGAGCTAAGAGGGGCCCCCCAGTTTAGTTCCTCTTGGCCCCAAATTTTTATCTGAGTTCTTGGTAACAATAAGTGAATTTTTAGAGTTAAAGCTACAGTCAGATTTTGGAGATTTTTATAAGTTAAAAAAGGACCCTTCAAACTCTTAGATTATGAAGAAAAACATTTTCCCTGAATTTATTGAGCAAAATATCCTTTTTTTATTTAATTTAATTTTAACGTGTATTCAGTTCCCTTTGCGGTACTACGTTAGGTTTTGAAGATTTTTCTAAATGTTTAATCCTAAGGCCGCTGTATTGTTTCTGAAAATTGAAAAAAATTCCCTCACTTACCGAATTTTGAAGAATTTTGAATGTCAAACTTGCAATATCAAGGTTTTACCGCCGCGTTTCATTTCGTGTTTCATTTTCACTTAAACTTTTGTCTCCATATTTTCAACGTCTAACGCGATTATATTTTGTTTCAAAATTTTTTATATTTTCGATTTATGTACTACCCAAAGGTGACTTGAATTTTATCATTAAATGTGAGTTCCTCACTTGACAGCAGTTTTTTCTGTTTTTTACTTTAAAAAAAAAGTATTAGGCTTGGAAAAATTAATTTATAGAATTCTATCAGCAATTATATTTATGCAAATGGATTTAGGCATCGGATTCATTTTGTCTTCTTTTTAGCCGATTTCTAACTATACCAGCTGAATTGCGACGTGCGCATATACTTGTTTTCTCACGCTTTTCCCCTGAATGTTGACTTTCCATTCCAAAAATTTTTCTCGAAAGTAGCTGTGAATTTAGAAATTCTCTTATCCACTCGTTGACTATGTATTATCAAAGTTGATGAGAAAGTCAAGACTGAAACCGCATGAAAATGGGAAAAATGTGTCGAATTTGATTTGCCTCAACTTTGGAGAGAAAATTGATGCTAATGCAAGAAATATTTCTGCGAATTATTGTACATTATCAAGCCAGTGTTTGAGTAAAAATATGCTGAATACAAATTTACAGAAAAATGTTTTCTCAAATTTAATTTAATAAAATATAGATTTATCCGATATGGAAACACAGTGCAGAAATTTTTTAAATTTTTTTATGACCGATGTTCTATTGAGAATAGTTGTCGGGTAAGTTCCCTAAAAGTAGAAATTCTATTCGTCAGGGTAGGGCTCGAAAAGAATTTTGAATCTCGAAAAATGCGGACCGAGTAAGTTCTAAAAAACAGTTATTTTTTTTTAAAGATATGATCCTGTTTGTATGACAATGTGTCTTGTATCATTTCCTTCTCATCAAAATACTCTGTTTACGTTAAGAAGCACTTTTGACGTCATAATAAATATCCACCATAATCTGCTTGAAATACAATATTTTGTTTGTTCACTCTGGAAAATAACCTAAATCAGGGCCATATTATCCATAAGGCAACTGAGGCAGTGCCTCAAACCACCACGCATATAAAAATAACGTTTTTCTTATTTTTAAATGTAGGGCGTGGCGGGTAGCGGGTAGCGCATGCGCACAGCTACAGTCTTAACCTCGCAATGTGTGAGCCTTGCTCAGTAATAAAATTAGACTACATGTGGCGTACGCATAGCCTATGAACCAAAAGTTGTGTTTGCCCAATGTAATGTAGGGACTGGCCACACAACCTACCAGTGACTGTACGAATACACTTGTCACCACTGGTAGGAAATCGCCACATTAAATTTTATTGATGATGAGATAGGGGGAGAAAAAATTTTTCAACTCAGGCTGTAAAAAATCTTAATATGGCCCTGACCTAAATTAATGCATATCATTGTACAATTATATGTGCATCTATACCTTTTCTTCTCCCTCTGACCATCCACACTGTCAATATAATTGATTATACGAAGTATAATTTGTACATATCAATAGCTTTGTTTGATAGTGAGATGTCCAGCCTGTTTTTCCCTAAAATCCAAAATCATTATCCCCTGCTTGCCCTCCACTATATTTTATTTTTGATAATTTGTCACAGACTATTCCTTTGCCGATATTATTACTTGAATTTATATGTACGGACTCTACAAATTTACAATATTTTATTCTCATATTCTTCATACGCGGCTAGGCTACACATTTAAACTTGTTCTTCATTCATGTAGCCTGTCCACACATCTTTATTTGCCGCTTAGCCTAGCTGTGAATTTCATATATGTATATAATAGCCTAATGCAAGCTTCTCGTTTTAGCTTGCCTACACTTTAGCAGTCTGTATGGTTGCTCGCCATATCGGGCTGAAAAATACGTTACAATTTAAATCGGTGCTGCGGCCGAAATATTTAATCTTTTTCTTACAGGCGATTGGCTTTGAATCATTGGTGTGATATATGTACGAGGCGATATGATTGGTGGTGTGTTCTGGGGGTTCTTGTCTCAATACCTAAGCGCGATCGGTGTAGTTAGGCTACCAGTTAGTTGAATTTTAGCAGTTGGATTGTGCTGTGTAGAGGTTTTTGCCTCGAAAGTGTTTTTTTCCCTCTAATAATTTTTGCTCAAAATAAAAGCTTATTTGATTGGCCTGCACGTGTCGTCTAATGCAATCGAAAACATCGCAAATCGTGTGTTTAAAATCACCCTTGCTTTCAAGGTCTCAAGCCTAGTTTTGGAAATCACAAAAAATTTGATTCCTGACACATTTTATATTGTTTTGTACATTAGGGCATCCGATTCCTAAGCCCAAGTGCGTTATTTCAAAATCTGATCAATACAAATTGACCACCTGGGTCAATTTTAAATTTTGGCTAAATCATGGGATGTTCTGTCTGAAGTGGCAATTTTCCTCATTCTTCCTCAATTGTCTCATTCCTACACTTGGCCATGCAGGTGTTCCTACTTTTTACCTGCCTATCTGTTGGCTCTTTTTGTTGTGGTTCTTGTGATTTTTTCGGACGTCACAATAGAACCATGATAGAACTACATCAACCTACTCTGGTAGGGCTTTTCTACAGATATTCAAATAAAACTTGACGCAGTCACGTATTCTTACTTTTGTGAAATTGCCATTCTAATGTATGTTGGTATAGGTTGGTGTAGTCCTATCAAACATAGGTAATTGTTTGAGTTTTTGTTACTTCCCAAATCTCACATTATAAAAATAAAATCTCAGGGTTGAACTGAGAACTAAATTTTACTAAAAATATTACATAACTGGAACTTTAAAAGTGTAACACTTTTTTGTTGTATCCAACTCAAAAATAATGACTGACTTAACTTTTGAATTGATTTTGTAACCTACGTTTGATTGAAGTTAAAAAAGAAGGACTTAATATAGTTCTGTTATCAAAATGATTGGAAAAAAAAGTGGGCTTCAGTACTAGCCAGGCGGGACTGAAACATTTAATGTGAAACACATTTTAATAACTGTGAAACGCAATGCATCCGCTTCAGTAGAAAAATTAGGTTTTTGAGATTATGAAATTATAGTCACCAAATAGTTATCTATTATAAAATTTTGTAATTGTTAAGGTAAAATTACACAATTAAAAATAATCATCTCCATTAAAATCTAAACAAAAATTAACTTTTGAAATAAATTATAGTTGATATTTTTTGTAAATTTCTTTGTTATTGGTTCAAAATCAAGCATTTTATATCCAAAATAATGCCCAAAATAGCAAAACTGTGAATACTGTCTAGCTGATCTGCTCTAAAATGAGTAACATGTTAAAATAGTTCATAATAAATATTTGTTCTGATTTAAATTCCTATTGGTCCAAAATTAGGTATTCATAGCCAAAATAAAAATAAAAATAGTGTTACTGAAAATACCTTATGGTCGATCCTCATCAAAATTTATAGAAATTTATAATAAATTGTAATAAATAATTGTTTTGAATTTGTAGTTATTAGCTGAAAATTGAAAATTTTATTGCTAAAACAAAAGCAAACATAGCAATACCAGAAGTACCATACAGCCAATCTGCAACAAAATTAATAGGTCAGGTTGTTGGCTAGTACTATTGTTCGTTTCAAATTTCGAGACTATCAGACAAAAATTTCATCCTATACTGCAATAGCAAGAAATTGGTTTTTATATCAAATTATATATATATATATATATATATAGGTACTAGCTGCCCATGGTGTCAGATTTGCTTGACAAATGTCTTGGACCTCTAACCCCAACCCTGAGCCAAGTGTTCACTGATATATTACATAGTAAAATCTAAAAATAAAAAATTCTCCCTTTTCTGGGCCCAGTGGGGGTTGAAGAATAGGTCCAATGATAAAATTAACATTAAATTCAATTTGAAAACATGTTATTGATGATATATTAAGGTAAAATCTGACAATAAAAAATTCGCCTCCTTTTTGGGCCCAATGAAGATCTAAGAATGGGTCTAATGACAAAATTAATATCAAATTCGAATTCAGCGCTTCAAAAAACATGTCCAATGATGTATTAAAGACTAGTAGAGTATTACATAATAAAATCTGAAAATAAAAGATTTTCTTGGGCCATAGGCATGGATACAACCCCACACCTACTAACACAAACACATTTTTCCCTTCTCTCTTTCTTCTTTCCTTCGGACCAAAATTTCGCATCCAAATTCGCACCTAGGTTTTCACCATGCCAGCCGCCTGCACACTCTCGTTTTTACCACCGTAATGAAAATAAAAATGTGTTCCACATTAAAAAAGAGAACAGCACAAACTTTAACTAGATTTATAGTTTTTGGGTGGGTCCCCTATACTAACATACTTAAAGTTGCACCCACTAGATCTCTTGAAATTCTGGGGAAGGGCGTGTTTATCCCCAAAAATTAAACCTCTACGAACAATACGTCGAGTGTGTGGACATCGTGGGGCTAGGAAATGGTAAGGATCCACATTGGCTGTGAAACAGAGTACGACTGTTTGTTTGAATTTTTTATTTGGCTTATCATTATTTAATTCATTTTGCGTAACTTTTATTTAAACTCGCCCACTTGCGACTGCAAAAATACGTCTGTTTCTCTTTTGGAACGGAGTATAGTATGGCAGACAACTGTGGGGGTGCATTACCTAGGTTTCGCACATGACTCTCTGTTTTTACACATTACACTTACTAAAAGCGTAGCATTAAAAATTCATTTTTGCCAAACTTATTCGTTTTTTTGTAATATTTAACTGTACTGTTGACAAAATATTTCTAAATTATTTTTTTAATTTTATTTTCTGCCAAATAAAAAATTCTTGACAAGTATAAACTTAAAACGCAACAACGAAATTTTCGTCAGTTTTCCTTTAAGAGCACTTCTAGTAATTTTTTCATCCTAACGCTACGGTAATGCTGAAGGCACATCTTTGGAGAAAATTAAATGTTGTTTACCGTCAAAATTTCCTAAATTTTTGCATACTTGTTTTCTTTTTTGTCGAAATATCAAACATTCTGAAGGAAAACATGAAAAAAATAAAAATAGTTACATGACGTGTAAAAAAGTCAATGTGTTAGATTTTCAAGCTATCGATTTCGTTGGTATGGCCGGGTATGGCATTATGCACGTTTCTTTGTCGCCTATAGTTCTGAAATAAATTGACTTTGTTTTCCATATTTCCTTGTGTCAGTGCAATTTTCGATTATTTGATTTACAAATGAATTTTATAACCGACTTCAAAATAAACGAATATTTAAAAGCTAATCTTTTATTTATTTTTTTTGGCTTTATCTTCATGCGAAATAAATATTATTATTTCGTTACGGAAGGTTGACAGCAGTATTGGTATATTTCATAAATTGCAGTAGTGAGTAGAATGAAATCTTGTAAAAAGGAGGAGGTTAATAATGGGATCCATCTGCATTAATGTTCTTTTTTTAAGCAGGTTTCTTTAGAAAATCTACTTATTACGCTTGGTGCGGTATTAGCTTCTAGGGTTGGGGGTGGGTGCGTTTTTCATTTCATGATTTCAGGAAAATTTTGGCACCAATAACTCAAATTCACATATATATTATATAGATATAGACAGATAGATAGATTTTTGTTCCTACGGTAATAGTTGCAATTTTTGTCTGATAATCATGAATTTTGGTGCGAATATTTGTACTAAGCCAAGGACCAGACCTATTGATTTTGGCGCTGATCGGCCGGATGGTACTTTGGGTACCACTAGTTTTGTTTTTATATTAGCTATAAAATGAAAAATTTTGGATCCATATGTACCAAATTAGAAAAACATTAATTATTATAATTTATTGTAGCTTGCTATTAATTTTGGTGTGGATCGATTGGACGGTACTTCCAGTAAAGCTTTTTCTTTCCTCTTTTTTTCTAATTTGCATGAACTTTTCTTTTTACAAAAATTAACCACATGTTCATGGTTTTCTCGTTTTTATTTCGTAACTTTATTATATTTATTTAATTTATTTTGAAATTATATGATTATTTACCATACTTTATCATCATAATTAATTTTTCATTTCAAGAAATAATGCTTTTAAATTTCACATTGTCTAATATTTTGTCAGCAACTAACAAATTTCATACAATCATAACATACCATTAACGCAAATAAACTTACTGACAATTAATGTAATCACCAAAATTCATAATTCTTTTTCTCAAAACCTTCTTTTTCTAGCGAGATTTGCTGCGCTGGTGTTTTTTTTTTTTTGGTTTGTTCATAACTTCTAAACTAGCACCTATTTTAATAAACTTTCTTTTAAATGACAGTGGGTAATCCAGTGGTGACTCTATTCAATTTTTTTTTAAATCGATAAGTTAGTTGTTTAGACTAATTCTAGTCGACTTATCTTTCATCAATGTTTTTATTTTCCTTTTTTTTATTATTCTATATTTCGCCTCTTATCATTTTGTTTTTTCTTAACCTGCTTTCCTTATCTTTTCCTACCGTAACCTTTTTCTCTCTCAATCCTTCTACTCGATCACATTTTTAACTTCATTCGTTGTACAAATGTGCTTGATGCAGTTTTCATCTGTTAGTATACATTTTGTATGTAACATTATTTGATTTTTTAAAGTTACTTTTTCCTTATAAAAATTGAACCAATTTAATATACAAATTAAATTGAAATAATGCGTTGTGTTTCTGTTTTTAATGTATCTCATGAATTACTCACTAACAATAGTTTTTGAGTTATCTTTGAATAAAAAACTTGTTTGTTTTAAAGTAATATTGCCACTAACACTAAAAACAAAAATTCAATAAAAAAATTTATTTGTAAATAAATCTAACCAACGTAAAAAAAAAAAATAATAATAATAATAATTTGGTCACGGATTCTCTGGAATTGCCGAATCATTTTCTTAAAGGGCAATGTCTTAGAAATCAAATTGAAGTTTGTTTCATAGTTTGGAAAGGCTAGGAAAAAAATTTTATTTCGCCAAAAAATGCCAAAATTGGTATAAATACCAAAACAACAAAATTTCCAAAAATGCCTATTTTCTAAGTAAAATTTATAGAATTGGAGAGAAAATTGAAATTTGAAGTTTTAAGGTTCTATTTTCATAGTCTATAGGAGAGAAAAACTCAAATTGCAGGGAGCTGAATTGACCCTAGACATCCATCCAGTTAAGGAATGACAGATATCTAGAGCTCTGGGAATGTGCTCATTGAATTTATCGTTAAACAATAATCATTTTCATATAGAAAATTTTAAAATTTAAGAAAAAATTAAAATTCAAAGTTTTTTAGCGCTATTTTTATTGTCTACAGCTTTTTTTGTTTTTGCCAAATAATTCCGAAAATACAGCTTTCATTGCCGAATTTTAACCTTAATAATGCTAAAAAAATCCGACTAATAATAATGTAAAAATTATGTAAAAAGAGAAAAATAATTATTAAAATTAAACGAAAGAGTATAAAGTAAGTAAGCACCATCTCCTTTAAAAAAAGTAGGTTTTTAGAAAGTAGAAAATTAGTTAAATTATTAAAAGTCATAAATAGATCGTAGTTGCAATGATTGTAATCAATTTTGCAACTGTTGACGTAAAATTATGCAGTTAAAATAATTACCTTTTTCCAAATCTCAAACAAAAAAAATATTTTTTCGAAGTACTTCCCAACTGATCCAAACCAGAATTGCTAGCAAGTTACAATAAATTATAGATAATATTTTTTTCAAATTTCTTAGTTATTCAAAATCAAGCATTTTGTAGCTAAAATATAAACAAAAATAGTGTTTCAGGAAGTATCGTCTGGCTGGTCTGCACCAAAATTGATTGCAATATGTAATAGATTGGTCGTCAGCCCTATCTTTGCCAGGCTGTGAAGAAATGATGACTAAATCACAATTGGAGAAATCTAGATTCTACGCTTATTAGCATATTGTCACCATTCAGTAGAATTGTCAGGAAATCTATCAGTAAGACTATGTTTAGTTAGAAAAAAGAAAAAAACAATTTCTGATGGTCACTCATCCCATGAAAGTGGAAAAAATGCTGCTTCGAAAAATGTTTTTGGCCTATATTTGCTACCCTTTTCAGGTTTTCATAATTTTGAAAAAATGTATTTTAATGTGATACTTTTCAGCCTTCTAGCTAAATGAGAAGTGCGAAAAATAAATATGGATGAAAATCTGGATATTTTTTTATTTTATGTAGTACATTATAATGAATATTTGTTTCAAATTTCGTAGCTATTGGTATAAAATTAAGAATTTTATAGCCAAAATAAAATGAAAATAGGGATACTGAAAGTATCGTATGGTTGATTTGAACCAAAATAAGAAGGTAAGGTTCTCAGCATATTACTAATGTTCGTTCAAAATTTCGTAACTATCCGACAAAAATTACCAGTACCAAGTAACAAGAAATTGGTTTATATAATTATATATTACTATAGTAAATGTAAAGGAATATAATTCGAGAGTTAAAATTACGGCCGAGAAATTCATTCGGGAAATTATCAGCTCATGCCGCTACCCACACAGCCACACACAGATAAGAAAAAAATGTTTGTTGAAACAACAAATTCTACAATGTTACCTAGGTATGCCAGAAAAAATCCAGGGCTGGTCCAGGCCAAAGCGTCATGGAACGGCGCTTCAGGGCTTGTATATATTATATATAGTATATTAAATTTACAGGTAATGTGGCGCACTTTTTTCTTAAAAATAGATAAGGTGTATTTTTTGCTCTACCAAATTACTACTCCCCTTTTTCTCAGGAAAAAATGAAGATAATACTTCCCTCTTTGAAGATTTATTGTATCATATAGGAAGCTAACTATATAAAATCGAATACTCATCACCATTCAACATACTCCCCCTCAGCCCACTAAGATGTTTTAAACTATCCTTCACAGTTGTTTTCTTGATTTTCTCCGCTGAAGGTTAATTATAAAGAAAATTTTATTTTTGGCGAAACGTTTCCTCATAAAATTTTCTACGAATTAGGTCATTTACGTATTTCATAGGCGTCATAGTTTTGGAATTGAGAACTGTCATAAATTTTATTTCACAAAGTTTTGTTTTTAGGGGCCTGTAAAAGGGGATATAGCATCAACTTGAAGGGAGGAAACGTTTACATTTCGCATGATATCCACAACCAAACACACAATAACTCTGTACAATACTTTTTTCAAATTTTCTAAAAAAAATTTTTTACATGGTAATGAGTGATATGGTGACCTAAAAGAGAAAAGATCTAGTGCAGCAAGCCTTGCTCAAAAAAGTAGGTTTCGAGAAAAAGAATTATGAATTTTGATGGTCACATCAATTATCTGTAAGTTTATGTGCGTTAATGGTATGTTATGATTGTATGAAATATGTTAGCTGTTGACAAAGTATTAAACAATGTGAAATTTAAAAGCATTATTTCTTGAAAAAATGAAAAATTAATTAAGATGATGAAGTATGGCAGGTACATATTCGTATAATTTGAAATAAAACCAAAAAAATACAATGAAGTTATGAATGAAAGAAAAAAAAAGGAAACCTAAACATGTGGCTAATTTTTGTAAAAAGAAAAGTTACTGCAAATTAGAAAAAAAGAGAAAAAAAGCTTTATCAGAAGTACCGTTCAGTCGATCCGCACAAAAGAGCACGTTACAATAAGTTATAATGAATATTTGTTTCAAATTTCGTACATATGGTTCCGAAATTCCACATTTCATGACTAATATAAAAACAAAAAAGCGGCATCAGAAATACCGTCAGGCGGGTCCACGCCAAAATCAATAGCGCAATACAATGAATTAAAATAAATATTTGTTACTAATTTCGTCTCTATTGGTGCAAAATTGAGCGTTTTATAGCCAAAATAAAAACAAAAATGGTGGTACCGGAAGTACCGTTTGGCCATTCCGCACCAAAATCAATAGGTCTGGTCCTTGGCTTAGTAAAAATGTTCGTACCAAATTTCGTGATTATCGGACCAAAATTGCGACCTGTACCGTGGGAACAAGAAATTGACTTGTATGTGTATGTGCGCGTGTGTGTGTGTGTATGTGCGTGTGTGTGTGTGTGTGTGTGTGTGTGTACATAGATACATATACGAATTTTAGTTATTGGTGCCATAATTTTCCTGAAGTCATAAAACGAAAAACATATCCACCCCCAACCATAGGGGTTAATACCGCACCAAGCGTAATAAGTAGATTTTCTAAAGAAAACCTACTTACAAAGTAAACTGCTTTAAATGAATAAATGTCAACATTAGGAAAAAAAGGAGCAAAATATGGGTACTCCCATTCTGACGTAGCAGAATGAATACAGACGGAGAAAAAAAATGTCACCGCTTACCTGTTATTTTCTATACGTATAGGACTTTGAGTTTTTGGTACCAAAATTTTCTTGACTTATGAAACGAAAAACGTACCTACCCCACCACCATTTTCTTCCATGACACCAAGATTAATAACTAGATTTTCATAGAAACCTACTTAAAAAAGCTATAAAAAATGTGCTGAAAAGAGAAAAATAATCTTTTTAAAGTTTCTACTGCTATATTCAGTTCGTAGGTCTGAAATTATTTCAGTCGGCTCTAATTAAAACATTTTTGTCGTAAAACTCGAAGGGGCTGACGTATTAAAACCCACATGGCATAGGAAAAGAGCGCCGACCACAATAATTCCAGTCCCTAGACTTGGATTTGGCTGAAGAAATTTTGAAAGTATTATTTTCACTTCTTACCGCATTTTTGTTATTTTTTTTTGAAATCGATTTTTTTTTTTTTGTTTAAAAAAAACTGTTAATTTACCATAATGCTTTTTCCTTTCATTTTTCATTTTTTTAGCCGAACATAATTTTACAAACATTTTAACGGAGAATCTCACCCAAGCCTCAAATTTATCGTTGATATACCAAAACAGCAGGCCATACAAGAGAAGTACGACTTTCGAAATTACAAAAAGAAAAAAAAATACAAAACAAAGCAGAAGCTATTTTCAAAAAAATATTTTAAAAACTTTGAAAAAATAAGTCTTTAAGAAAAGAAAGAAGGAAAAATAGTTGGAAAGTAGACTTATTTTTGAGAAAAACGTACCGATCCATCAGAAGGGTACTGTCCAGAAAATGGTTTCGTTTTCTGTTCTTTTTTCTGTGTCTTTTTTTAATGTTGCTTGTTGAAAAATAAGTACATGCAGTCTGATGAAATCGTATTCCGAAGGAAGAACCTTGCTTCCTCACCAAAATTAATCGAAAAGTTGCGTTGTAAGTATGTAAACGTTTATATTAAATCTTCATTTGTTGTTTTTTTTTATTGATTTTCCACGAATTTTTGGTAGAAATTTTACATCTCGTACGATACCGTAATTCAATGTTTAATACTAATATATTTGGTTTAGTATTAAATTTGGTTTTATTTTGTATCGGATCAGTATAGGGTAGCATTTCTGATGTAGTTATTCAGTATAATTGAAATTTTTATGGATGAGAATTACTAAAGAATTAAATTCACAAAGAATTGGTGTAACTTTGAATAATTTTAACATTTGGAAGTAATGTGAATGACTATTAGTAGTGTTTTTTGAAGGTATCTCGTATTAATTTCACCTGAAAAAATCCTTTGTAAATAAATACTATATGTTTAACGCTTTTTTTAAGAGCCAAATTTGATATTATCTTACCAATTATCGATATCTAGTCTTTGTTATCAGATTCAATGTTTAGCTATCCAGGTCTCTCCTTTCCCCCATCTAAACATATTTAGCCCTCATATAAAAATTTTTAGTTCCCTTTACTGGAAGACATATCCGTCATTTTATACATTATCACGGATTATTAACAGTGAAATTAATTGATTGGGAGACAATATTAGACATAGGCAGCTAAATAATAATCGCATTAGATATAAACGCATCATGGAATGAAATCGTTAAAAATCTTGATTATACTTGAAAACGAGAATGAAATGAACAGCATTGAGAAGACCGAGATAAATAAACGTCCATACAAATTACAAACTGTCCACCATCAAAAATACCTTATCATCGAGTATTGTACAAAATATTCTACAACTATACCTTAGTTTTCATCCTAAATTTGAATTTGCTTCGCAGGATTGGTAATAATGAGACAAATGTTTTTTTTCATAATTAAATTGAACACATAAATATTTACAATTTAAAATTTATAAATCACAACTAAAAAATATATTGGTAGGTAACTACCTGGGAAGTGAAAATAACCCATCAGTGAAAATAGTGCCATTTTTAATTTTGGGTGGTTCCTCTATTATGTAAATAATATTTCGTAGGCAGGGTTTTGAATCCCCCACCGAAATTTTATCTTAGCTTGGCCTGCGTTTAAAAATTGGTTCTCAGTTCTATGTATGTTCTCTAAAGTGACAATAAACTCGAAAAATTAGCAGGTATATTAAAAAAAGGCATATATTATGACACTACAAATAAAGTCATATATCTTTCAAAGAGAACTTTCTATTTCAACCTGTTCGTGAGTCGATTCATAAAGTTATGCACTTTTTGAAAACTATCTGGTTTGTTTCGAACTCCACCCTGGAAAATCGAACAGTCTCATCAGAGATTTAGTTCCGCTTTCTTTTAAATAAAACTGTCTGTTATTAAAATTGGCTAAAAGTTGCACACTTTTTTAAAGCTATTGTGTGAGTTTTTATGGAAGAAAATTTGCTTTTTTAACGGAGCTTGCTAGATTCTTTCTTCATTTCATTCATTCAGTAGCCAGTCTACTCAATATTTAAAGAAGTCATCTTATGTAGTGCGAGTGCTTTTTGCGTTGGAAATCATTTGTTCCTCTAGCTCCCCAAATGTGCAAATTTCGTCGATTTTCTGCTTGAATTCCGTTCTTTCCTTTTCATCCACCACCCGTTCGACGTAAACGACGCCAGTTTTACGCATTAACACTCCCCCACTCCCCAGCGACATCTACCGACCGTCAGTGCAACCTACGAGTATTGGTAAACTTGTACACAGGCTAAAAGCTGACTGGCTAACTTGTTAGCCCCGAGCATAATGTGAGCTACACTGCTACTCGCCGAACGTATCCTTTTTTTCCTTTTTTGAACGCTTCAAAACCTTCGTGCTGCCTAAAACTGCACGCGTTCGCTTTTACTTATTAAGTTCCAATTAGCCTGCCGCCAACCCCTAGGGTACTAACCCTTCTTGTAATGGAAATGAAAGAAATTAGGGTGATAAAAAACAAAACAAAAAAACACAATAATATCCCCCATGAATAAGCCTCGCATGCGTTACGCTTTAAAAAATGGAAAACGAAAGAAAAAGAAAAAAATTAATCACAAAAATAATTAATAAAATAAAATAAAGTCGTCATATCTGCCTTACGATGAACTTATTTTGAAAATTCCAAATTTATTCCAAGCAACCACGTGGTCACCAATTTTATCATTACAATAATTCTTTTACCAAATGCTCTGCAAATTTCTTATTCACTTCTGTTCGCCATAATGCATAATCAGTTTTCTATATTATAAAGAGTATATACATGGTGTTTCTCATAACGTTGGTTCCCTACTAATAATGAAGATGTTTACTACCAAATTTGCTGTATGAGGGGTGATGAGAAATAAGCAGCCATTTTATGTTATTCTTGTTATGATGCGCTGAATATATATAAATATATGTACGGTACTTAAATTAAATACAAGACCTGAAGCGCCTCTTTGCGGCGCTTTGGCTTGCATTGGCCCGGCAACACTGATCAATTCGTTATTAGGCTGGAAACAACGAAACATTTGTAGTTAGCGCATGCGCCTTGAATTTTATCTGAATATTTTCATTGAATTTTGTCTTAAAAATTCAGGTTGTACGTTTAGTATATTGATATAGAAATAATTAACAATGTAAACTTAATGTAAACAAAACTAACACAAAATGGCCGCCCATCTATCGCCTTGATGCATATACCTGATAGTAAATATCTATACTAATAATACCTAGAGCAACTTCATTGGCGTCGATATATGTATAATCTGAATTTTGTGCTGAAATTATTGAAATTATTAAGTAATGTACCATTTTGATTGCATTATTTAAATTCTCTTTCAGTTTACTAAAATCGTCAAGTACTTAACACATCTACTTCGGTATCAATTGTCTAGGTGCCACTGATTTTGAGAAAAACAATTTCGAATAACTAGGATATTGAACTTCTTGCAAATTTTCTTGTTAAACAAATTCGATGAAACTGTTAATTTATATAGAAACTCGCTTGTGCCGTTTGCAATGCAAGTATATATATTTCTGGAGGGTGAAAGAGGCAGTTGCAAAAACAAAATTATTACAGTATTTAAAATCGAATGCAAAATTTCCGAGGCTATAGCTGGTAAGCATGAGAAATGACTGAATTAATTTGATTGGTACATTTTCTCGAAGGTTGCTCTTTGAGTAACAATTAATTTGGCCTAGTATCAGCTTTAAAATGGTTAATTTTTGTTGAGAGATAAAGTTTCTTAATTTTGAGGAATAAAACATTTTTTTTTGAAAACTGCTGCTGCGATTTCACGGGATTGCAGTTCATTCGAAAATATATTGATCACTGATCAGGCATACTGAGAAAATCAAAAACAGGCGTGTAGAATCCCAATCTATAATAAAAAAACATACCTTCTTTTTCGAAATAACAAAGTTGTGTGCATTGTGCATATTGGGTAGGTACGCCTTTTATAATTGCATACCATGCTCATTTCATAGCTTTTTAAAAATTACGAGACATCTCTCTTTTTATTCAGTTTGCTTGCAGACAGAGTATTAAAATTGACCTCACAAAAAGGTTAGGGGTGGGGATTGTGAAGATAATGCGTTTCATGAAAACAGAAAACGATTGGTACCATTTCCCATTTTGACTTAAATTTTTTTTATGTATGTACCTACGTATGTACGAATCACCCAAAATTTTTTCGTTCACGGTTTTGAGAAAACTACAAAACAGCCATAGCGCTGAAATGTTTCTATTGTTTTTGGTACGGATGGGACATTTCCGGCCCATCCGACAGGTCAGTTTATCATTATTCGTTTTTTATCGAATGCCCTACAAGAGCTAGAAGTCAAAATTTTGGTTCGATTGTCACGAAATGTGGTACAGATATTTGTATTTGGGACCCTCCAAGTTTAGTGTGGATTGGCCTTACGAGGTGCGACTATATTGCATTTTTATTAGTTCAATGGCGCTAACATGACTAATTATTGAGTGACAGTCACAAAATTTGAAACAAACATTGATTTTAATTTATTCTAACATGCTTTCTAAATTTAGTTGCAATTGGTCTTACAGTTCATGGCCGACGGGCTATTGGAAGTGCTAGGTCTTGATGTTAATTCAATCAAGGTCTTAATTCTTGTTCAATAATCAAAAAATATTTGGCATGAACATATTATTTTTAACACAAGGACAAGGCTTACCAGTTTTGGTTTCAATTGGTCAATTTTTTTCGTATTATTTGCCATTTAGTGTAATTTTCTCTCTTTTTTTCCTTCAAATATAATAACTCAGAAAAATGCAAGCTTGATCGAGAAAAGCTCTCGTACAGGGATCTAATTTTGGCAAACAATCCTATATATTATAGTATCAGAAGAAAATTTTATTTCTGCTCGTTTTGCCTGGTATTTTACCAGTCATTTTATTACCAAACGTTAAATTATTTTCTGCTTACAGTTTCTCGATAGTCGGTATTTGAGCAGTAAACCAGTTCGCTTATATCTGCGAAAATCACGTTTTTTGTTCACCGGAACGCAATTAATGCTGATAAATATTTTGCCAATGTTAGCATTTATTGATGTTCGTACTTCGTATCAATTGAATTTAGTGACCGGCTGACTGAAGACTACGCTGCACTGCAACTTGTCGGCTTGTACCTTTTTGTATCTTGTAGGCTTTGTAAGAATTGCACCTTCGTACCTTGTACTAGTGCTACAGTAGGTCTACACTACAGTGAACTGGGCTGTGAGTTAACCGAATTCGTGGAGAAGGTGATTTTCGTTTTTCATCTTCTTATTTTCTAACATCCTCTCATTTATGTGTTAATTATTCGCGATTAAATTGGGTAAAGACAATTAAAACATCACCTACCAACCTAATAATTTCGAAATTTTTATCAGTGATTCTGGCTGGAGAGCTCGTTTGGACGTGCGATGGTTTATCATCTTAGAATTTATAATAAAGGTAGTATTCAGTAGCCCTAAGTAAAGTGCTTTGTTTGAAGGGATGTTCAATATTTTATCATATCTTCTGCGTACCTACCTTTTCAAGTTTTGAGATGTTACTTGTTGCGTTTCTTATGGCATGCAGTCACCCGCACTCGAAGAATTTTAGTAGATTTTGGTATATTTACCACATAGTTTTGAGTTTTACGAAAGCTAAATGGAATTGAAACAGAACTCGCTTTTGTGGTTTACACGACCAATCTTTTACAATTATCCACATTTCACGTGCCTGTTCCTGCACTATACTACTCCAAAATATTCTATTATTATCTAAAACTTTTAATCTGGACTGAATTTTATCATGATATAGGTATATATATTAATTTTTTTGATGAACGATTAGGTAATAATTTGTTTTCTCTGAACTTCCGATGTTTTATTATAATTATAATAGGTACCTGCCTACTCTTTATCTTTGTCTGCGAGTTGCCTGATTCAGAAAACGATTACATTTATCCTTTAAAATACCTACGAGCATAGGTATACCTTATATGATGACAAACGAAATAAAATATAGACAAATTTTAGTTGAATCTAATTATTGATTCGGATGTTGTACGAGTATAATTATTACTATCTGTCTAATGCAGTCATTCCTGTTGTAATTGTATAATTTGATAGCTATTCATGACGTGTCTGGTAGTTAAACGGCATAAATTCCGTTATCGATTTTTGGGGTCGAAAAAACAAAAATGTTAGGAATATTGAAAAATTCTGAGAAATGCTTCCTTATACGTAAGCCCCCAAAGTAGAGACAGAAAAAAAATCAAAAATCGGGTGTAAGTGCCTATAACTTCCCTAAAAACTAACAAAAATCTTTGACTATACATATATAGTACTAGACCAGCAAAGAACAAGAACAATTTTAAATTATTTTGTGACTTTTTCATTTTATTTTGCTGAAATATTCTATTCAAAATTTCTGATGAGAAGTTCTATTAAGGCCCGTATACAAGAATGATACTTAAGTATCAACAGTGACTTACGAATTACCTACTTACCTTAATAAAGTTAGGTATATCTATATATCTTTATCTTCTATACAATAAAATTAAATCTTATTTAAGTATCCACAATTTTTGCAACATTCACAACATTTTAATTTTTAAAAGAACTGTTTCTCTTTCACATCATAATGCCACTCAGTTGTTACTTAAGTTACAAAACTGCGTTTGGTACTATTGGAAAAAGGATAAAATTTTCTCAAATTCTATGGAAAAATTTATTTTTTATCGCCATTAGTTTTTCAGAAATAATCTATTAAATAATTGCAAATTAATGAGAAATTTGCCGTTCTTTAAATTGTTGTTTACTTTAAAAACTCATAACGGTAGAGAAAAATTTCCAATAGTGACCCATTTTTCAACGACTAATTCATTTCCATCATCAGTTTCCACCTGGCGAAAGAAAATACAAGAATAAGACACTCCACTTTTTCCATTTTTTTTTTTACTATTTTTTATGATTTATTTTTGAAAAACTAATGATGATGAAACTACGATTTTAGTTTTTGATTTGAGAAAATTTTATCCTCTTTCCAACAGTATCAATTTCAGCTTTCTATCTCCAATAGTCACTGAGAAATTTTGAGGTGAAAGAGGGAAGATTTTTTTCAAAATTTAAACGTTGAGAATGTTGCAAAAATTATGAATAATTATACCAAAACTGGGATTTCAATGTTTAAGAAACTGTGTTGTCATTTCACTCCACTTAAACAGTTGGGAGTTTTTTTCTCATTTTCTCGAAGTATTCATGTAAAACAAAACAAAAATTTTATATTAAAAAATATATATGAAACATTTATGGCGAAGAAATTAGACCATATTTTAAATTTTTACTACTTTACAGCCTGTTAAAAATTTTGACTCAGAAATGAGAGTGATCCAAAACTGGTAGTTTACCTTATGTCCATAATCATTCTCACTATCGGTGAAATGCAAATAAAATAGGCAAAATAGCCGTAAAGGTATATGTCTACTGCACCTCTCCTTACAATCACCATTATGTCCAGAATTTAAGCATACACTTCTTGGTTAAATGTAATTTTTGTACCATTTGTCGCATAGCTGAGAGAAAAGCCGCAGGGTCAAGGCTATAGAGTATTGATATAATTGATAATGGAAAAAATGTAAAAATTACTGAAGTATCATTCTTGCATTTGGCCCTAAGGCCCATATTCACAAACGTCACTTTAACCTTCCTTCATTTAAACTTCACTTTGAAAAAGTTTTCGTACTTAAAAATATGGGAAAATTTTATCTTTTATGAGAGTTCCAATGTAAAAATAAAATGTTTGTTCGTCGCGAAATAAAAAAGGTAGATTTGCGAATGACTAACTATATTCGATACAAAAAGTCATACTGAATGCAAGGTACAAAGTAAAATTGTGAAGCAGTTAAAATACAAATCAATCAGATAAGAGAGGCGCGCACATACAAAAAATATATAAAACTGTTGAAAGAACAAACATGAAAATCTAGGTACACAATGTAAAAATTAACTCGTGCTAACAATGTTACCATACTCTTAAATACAAATTTGTGCCAAAAGTCATTTTTAAGTGAAGTTTAAGTGAAGGGAGGTTAAAGTGATGTTTGTGAATATGGGTCTAAGTGATAGTCACATTTAGGATTAGTAACTTGAAGTGTTTTGTATTTGATTTGTGCCTAAATTTGATGAATGAAAAACACGTTTCTGAATGTTCAGGCCCGTAGCCACATATGGGTGCCCAATCTAGCCAAGTTCCAGATTTTCCTGGAATTTTTTGGGCATATTTGGATGCATAAAGGCCTGGAAACTGCTAACTTTTGTTAATACACCTTGCAGCCAATTGTTCCCAGAATGAACCCAGTAGCTGATGCTGCATTCTGTAAGGGCAGTGCTAATGCTGCAGATGTAACTGAAGGGTACCCACATGTTAGCAGTGTCTGTTATTCGAAGTCCAGCCTGCTGCCCGAAAGATGTTTGTGGAAGGAGTGTGCAGTTTATTTGTTGCGGTTAATTCACCGGCGGCTTCAAGGACAGTCACTTGCGTTAAGAACAAATCCATGGTCAAGTGGAGCATTCTATGCATCCCTGTTACTTCTTCCAGCCCCATGTCATTGCATTGGAATCTTGCTCCCGGCAGTTAAATTTGCTTCAAATGCGCAGCCCCAACATATCCAAAGTTGAGGAAAATTTTTGAGTTGTTAATGAAGAAACAAAAGGAGAAAGTATTGCAAAAAGTGGAGGACTGCGAAGACATGCATTTGGATGAGGCTACGGCTTGACAACAAATCAAAGATGTTTGGGTATAGATTCAAATGCATGTAATTGAGCCTCAACCTTCGCATTTACATGCCATTTGGACAAGAATGATGGTTGCCCTCACACTCATACCTGGAGAGAAGAAATTGTTCTATGACCACGTCCTCTACTGTGCTCTGCAGCTGCGTAATCCTGCAAATGTTGACAAATTAGTCATTTTGGTGATCCACAGGCTGACTAAGGCTGACAAGCCAAACAGCTTGTCCATTAGTAAGCTATCTGTTAACAAGGTGTCCATGTACGCTGCATCACTGCACAACCACCTCCTGTCAATGACCAGCGAAGAGCAAAACTTTTTCATAACAATCACCAAAATGGACGACACAACATTGGCCATCTAGGGCTCAGCATTGGCCTGTCTGCTGCTCAGGCTGGGCAATCATGGCGCCAGCTACGTGTGCCACAAATTGAGTCAGCTCAACCAGGAGTTGGCGGATGCGTATAAGTTGGATGTGGCTTTGTTGCCCCAAATGCCACTGTGTCCCCCATTTGTCAAGCGCCTACAAATGTCCTACTCGATGTTTGTTGTTGACTCAACTACAAGGGAGACCCTGTATGCAGGTTTGATCAAACGCTACAAATGCACGTCGGTGCCTTATTCGAGGGGCACAAAAAGGTTGTTAAACTTTTTATTGCTAAAATCACTGCGCTATTGCGGAATGAGTCTGATTAGATTGGGCGAAAAATTTTGTCCCCTGTATGAGGTGGTGCCATTGCAGCAGTTGATTGATGCCACATGGTGCGACCAAACCAAAGATTTGAGGGAAACGTTTTGTCATTTTAATAGTGTCTTCGTGGAGCAGCGTGACAAGAAGTGGAAATACTGCGTCATTTTTTGTTCACGAATGTTCTCGCATCTGCGTTTTAACGCCAATTACAATTTGTGTTACTTGCTGTGCATGTTGATCGACATTTATCGGATGAGAAGGAGCCAAACACCGATGGTACTCTATCACAGGTTGGTGAAAAAGGCTCGGGCCAGAGGTGCGAAAGAGCGGCAACGGATCTTGGATCCGATGTGGAAAAGAAAAGCTGTGCAGCTTATTAAAGAATTTATCAAACGGGTGGAGTGAATAATTATGTCTGGTCGAATATACCTCCGTCTATCGAAGTCTGTGACACATATGTATAGGTATATAAGAGTAAATACCTATCTATGTTTTTTTGTTTGTTTGCTCTGTGTGAATTGTATGTAAATTTCTTCATTTTATTTACAAATCCTTGTAGATACGACTTTTCGACGCCAATTAGCTCCAATATAGGTAAGTACGTGTTAATTTTTATGTTCCTCTTGTGCAATGGCCGCTGGTGTTGTTTTTAATTAGGGTTTCTCTGAAAATCTACTTATTAATCTTAGTGTCATGAAAAGACGGGTGGTTGGGAGTGGGTACGTTTTTCATTTCGTAGGTAACTCTAAGAAAATTGTGGAACAAAAAATATAAATTCATAAATACCTAGGTATGTAAGCAACAAACATTAGTAGGTATCTAAACCAAAGACTTGATCTTTTGATTTTTGTGCAGATTGGCCTGATGGTACTCCAGGTACCGCTGTTTTTGTTTTTATGTTAGTTATAAAATTTTTAGTTTTGAGCCAATAGCTATCTACAAAATTAAGAACAAACATTAGATATAATCTATTGTAACATGCTTTCAGTTTTGGTGTTGATCAGCTGGAAGGTACTTCCATAAAATCAATTTTTGTTTAGATTTTGAAAATTTGGTACATTCATCAATTATGATTTATTAATTATTTTTTATAGCAAACTATTTTCTACTTATTGGAAATATACATTTTATAACGGAGCTGCTGTTGCTGTGTTATAGTTTGTTTGTTTTTTTCAATCGTTGTTAGTATTATTTTTTGCCTTTAATTTTGTTGACTAAATAGTAAGTGTTGTAGCCTACAAATCATTTCAAAATTTTTTATATGATAACTGCTAATTGAATTTGCAACTCTTATGGGATCCGAACAATTAGGGAACATTATTTTTCACTATTGAATATCTCTAGAAAAATATTATAAAATAAGTAACGCATTCACTTTATTGGAAATTTTCTTTCGTGACACTTTTTACGAGTACATAATTTAATTCCAATGATGTATACCTATATTTCTACAATTTATTTCATATTTTAATAATTTAAACATTCTTCATTTTCATTCATTAACAGTGGTCTCAATAATTTATTTCATTTTGTAAAATTATATCGTTTCGTATTGAAATTTTAATAAAGTTTGAAATTATCGATAAAGATTTTTCTTTAATTTATTCGAAGGATTATTCATTTATTTTCAGTCATTTTTTTATGTATATTTTTTTTCTGTTGTAAAACCATATCTAATTAAATAGTTACCAATGGCACAATAGAAATGTGTTATTTTTGCAACACCCACTCCAAAAACCGATGTTTTAGAGGGTATTAATTGTATTTAAATCAAGTAAAGACTAGTATGGAATTTTATCAGTGTTGAAAATTTCGCTTATGTTCTGCTGGGCACTTAATTAGATTATTAAATCACTCTTTGCTGCCATGCGCACAATGTCTCATCAAACATGAATTTTCTGGGCTTCCTAATTTGGTAAAAAACTGATTGTTAAGTTACCAATTCAACTGAACACAACATCTTATTTTTGAAACAAACCTATTTTATTTCACTCAATGATTCCTCAGCATCGATTTAAGCTAGAGTGCTGAGCTTGGTGTAGCTGGAAAGACGATAAAATTTGCAAAATTTTTGTATAATTTTTTGATCATCTTTAGCTGTTTGAAAATAAACAAACGGAAAAAACATTACAATTAATGACAAACTGGTTGGTTTTTGAAATCCAAAAACATATTGTGGAATACCTTGTCTTGAAAGATATTCACACTAGAAGGTCTTCAACAGTATTTTGCGTGTTCTGCCACTTCATACAGTTAAGTATGGGAGAGCCAAATCCTTGGCGAACACTGGCAATTTTTGAGCCGGTTCTGAGAGTTCATATACAGGATTTGGTACACGTACACATACACATGCATACGTACATGTACGTAATTATGTCATGCGTTACGTCGTTTCTTGCCTCCATTGAGGTGATAAGAAACGACACAGCGCATTTGGTACCGGGCCGTGACATCACCAAGATCGTTATCAGGTAATTGATCTCAGCCCATACAATGTATCTTACCTGTACGTACATACAGGTACGAACATACAAACACACCAGTGTAAATTCGTTTAACGTCATAAAGACGATTATTGCCAGCCTTTGGGCGGCGACTGTCATCAAGGGGTGCGAGCCCCTATTACCTCATACAAGTATTGTCCCCACAGCTACTCCCCCCAGTTTTTGCGCTGCAAAAATGATAAGTCGCATGCCTGGAGGGACTTATCGAGTCTACTGCTGTCTCTGGTCCTTCTCCCATTTGGCCAGAGCCGAGCCCACAACAGCATCCACACACTCGTAATAATGCTTACGAGCATTGAATTGGGCCTGGTATGTTTCTTGGCTCTGTTGCCCCCTAAGTCTGGGTGGTTGATTTTGTGCCAGATGGTTGTAAGGATGGGGATGGTAGGATTTCGAAGGAGCAGATGGGGTTTTTGGCCGTGGTCGTTTAAACATCGGGGAATTGGAAGTCTCCAATGCTTTATAGATTGGACCGAAGGTGGGAGGAGGACATATTTTAGGTACCTCTTCCGCAGGAAGTTGCCTCCTCACCTCCAATTTTGCCAGGGCTGAAGACTCCGGGGGTGGGCACTCCACTCTTGGTGTCTTCTCTGGCGATTTAGATGGTGAGATAAGGGCAGTAAGGGGTGTGGATATCATTTTAACTATGTCCGCAGCCGATGTCGTATCCATCAGCAACTCATTCACTATTCGTTCGATCTCCTTTTCCTGCTCCATCTGTTCCTTAGTCTTTACAGACTGAGGTACAGGTGGAACGAGGAATTGGAATTCTGGAGTCGAGAATGGAGTGTTAATCGGGGACGACTTGATACGAGGAAGGAATACAAATTGGAAAAAGAAAGAAATTGGTAGAAAAAGTTTGTGAAAATTCGGCGTGTCAAACAGTCAACAGCAGAAAGGTGAGTGAAAAACTTGGCGAGAATATTTTTTGTTCACAGCTTTATTCCAAGTCGTTATCTTATTTCAGACATGTTCGGAGGGGATAGTGCATCAAATATTCTTTAGCTGAAAAGTTTTCCGGTCCAAATCTGTTAAGTACAAGCAGAGTTAAGCGTGTTTGAATTTTCGTACTTTTGAATTTTGTATTTCACAAAGGAATGCACTCTTCATTTGTGACGTCACAATCTATTGACTATTTGTTATCGGAATATCTGTTAATAGAAACACGTTGCAATGTTTTCTTCCGTATCACACATTGGGTTTGTTTATTTGTGTCGTGTTTTATTTGCACGCATTTATTCTCTGCTTATCTGTGTAATTTCTTATGTTATAAATATTCCCAGATTCTCGTGCGTATTTTATGCGGGTTTGTAATTTTCGCAGGGGATATTAACTTTCGTGAATATTTTTAGTTTCTCCTTGCCAATCTTTCAGATTTTCGAATTGGAATTTGGTTTTTTCATTTTCTGCTGCCAAAAGGCCTGCCTCTTTTTTGTGGACTTAAGGGGGCCGATGGATCGTAGTGTATTTTGACAATCTCGTCACTAAACTTCACCGATTTCTTGATTTTTGTTTTTTCTACAGGTGATTTTTGTGGTTTATCACCTTTTTTGACCTGTTTGTCCTCTATTTTTTGTGGTTGTATGGTATCGGAGTGTGTGGTCTGTTTTTCTTCTTCTATTTTCCTGTCTGTCATCTTCCTTGTTGTTCTTTGGAGCATTTTTCTGTCGTCATTTATAAGGTACGCAGGTTTCAATCTGTCAATTGAAATCGTTTTTTCTTCACCTGCGATTAGTATCACGAAATTCTTGTCATCTTGTGATACAACCTTATAAGGACCGGCGTATGGTTTCTCCAACGAAGATCTTATTTTCTCGTCTCTGACAAACACATGAGAAGTTGTGGTCAAGTGTTTGGAGACATAAATCTTTGGTTGGCCATGACGAGCTGCCTGTTTTAAAAAACTGTTAGCATCAGTCTGTATGTTTTGGACGAGCGTTTCGGGCTGATTTCTTTCGAGTGGGTGAAAAATCCCCTGGTAGGCGTAACTCTTCGCCGAGTGCTAACTGCGCCGTAGAGTGTCCTGTATCCGTTTGAAGAGAAGATCGAAGGCCCAAGAGGATGGTTGGTAGTATGTCAACCCATCTCTTGGTGTCGCAAGCCATGATGGAGGCCTTCAAAGCTCTGTGCCATCGCTCAACTTTACCGTTTGCTTGAGGATGGTAAGCTGTGGTGTGATTGTGTTGTGCACCAAGCTTCTTAGACAGCTCTTGGAAGAGCGAGCTTTCAAATTGACAACCCTGGTCCGTGATGATGACTTCAGGTATGCCATAGCGGGCTATCCAGGTGTCGTATAACCTGGCAGCTACCGTAGGAGCTGTCATCTCATAGAGAGGAACTGCCTCTGGCCATCGAGTTGCTCTATCGATCATCGTCAACAGGTATCTGTGTCCTTGGAATGGGGGTAATGGACCCACCAAGTCTATGTGTATCGTTTTAAACCACTCCATTTGTTTAAAAGATTTGAGAGGTGAACGAGTGTGTCTTCCTACTTTGGACTCTTGGCAATTCAGGCAACTGCGAGCCCATTTGTTGCAGTCGGACTTCATCCGAGGCCGAACAAATCTTGATGCTACTAATCCAGCAGTGCATTTTGGTCCAGGGTGCGATAGATTATGCACACTACTGAAAGCCAATTTGCGATACTTTGTCGGCAGGAATGGCCTATTCTTACCTGTACTAATGTCGCATGTTAGCAGAACATTAGTATCAAGGATTTTCCTTTGTCTCAATTTGAGAGTTGTGTCATCGTTTGACAACAATTCTTGCAATTCTGCATCCCTTAACTGTTCTTTAGCTATTTCAGCATAAGGTAATTGAGATGGTGCCGAGATGGCTTTGATCCTACTAAGAGCATCAGCTGAAGTGTTGAGTTCTCCACTTATATACTGGATGTCTGTAGTCAACTGTCCTATGTAGTCCAATTGTCGAGCTCTTCTCGGGGAAGCTGATTCTGTCTTTTGCCTGAAGGCATGTGATAGGGGTTTATGATCTGTATACACAGTGAAACATCTACCCTCTAATTGGTGACTGAAATGCTTCCTGGCAATTTTTGAGCCGGTTCTGAGAGTTTATATACAAGATTTGGTACACGTACACAGACACACATGCATACGTACATGTACGTAATTATGTCATGCGTTACGTCATTTCTTGCCTCCGTTGAGGTGATAAGAAACGACGCAGCGTGTTTGGTACCAGGCCGTGACATCACCAAGATTGTTATCAGGTTATTGATCTCAGCCTGTACAATGTATCTTACCTGTATGTACGTACAGGTACAAACATACAAACGCACCAGTGTAAATTCGTTTAACGTCATAAAGATGATTATTGCCAGCCTTTGGGCGGCAACTGTTGTCAAGGGGTGCAAGCCCCTATTATCTCATACGAGTATTGTCCCCACACATATCCTCACTCATTCAATGATTCCTCAGCAACTATTTTAGCTTGAAAGCTTGGGTTGATATTTTTGGAATAAGAAAACAATTTTCTCAAATCTGCTTTCCATACAATTTTTTAATCATATTTAAATGCTTGAAAATAAACGAACAAAAATAATGAAAATTAATAGGAAGTTAGTGTGGCTCCCAATGGCCCCAAAATTAAAAATTTTGACATGAAAAGATTATACGCTTTTTGTACTCAAATATACCTCCTTTGAAATCATTTGTACTTGCCCCTTTTATCTGTATTTAAGAAAGTTCTCTTTGAAGCTGTAGAAATGGTGCCCCCCAAATGCATGAATTAAAAATTTTTTGGCCTGAAAAATTTATACTTACTCCATTTGTACCTAAATTTATCACTACTAAAATGATTGGAGAGTTTAGAAAAATAGTAGAATACTTAATTGAACTTTTTGGATATTCTTTGAAATAAATCAATAGTACAGTAAAACCTACCATCATTTAGTACTAAATACCCAGTTGCCCTATCTCCTCAATGTTAGCAAATCGTGTCATCATTCTCAGTCAAACAATGGACATTGGTTTACTGCCCATATGCAGTAGGTCTTTTTTTGTCTGTTTTCAAAGCCTCACAGATTCACAATAATAACAACAGTATGAATTTATTTTTCTTTTGTCATCGATTTTTCTAGTGTGAAGGATGTCAAAAATTGTTGATAAAAAGCAAAATGGAGAGACCTTATCCTCCAATGATACTTTTTTTATAAGAGATGCTCAGTTCATTTAGTTATGAATAGTCAAAGTGCTAAACAAATTTTGTTGTTCATCCCTTTGACTATATAATTACTGCATATAGACTGCACGATTAGATAAACAGGGTGAAACAAAGACTGGAGGTACGAGGAAAGGAAAGAATATGCAGGAAAGGGCGGCACTCCATGCAAATCACCAACAAGGGATACTGTTAAAAAGAGAAAAACCAGTTTTGATATAAGCTTTCCCTCCCTGATGTTTATTAAAATAGTCTTCCTGCATATTTTTTCCTTTCCCTGTACCTCCAGTGTTTGTTTCATTTCTATTGTCCCATCAACTGCTGTTCCAGTCCAGTCCATACATACTATTTATAGAGCCCTACAGATACAAGTACAGCAATAGCCATTTAATATTTACAATTTAATTCATATAACCCTTTCAGAATTTCAGCTGTATCTCAAGAACCAATGATAGATTCCTGTGAAATTTTCAAAGAACTTTTGGCAGACATATGTTAATGTTCTACCAAAATTTTCTACAAGCAATGGTTCTCCTACAACCACATTTGATAACATTGACTGCATAATTTTCATAAAATTGTGTATGATAAGAGGCTAGTTTTTTTGGCCCTTCAGTCCGTTGAGTGAATGTAGATTTCAAGTAAAACAATGTAAAAAATCTATAAAATTAATAAAAAAATTTAAAACAATAAAATTTCTCAAATTTAACATAGATATCATTGAATTCACTTATGAGCTATTGGATACAAAATGGCGTATTGCCAGACTCGTATCTGTAGGGCTTTGTATTTATAGTCGAAGGTTCATCCGTTTTTATCTTTGACTATATAGCTTAATGGACTACTAGAACTGATAAAATCTTGAAGGCAAACAATGCAGGCGTTACTTTTTGAAAAGGGTACTTTGTGTGAAAACTGAATTTGTATTGAGTTATATTTTTGTGACTCCTAACAATATAAGCAGATACTAGTGAAATATTAGAATGCTATATCAATTTATTGTCTGAAATTAATGAGTGAAATGTTCGAATAATGATTTAAATTAATCGACAAACTGTCCAGAATGTGAAAATGTAAGTTTTGGATAGAGTTCCTTTTCTCTTGAAAAGTTTGAAGTAAGGTTTTTTTAAACCAAAAAATTGGGTTGTAAGGTAATTAGTTTCATTGTTCGCAGATTTGTTATCCAAAAAAAACTTCTTGAACTACCGTAAGAACTTAAGCAAGCCCTAAATGAGCTCTTTATTGACTCTATTTGTTTATTTGAATTCAGTATTTTTTCCAGCTGGTTGGCTTAAGTTCCAGGAGAATGATTAAAAAATTAAAAAATCAAACTGCTCAATTGTTTCAAACCATTAAGAAGTTTATTTGAATGGCGCGAAAAGTATATAGGTATATATATATATATATATATATTAGCCCAGACATACGCTTTTCCAAGCTTTCTTCTTTGTATATTTGTATAGATTAGTGAAATGGGCCTCTGCTTTACGGAATTATCAGGCATTTTTGTTACTTCTTGAAGTTATTGTTACTATAATAAGAAAATAATTTAATCATGAATTTTTTTGCCACATATTGATTTTTTAGGAAGATTCCATAGAATAACTATTGCAGAAGGTGCCATGTCACAATTTCAGAAAAATTACATTATAGTTTTTCCAATTATGGTCCCTAGACCCCAAAAAACACCATCGCCTCAAAAGTTTATGTATATATGTATTTCTTCCAGTAACATGAAGACATTCTTGAAATAGCTCAACAAATAAATAAATGAAAAAGTATAATAGGAAAAATACAAACTTTTGTAGATGTATCAGTATCATTCCTTACTGCAACACAAACATTCTTTTTTAAATGCTGAATTATACCTTTTCTGGTACGACATGATTTATTACACTTCGAACAGTTCTGCATAATTGAAAATCAGAGGGTACAAAATTATGAGTGGAATGAAGTTCTAGTAAAGTATTACATATTTATGTCATTAATTATTCTGTAAACTTACAAATAATGCCATTTTATCATGTGTCAATGGCAAAGTAGAATAATAATAAAATTAATTATCTTCAAATATAAATTTAATTACTAAAACAACGAAATATAAAAATTAATTTTTTGCTAGCTGGAATTGGAAATTTGGAATCACTATCACTTATTACCAAAGGTCATTTTTCGTAAAAAGAACGCCTGTTAACAGTGCCTTCAACGGTGTTCCATTTAACCCTACATATTTCTTATCAGTTCTAGCAGTCAATTAATAATTTCATTGCCAGTCATTACCATTGCCAAGTGCCCGATTAATTACTAGTGTTTTCAGTGTTTTCCTGTGCTATCTGAACAATTGTTCCTTTAAAAATTTCTCTTGGTGAAATCAAAGGATCGTACCGAAGAGACATCGATTACCGAGCTGTCTGACGAGCCACCTACCGATTGATAATAATTATAAACTAATTTACTTCGTATAATCGTGTATACGGTGTCATTCTATTTGTTTTTTTTTCTCCAAAAACAATTTCAATTTACCTGTAGACTGTATTGTGATCTTTCAAGAAAGTGACTTTTCATGCGTAAGTTTTTATGCTTAGCCGTAGCGGAAGAAGCTTATTTTTACATCTTAAAAGTACTGTAAACGCAATCGTCAATTTAAATTCGTCGAAAAATTTGACGTTATCCTGCATCGTTCGCAAAATGGTTGACGAAGTTGCTAAAGCTCAACAAGCTACACCCACCGGAGATACAATTTTCGGTAAAATTTTGAGAAAAGAAATACCGTGTGAATTTATCTTCGAGGATGACAAGGTATTTCAGCTTATTGAAGTTTGCTGAATTTTGCATTATTTTGTGCTCTTTTTATTTTTATAATAAATATCGTTTGTAGTGCGTAGCATTCCATGACGTGAATCCTCAAGCCCCCGTTCATTTTCTTGTCATACCACGAAAACCTATTCCCATGTTATCGCAGGCTGAAGCTGGTGATGAGCTGGTTAGTATTTCTCTTCGGTTCTCGTTTAGGAAACGTTCATTTAACCTGTTCTTTTAGTCGATCTTAGCGTATCTGAATTGAATTCCCTTCAATTTCTTGTATTGGCGATGAAGTTTTTCATTACCGTCGAATCATTAATTTTGTTTCAGTTGCTGGGTCACCTCTTGCTAGTCGCTAATCAGGTTGCGAAAAAACTGAAGTTAGAAAAAGGTTTTCGTCTGGTTGTAAATAACGGACAAGATGGAGCTCAATCCGTTTATCACTTACACGTCCACATTCTAGGTGGACGACAATTAAAATGGCCACCCGGTTAACGTAGGTTTTATTGTTTCCTTTTTTTTTTTTTTTTTTTTTAGTAATTTTTGCGAGAGTAAATCTTTGTCATGTGATCATCATGTACTTTATTTTCATTTTCTTGGGTTCAGACCCACATTTGTTAAAAACACTTCTAAAATACCAGCTGCTCTAGTTGTTTTTATATTTTCACTACTCGTCATGTTCAAATGTGACAACTTCAACCGTCGGTTCAGACTCCTGTCTGAGAGCCTTTCTTCTTGACTTTCGAAATTCGAATTATTAGTCTTTCGCAATGGAACTACATATTTACAAATTTTGCTGGAATTTTCCTTTTTTATGTTATTTTTATTTTCAGTAATGTCTAGAAATGAAATAACTTCGAGAATAATAAATTTGTTGTACCGACTACAGATTATTATGAAAACGCGATACTTATATGAAACTTGCATAGTTCTGGTAGCTGGCAGCGCTTAGTCTATATTAGATTTGAGGATTTTCAGTTTAGTTAACTTCTCCACAAGAACTTGGGTCCGTAACACCCCTGCAGAAAATAATGAAAAACTGCGACAATTTTGGTTGCAAGATTTTTTCTGAAAGTAAAAAAGCATGATACATATCATATTATGGTGTCGTATAAGCCTTCTCTTAAGAGAGATTGAGGATACTCAAGATTTCGACCCAACCCAAAATTTCGGTTCGCATTTTTACTAAAGTAACACCCCTTCAATTCCTGTAAGAGTATTGTTTTGTTCCATTCTCTCGTGGATTTGAAAATTGTTTTTTTGCTTGTTTTACGTATTGTCCCTTGAAAGTACCACAAAATCCACACCTTAAAACCACCATTTAGTTCCTTTCGCCCTGTTACAGAGAAATCTCAGGTATCCCCAGCCTGTCATCTAGCACTTAGAATACTGTTTGAATTTTGCGATTTAAACTTCTTATTAGATTTAAAAAATGATCAAGTACAATGCTCGTTGTACAGGGTGAACTTCGGTCTTCGATGGCTAGCAGAACTTGATAGGACAAGTAAGTAAATACGTACTGAAAGAGATTTACTACATTTTATGTCTGTATATATTATATACATGAAGTTGCATTTTATTGTAAGCTTAACGCTAAGGCTCTGGTTTACCAACTTTTAACTTGTGTGTAAACTGGGTTTAGCTAAAACAAAAATTCCAGCCCAGCATATAAGTTTCATAATTGAAAAAATAATTTTCTTAAAAAATAGTTTTCAAATAATTCAATTTTATTCAGTATTCTTTTGGAAGATTTTATAATTTTTTGGAAAAAATTCTGTCAAAGAAAATTCGAGAACTGGTTTTATTGAAGTGAAAAATTCCTCAATTCAGCAGTTCTGATCGCCAGCGGTCATCAAGCCCAGTACAAACAAGAAGTAATGAGTATTTTCCTTGGATTTAGAATACCCATTTACTCCAATCGATTAAACAGACACACTATTCCTCACTTTCTATCTCTGCCAGTCATTTTACCTCATAAATACCGTTGATAAATACAAGAATGCCCTAATTAAAAAATAAAATCTCAAAAGTAACGATAAAATAATATAAAACAATTTAAAAAAAGTAAAAAAAAAATTTATTTAAATAGTACAAAGAGAGTCATCAGATTTTGAAATGCTTTCACAGTAGTATCTGTCGGTAAATTCAGGTAGTTGTTTCAATACAGAATTTGTTCTGAAAAATACAAAAAAAAAAAAAAAAACAAGAATGAGATGAATATCAGTCTGATTCACACTTGGCTAGTTTTCATGCTACTAGCCAGCTACTTGAGATACTATTCTGTTAACATTTAAAGTTATTTACCGTTTTAACCTTTTTTAAGTCAACTTCAATTAGGCGGATTGTCATGTGAGATTCTAATGAGATTCTAAGAAGACTATTCGCCAAGCTAAAGTTAAATTAAAGCAAACTGGCTTTAACAGTTAACAGAATAGTACCTTGAATAGCTCGCTAATAGCTACAAAACTAGCCAAGTGTGAATCAGGCTATATACAGCTTGAGGAAAAAAAAATCAAGTCACGTCATCCTTTCAGGCTACTTACAACGATAAATCATTTAAAGCATCAGAAAACATATTTTCATTGTGCCTTCGTTTTTCTGTCTTGACTGAACACAGTGACTGTTGAAAAAAGAACAAAATTAAAAATTAATATTTATATTCATACATCTATAATTGACAACTACTAATTATGTAAAAAAAGGAGTCACATCTTTACATACTTGAGCGTAAAAAATGAAAAATAATTCTTCATTTTCGAACGTTTCCATGGCAGGTTGATGACTATGTTCGATCATAGAAAGTTCATTTTTTAAACTCTGAAACAAAAACACAGCCATGCAATTAATTTTTTTGGTTTGGCCACTTTTTTAGAGTGAACCATTAACGTAAAGCTAGCGTGTTGAAGTAAGTGAATAATATGATTTTCTTTTTATTTTTTATTTTTCTTTTTAGAATCTTTTATTTTATTTATATTGGCCGGTAGTAAATTGGTATGGAATCTTAGAAAATAATTTTAATACGAAAATTAATCCACAATATTTATTATGAGACTATAGGAGAATAGATATACATTCCACCTCGAGTGGGAGGAATGGAGATGTGTTTTAAGAGTTCCTTGTACATATTTTCTTCACTCGAATTATTTCATTGTATTCGAACGTTATACTAGTAATACTTGTGTTCTGAAGTTGCACTAGTGAAGTGACTAAACTATTTCGAGGTTATGACTAACAATTAAATGGTTTGGATTCACGGGTCACAAACAAACCCAAGAACAAAAACTGAAACGAAGTGTGTAAGTAAGCCAGAATAACACCTCCCCTCACAGAAAAGTGTGCTTGGGTCATGTTTGAGCTGAAACTTTGCACTTCAATAAACATATTCGAGAATGTAAACCGAAAATTTAGTCCAACCTATCCATATTGAGGTCACAAGGGGCCCAATGAATGTTTAATTCAAAAGGGGACTTCTAAAATTGAACTCAGTACCTAAAAGAACTTACCTAACAATGTATCACTTAATTTTTCAAGAAAACATAATCCTACATATTTTTTTGAAAACAAAAGGGCCCATTCAGGGGTTCAATCTGAAAATGGACAATAAATTTGAACTCAGCGCTTCGAAAAACAAACTGACCAACGTATCACTGTTTTTCAAGAAAAACTTATCCTACCGAGTTATTTAATTCAAAAATAGACTGTAAATTTGAACTCAGCGCCTTAAAAAACATATCCGATGTTGAATCATTCAATTTAAAAAAAAAAAAAATTACCTTCACTCATATCTAGGGTCATAGGGGGTCCATCGAGTGATTCAATCCAAAGAAGACAATAAACTTGAGCTTGACGTTTCAAAAAATTTTGTTTAATGAAGTATCACTCAATTTTTTGCGAGAAAACTATCCTGACCACTTCCCTACCGAAGTATGCGAAATCCAAACCTAAAAGTCTAAATTTTCAAACAATAAATACTATAGTCGGGACGCTTCAAATCCGGTAAGGAAATAAAATTTTTTTTTTTATAAATCGAATTAAACAAATCAGGCTTTGTCACGATATTGGGGTCAACTTGAAACAGTTATCAGAAAAATTTGGTTAATTGTGGTTGAGCTATCTATGAGCAATGGCTAGATCATAAAATTGCTTTCAGTGGTTACGTAAGGAAACTTCGCTCGTTGTTACACTTTAATAATTTTTAAAGTGAAGCCCAGCTAATAGCTTTCTTATTATTATTATTTTGAGGCAAATTTTGTTAATTTACAATTATTACGTTTCGTTGGAAAATTGTCAAATTGGGATGTTGAAATTCGAGATTTTTTTCAGTTTCGCAAAACTCCTCGCTCGTTTAGGCCGAAAAAAAGCTGCTATATTATGCAATTTTGACAACGGAGTCCAATCCAAAATAAATTTTTCAGAATGGAGATTATATAGCGGCAATTTAAGAGAGGAGCTCCATAACTGGAGTCACATGCTTTAACAAATAGGTGTAGTATAGGTACAAGGTATACTTATAGAAATTTTATTACGTTATAAGCATATTTTAGTCCAGCTAAGGTAACGATGAAAGTTTCTTTATCGGAAATATTGAGACGAGCAGCGTCTGTATGCAACACGCATTTGGCTATCATGTCGACGTAATCTTTTTTATCGTTTCTCGTACGATTATCATGATGTTTGTTCAAAAACAGGCTGAATACAATCGCCGATGCTACCTCTCGACCAAGTCCACCGTATAGAGAAGTTCTGAAATTCAAGAAATGTTTATAATTAAAGCGATCTATTAGCTTGTAGCCTCGTGCGAGCGGAAAAAGTACTTAATATGAATGTTTTACAGAGGAAAGTCTTTTTCAAAATAGGGAAACTGAAGTACTGTTTGCGGCACGATTACTTTGTTGGCTGCGGCACTATATGAAACGGACATCGGTTGCGAAATCATGTCGCTTAACCATCTACAAAAATCAACAAGAAAGACAAACAGAGTTATTCAATATCGTTGCACAGTGGAATGAAAATTCACTAAAATTAGAAGATACTCTTACTTGAATTCTCCATTAGGATTTTTTAGCCGCTTCTGTAGCGTTTCTTGAATGAAAGAGACGCCATAAAGGATGTTTTGAAAGAAATCATTTTTAATGGCATTAAAATTTGAATAGTATTCCTCGATGTATTCTTTTTTCAGCATGTAGATCGGAAGTCCAACTTGTATTCCAATAGTACTCATCTAAAAGCGTAACAAAATAATAAAATATGCAAAAATTTTAATGGGTTATGGAAGTTTGAATCGAACGTGAGAAAATGAATTGCTGATCTCACCTTTTCCACCAAAGCTCCTTGCGTTTCAGTATGTTTCAAATTCCAAACGTCTTTTTTTATTACGTTCAACGTTTCGCTAAATACTTGAGACACCTGTAAAACAAATTTAAAATAATTTTCCAGTTAAAATCTTCTTTTCTTTCATATAGGTGTCGGATACCTAGAACTTTCGGAATTTATTTTAAGATCATTTTCGTAATTTTTTTCATTCATTTAACCGTTCATTCATTGGCACCAACAGGGTGCTTTCTGAATGGACCGCCATAAATTCTGCATTAGTGGATAGTACATTGATACCAAATAGTTAAATCGTCGATGAATGGGGTTTAACTTTATCATGCATCTCATCAGTTAAACTAAGTTCATCTCACAGTTAAAAGTTGGTACAACCGGGCCTGAGAAAAGAAAAAAATGTCAAATTTTCATATAAATGTGTATCACTGATTGCATATCCACAAGTTGCAACACAAAATTACATGCATATCGCTGTCTTCTTTCGTCTATCGAGTCAAGATATGGGTTACAATTTTTAATTGATGATGGTGCCAAAGAAGCACTTTTTGAGGGAATTTTTTTTTGATTTCCTGAATTTCCAAACAATCACAACTTTTTCAATTTGAAGAACAGGCCATAGGTGAAGAGGAAATTTTTCGCCTCTCTCGATGAGTTTAATCGGACTCCTTTAGTTAATAAGAGATTCTGGGCCATTCAAAAATTTTTTTAAATAATTTTAATAATCTGTAGCCCCTTTACTTTTGAATATAAATCATTTGTTGGCATAAAATTTTCGTCTTTTCTCAATGTACCATCCGGCGGACCAACCACCCAGAGAACACTTTGTACATGTGCGTATATATTTTTTTCAATTAATAGTTACAACTCACTATAGGAGAACATATTTATTGACGTTTCAACAAAATTTGTCATCAGAGGTGTGAAAGTTTTTCAATTACATAATGTAGGGAGTTCGGGGCACGCAAAATATAAAACTTTTAAAAACAGAAATTTCTATACACGTTTGGCCCGATTAAGTTTTCAGAGGTATTAAACTGATCAATATTTGAACCCACCGAGTTCTCATAACATTTCCTCATTTAAAACGAGACCTTGTGTTTCTTTGCGAGTTTCTGGAGCGATAAGAAACGGCAACACAATAGCGCCTTCAATTTGGGAATATGAAACTTTTTGTACCTAAATTTGTTTACTACATTTAGCAGCCTGCCAGACAAAATCAATCCGGAACACTCTGTACATCGATATACACCCAATAAAAAAAGCTGTCGGTCGCGAATTTCAATATAAAACTTGTTTTTCAATAAAATAAAACAGACTTAAACAATCATACCCCTATATTTAGAAAAAAAAATTAAAAAAGCGCTAAAAATTAAAGAATAATTTCTGAGAACGTTACAACTCGTCTCTTTTTGATCGAGGATGTTGAACAAAACTTTACATGTCGGCGCCAAATTTCAAACCAAAAATCAACTTAAGATACTTGCTTACAATTTGGCACGATTTGAAGAGTTTTGTTAAAAAAAAAGAAAAGCGGTATTATAACAACTTCGATCAAAAAGGGACGGTATTGTAAAATTCTCAGAAACTATTTATTCATTTTTAGTGCTTTTTTTTAAATTCATTTTTTTAATGTAAATTTATTTTTTTTAGAGGCGTTTTATTTTTTTTAAAAGAAGTTTCATAATTTTTAAATTTTTAGTTTCAATTTTCTGAACAAGAAAAAACAGGAGCCCAACATAAAATCTGCCATTGTACCTACGTGCCCACTAACTTCCGCTCAGATTGGCTCAATTCAGAATTTCAAATCCACCATATTGGATCTGAAATTTAAAAATCCGACAGCGAATTTGTAATCAGCGACCGAAAAAAATCCCGCACCAATTTTCGCAAAAATTGGTTGAATTTTAAATTTAAGGTTCACAAATTTTAGATTTGTCATTCTATTTTCAATGGTGTTCTCAACTAAAGTCAGTTCTGCGATATTCTGTTTCTTTCAGTGATAGTCTCTACGATTCAGTGTTTTAAATCTCACAACATAGAACCTCCACCTTTTTTTAATTTGGTTGAAAACATTCCTCAGTGCCACCTCCAGTGTAATTATTTTTAGCGAATAAAACAAAGCTACTGTATCACTGCATCGTCTCAATAAGTACAAGATCCATAACCTCGTACCATATCAAAAAATGATACGATGAAATGGTACGACCATTTCCCATTTGATGTTGGTATTCTATTATCACTTCAAAAGGGGCTGCTTGGATTCGTAAAAGTTTTAAAAGAATTTGAAGATAACGATATGATCCCAGGAAATGCCTCATAAAATGAAAGCTGTATCTGTGTATATCGTATAATGACACACACCAATGATACAACATGGCAGAATGATACTAACGTATATCCACTTTAAGACATGCAGCCACGTTGAATTTTTTTTTTAACAGAGAGTTTCGACATTGTGTTCATTTTACCCAGCGTCTGGAGCTTATCATATAGATATGGGGTGAGAAGGACCAGTTGGAATCCGGCAGCCAGAGATCTCACAACCTGAATTTTTCCACCCCATGTGAGAGCACCAATATTGATCCACAAGCCGAACACACCCGCCTCTCAAAATCGAGAATATGACAGCGGTTGGTCTCGAACCTACAACCTTTCCATTGTAACGTCGAGCACAAAACCACTACGTCACAAAAAAGAGAATCTTCTGCTTAAATCTCAAATTTAGATTTATGTAACTTTCAAAGAAACCAAAAATGTTAGATAATTTTTAATAATACATACAAACTTTACACATTTTTCATCGATATCAGTCAAAATTTAGGTGATTTCTGAAAATTTCAGACATGTAGGCATGAATATGACTAATTTTATAGGTATTTGCCACATCTTGAAAACAATAATATTTTTTAAGGAGAGGGTGAGTAGAAGAGACTTCGATTATACATTCCATTCTTCCTCAATCCCAAAAGTGTTTTAAGGAATAGAAGCTTACATTTGAAAGGATGACATAAGCCTCATTCGTTAATAATAAATTTTTCTGCACGTGAACGAAGTACAAACATTCAAACGATCTTGCACATCCGTTGTGGATTTTTTGCAACATATGGCTGCCGGGTAGATCGGTGGAAGAAAACACAGGCAATAAAATGGTCGAGAGTGAATGTTGAAAAAAAGAAAGAAGAAGAAAGACTTTCAGTGCCTGTTCACGAATCGGTTGGTCGTAAATTTAACGAGAAATTCGATCCTCCAGGCAGTTGTAACGAGTTTTATTTTTTATTTTTTTACTCATTTCACAAAGGATACGATTTTCAGCATGAAATTTTTACAACGTAGGTATTATTTCGTTTAATTTACGCGAATGTTATTTCGAGACGTATCTACTATATACTTTTTATACAGATACCATGGATGGAGAGAGCAGAAAATGAAGCGTAGCTCTGGGTCATAGGCTACAGTTTAGATTTCAATAGAATATCAGATCTATTTGCTTTGAGAAAAATTTTTGTTATGTAAATTGATAATGTTTTTTTTTTCGACACAAAAGAGGGCATGCAGGCCCCTAATTTCTGATCATTCAAGAACAATGACTTATTTAGCTACCAATTTTTGAACAAAAAAAAAACTTCTCTTTAGGCAGGTAAAAAAAACTTAGGATTGGGCTTTCTTATGATAATTCATGACTGATACTCAATTTAAATGATCGAACTTTAACAAAAACATGTTTGTTTAAGAAAGTATAAAATGTCCAGATTTTCAAGGTAGTTCGTAGCTGATACTTACAAATTATTTTTGGCTTCCACAATTCTGTTCAAACTTCGATTATCTCAAAGTCGAATACATTAGTCAAACAATATTTAGATAGGTAGGTACTAACATTGACCCAAAAAATTCTCGGAATTTTGTTCCCAAAATTTGGCACACAAATGAATTTTATTAATCGAGAAAATGCAATATGGAATTAAGAGAAGGTATATTGGTTATAAGAACTGGTCAGACCAAAAGATGCTATTCCACTAAGGATTTACGTCGTGTCAGCCACTTACTCCGTTTAAAAAAACTAACTTTGCTGACGATTCTATGAGATTCTAAGACGATTTCACATCATGTACAAGGTGGCGTGAAGGGCGACTTAATGGCGGAAATATTTAGTGAAATGTAAGGTATATGTATCAGAAATATGAATTTCTTATCGATAGTACGTTCAAGTATTTCTTGTGTTACAATAAAATTACATCAGATAAGAAATTCTTATATGTCGGAATTTATCAAGTATCATTCATGAATTCGGCCTTTCCTATCCTGCATAAGGAAATTCCTCTTTTTGAAATCCTTAAATAACCTTGGATTATATTTTCAAAATTCTTCACCATTTCTAAAGCCCTCTCTTTCTCCATAAAAACTAAAATAATAAAATACCTGTGGAATACCTTACATCCTGGAAAGTAAAACCAACAAAGAAAGTGTTCAACAGAACAATTTTCGTGTTTATACCAAAATAACAAAAAGGTATAGGGGAGCCAAGACCTCGGCAAACACTGGCGATTTAGTCTATGATTTTCTGGTCTTATATACCCGGCTCCCTACACGCACACATACACACCTATGTAACATTTACATAGGTATAGTGTAGATAATTTATTTGTACTTTACAGTTGCTATGGCAACGGTAAAGTACAGAGAATGCATCTTTGTATCGGTCCGTGACATTGCCGAGATTGTTATCTATTGATTCGTTATGGTCTGAGATTTGTAACTTGTCTATCTGCAAAAATAGACAAGTACAAACGAACATACATTTGTATTTTGGTTTAACGATGCAAGGCATGAATAATTGTCACCAAAGGTGACGACTGTCGTCGATAGGCCGAGCTATTTCCTCATACGAGTCATGGTCTAATCCCCACAATACCAAATTCAGAAAAAAATCTTGATATGAAGATTGAAACTTATTTTGAATACAAACAAATGTTGGAAGGTGATGAAAATTTTTCAAATTTACAAAACGCCTCTCATATTTCATTTAAGAAAAATGTCGAAAAAATAAATAAAAAAAATTTTTTTTTAATAAATTGAGTGATGCAAAATTTCAAGTCTTACATAACACTCGATTAGCTCCAGTAGTTTTTTTCCTTCTCTAGGCAAATTTAAAATTTTTAAATCAATTTTTAAACAATAATTTAAGAAATTAATAGCAAGCTCAATTCTTAAGGGTGTAGTTTGTAAATTTTTTCACTTTGCAATTTTACGTCACGAATGAGTAAAGATAGAATAAAAAGAAAATTGTTTATAAATTTGATCGAAAGATCGAGTCTGAGCGTGAGGGGTATTGGAAAATGAAAAAATATACTATTCAGAGATTTTCTTCGGCCCTTCGTACGGTTGTAAAGAATTTGAAAAAGAATTTTTCATGATTCTGGTGAATTTTCTTTCAAGCTTTCAGGTTTGACGCAATTTAAAAAAAAAAAAATTTTAATTAAAGGTATTCTTTCATCTCTATCGAAGAATATGTGCCTTTATTCTTATATGAAAGGTATAATTTAATAAATATGCGAACAACTAGAACACAGCTTAGTTATTTGGTAGGTACTTATACAAATTAATTAATTGACATCAGGGATGCGGCGATCTTTCGTAAAAGGATCGAAAAAAAACCTGCTAGAAAATAGATCGCAATTTCTTCTATGTTTAAACGACACAATTTAAATGCAAATTAATACGTGTGGCATACTGGCGAATAACCCTACAATCCGAACCGATAGGTCGATGAACTTCAAATCTCCTCACCCAGCCAGCATTATATAGGTAAGTAATGGATTCAACAATTAATGAAAAACAAAAACAAACAAATCAAAGTATGCCAAGAATCTCTTTAATTACCACTGAAGCAATGGGTTCTCGATCAACCATATTGTTTTCGAATAAAGCCATCAATCCAAATCCAGCAAAACGTTGCAAAGTTTCTATGCAGAACTCCCACCTAGGCACTGGCTCATTTTGATCTATAAGGACAACACTTTATGAAAGCACATAGCACGCATTTTTGTACAGAAACTGGATTAATGGCGAGATAAAAAAACGATTAACTTACCAAGAAAGTCTTTTTGGAATATTTGTAAAGTCTCGACGTATTTTTCGGATAAGTACGGTACGTAGTAGGCCACCAATCGCCATATTAAATATTTATTGAGACTTCTGAAAAAATTAAATTCAATACTGCCATCAGCGTGAGTTGATAACAACATGGGGATTAAAGGAGCTTAAAACATCAACAAAAATTACTGAAGTTCCAATAATTTTACTCAAAAACTTTTTCGTATTTTACCTCTTTAAGCTATACAAATATTTCAATTGTTTTATCCAGTCACTGGAAGGGATAGGGAGAGGAGGGGGTAAGATAGAGAATTAGCATGGGAAAAAATTTTGACGAGTGCTTCAAAACATCTTGAGGTGAGGTTTTATTTGAGGAAAAGTAACGTATTAAAGAAGGAAATGTAATTAAAATTATGTAACAGAATAAGATTTCTCGCATCAGAATTTTCCAGAAACAAATTTACAACAGGAGTAAATTATCTAAGATAATAATGGTCTAACGTGAAACCGCTTTAACCCTAAGTGAAAGATCAAATGAATTCGGATTCATAAATTTTATCAAGAAATGAGATTTCTATAAAGAAGCTCATTCAGTTTCAGATAAAAAATTGTGGGCTCATAAGTATGACTTGATTCTTTAACCTCTTCTAAACCTTTAAGCGAAGTCATTAGAGGAAAAAAAGCTGTAACCTATTCAAAACTTATTCCCAAAGAAAATTAATAATAGTCTCTAAAATTATTGTTTATTCCCAAAAGAACATAATTTCTAATTTTTACTTCCAAAAAATATAATTTGTTTTTTATAATAAGCTTTTATTCTGTTCACTATTGCGATTTATAAAATAAACCAATACTGCTACCAACCATCAGCAGTGAAATGTTTATTTCGCATGAAACTAATGCTAAAAAAAAATAATAAAAGCTTATCTTTTAAAAACTTGTTTTCAACCTAAACTTATTTATTAATTTTCTTCAGTCCACGCGACTAATAAAGCAGATGAATTAAGTATAGTGGGCTAAGATTTTTCTCAGAGCAGCCCTTGTGATCTCTCACACAAAAAAACAATAGGTATGATTATGTTACTACAGGGAGGAATTTAGATCTAACTGAAAATTCATTCATTTCCTTTGCCACATAGACAGGACGCAACCAAAAAGAGAGCTGTGACATCTGAAAATGATTGTCACATGATTATTTGAAAAAGTTGGACAAAAAAATATTATTAGTCAAAATAAATTAAAACTAGACAGACAGCTCAAGAAGGTGTGTATGTGTGTATGAGACATGACGTGACTTGACGTAATTTTATGATGTACCCAATTTTGAAGATGTATATTCGCGCCAAAACAATGATCATGTAATTTTCGGAAAACATCATCCCTTGTTACAACTACTTTCTTCTGATAACTCTCTTACCCCTTCCCTCAAATAGCCCAAAAAAAATTTTTAGGATTTTAGTTGAGTCCCCAAAAATTATTTTCTGATTACGCCCCAACACCAATTAGATAAAATGGGAAATAGAGGCCAAGAAATAATATAACAGGTCATTGACAAAATCACTCAAAGAAAATTCATTAGAAGTTCATAATTCTGATGAAATAAAATCATTTCTGATAATTTTATTTCGCCATTATGTATTCTATGTAGCAACTTCTATTGAATTACCTACTTCTTTTAACTTTGTTCCCTAACAGCGTGTAATACAACATATATGTATATATAATATACTGTATACAGGTACGATACTTACTTTATCTAGGTCTATCTGTATTTGTCTCTTTCTAGCCTATTGTGACAATTTTATGGCTATTATTCCAGAGGTAGATAAAAATTTAATTCGAAATAACTACTGAAATTGACATTACATATTTTAATTTTTTCCTAAAGGGACTGTATAATATTAAACGTCAGTTTTTACACATTTGCTGGCCTACTACGGAGGTGAATGTTTATTCAACTTTTCGCACTTTCATTCAGCCTATGCCAGTCGGCCTTGGAAAACATGGAACTTGAAATTTTTTGAAGAAATTTCCAATTCTGAAATATGGGTTAAACATGAAATTAAACTCATTCAGCATTTTTGACGTAATCGATGAGTTCAACCCAATTCTATTTATGGAAACATTTTACGCATTTACTGAGGATTAAGCCTTCTCGATGTAAACTACAATATCTACGACAAAACGATTGCGTAAAAAAAAGGAAAAAAGAAAATTATCTAATTTTTCTCTCACACAATCGTATCAGACCCTCCCTGGCAAAGACAGTGTCCACAAATTCGGAGGGCCATTTATTTCTGATTTTGGAGGCATTCAGCTTACCCTTGAGGCCTCTCTAAAATGACACTACTCTGAAATGTCAATTACAATACTACAATAGACTAGGTATATGCATACTTATACAAAAATGATATCCAATGGAAGGTGGTACATTAAGCATTATAGTAGGTAAATGGGGGAGGGAGCATATCCCTGTCAATTGATTACTGTCAAAACACGCGGAGTCGCCTATACGACGAATAATTTAGTAAAATTAGTCATCCACAAGATTCGAATTACGCGAAGTTCCCTCAAACGCAATAATACAGTCAGTTGACTGCTGAGTTTCAATTATCGTCGCCACAAATTTATTAGTCGCAAAATTAGAACTGCATTTTACTTACACATTATCAGAGGTTGAAATGAGCGACGGTAATTTACGAAAGTATTCGATATTTTCAACTAGCACGTAGTTGTCGGTATTCAAATTAGCATTTGGAAGAGTCCCCAGTAGGATATCGTAAAACTGAATCTATAAAAATCCAACATATATTAATCAAATAAGAAAAATTTTAAGTTTAAAATACGATATAAAAAGAGGTGCGAATCGGTGACGTAGGCTAATTATGAAAGGAAATTTTAGAATTTTTATTCGCACTGATAAAGATAACAAAAGAAAAAAAAAAAATTCTGTTTAATTTATTAACAAATGAATTTGTTTTCATTGCAAACAACAATTTTTCTATTTAAAAAAAAATTGCAAAAAAAATTTCGCCACAACAAATTTTTATCGCAAAATGTACAACGGAAGAAGATGTTACACTATCAAATTAGAACTTGGTGAATCGAACTAAAAATGACAGACCAACAGGCAGCTCATTTTAAAAACTGAAGAAAGGAAATCAGATTTCAAAGAAAATTATAATTCCAACGAAATTGCCGACAACATGCAAGTTTTCTTTTTAGAATAGGTAAACTACAAACGCGCCTAAAAAGATAATACATTGTTTGAAAATTAAATAATGGAAACTTCACAAACTTTATAGCTGTATTCCAGCTTACATGGCAAAAAATTCTGCACTCAGGTTCTACTCGACAAGTTATGATAAAAATGAGTTTTCACTTCAATATGAAAGTTTTAGTTCTGCATGAGTTCTGCCTGACTGTGAGAAAAGCTCAAAACAGTTACATGGGTAAATAGAACAATAAAGAACTGATTCGCAATACCCACCCTAAAACCCGACTTTTTTTTCTAGAAAACAGAATTGACCGAACTTTTTAACTTATGAACCACAATTTACCCAAACGAACTAGTTCGAGGGCAAGTTTCCACCTCCTTACCATGTGATGCAAAGACGAGGAAAAGGTGAAAATAAATTATGGTAAATATTTGTTTCAAATTTCGTAGCTATTGGTCAAAAATTAGGCATTTTATACCTAAAATAAAAGTAAATTTTACATAATTTTTGCTCTTTACACAAACTGTTTTGTTCATTCTGAAGTAACACTTCAAGGGGGTTTTTTAAATTTTATAAGCAGCTGGAAGGGCTGATGTTGTAATTTTGGACTTGAAAATTTCAACAGCAGGAGAATTTCGAATTCCAACATCAGCTCCTCCAACTACACCTGAGATAATGCTCATCATCATCCAAAGTATCAAAGAAAACCCTGGCCAGCTAATGCTTGGTATATTTTTAATTTTTGTTATATAAAATAAAAAACAGGATACAAAAATGAAAAAAAATTTTGGGGGGATTTTGAGGAGCTGATGCCGTTACAGTTCTGAACTTGGAAATTTTATGGGGATGTACGCGACAGGGAGCTATAATGACGTCGGTTAAATAAAAGAAAAAGAAGGGAAAAAAAAAGGAGAATTAGACAATTGACTCCCACGGATAAAAGATACGTACATTTCAAAAATTATTTTGCGTTCAACAGACAAAAGGCCATGATGCGGTGGGATAACTGACTAGTCTTTGCGGATCAAATTTGGCCTGTCGGCTGGACTTTGGCCAGCCTTAGAGTAAAAGTGTGAGATAATTGCTGGATTTTGCTACGGTGCAAAAAGTAAGACTTCGCGCGTACACATTTGCAAATCCGTTCTTTTTGCACTGCTGATGTGACTGCGCACCCGCACTTTTGATTTCGTCTACTTTTTGCTTGTTTCTCACGCGAATAAATACGGGTAATTTTTTTTTTTTTTAGTTTTGATGCTATATTTTTGGCTGAGTGCTGCGAAAAATAGTGTGTGACACATATGAATAGTTAAAATCACCTTATTTTCGCAGTTCTATCACAAATAACTATATTTTGATAAGAAAATAAAAAGTATCAGACAAGTAGGGCGTGAGATAAAAATCGGATGATCTGTTCAGAACAAAATTTTTCACTTCAGATCAAGAAATACTTCACTTTTTGAGAACTTTTTTTTTTCGAGTTAGAAACAAACTCTACACTGAACCAGATCCGCACTTCTCAGAACAGAACAGTGTGTTTTCAAAAAGTGCTAAAAACTTTTGACCAATGTTGCAGAGCTTGGAAATTTAGGTTTAGGTAAAATAACTTGCGAGTTTTTTGACAGCCAGTGGTATATTTTGGCCCATCATTGCCTTGGTAAATAAACAAAGGAAGTTCCTAAAATTTTTGTTTACTTTCAAAGAGATCGAAATGAAAATTTCAGTATTGATATTTTTAAAAAATCCATCTTACGACCAGAAAATCTGAAAAATCTCTATCATGAATGAAAATTTTTCAAAAGGACATAGGTTTCTAAGATTTAAGTAGGTAGGTAAAAATCAAAGGTTCAAGTTCTTCACAATTAATAACTGCCCTGGATGGTCAAATGAAAACAAAATTAAAATTGCAAAATATGTTTTATGAGTGATGTTTGTGTTTTAGGAGCAAAAGAAGTCTGAAGTTGTCTCCTATAAGCCAAAACATATTCCATCAATTTTAGAAAATCAAATTGTACTATTATTTTTAAACCGACCCAAATTATGCTAATAACAGTCGAAGTTTTGAAAGGAAATACAATGTGAAATTATACATTTTTGAATGAATTTACAAAAAGTTAAAAGTAACGGGACGAGGTAAATTCGGTTTTTAATTCTTATGCGAAGTGTTTGCATAATCCAAACTTGAGAAGGCACACGCACTCAATTTCAAATAGCCTCATCCAGAAAACGTGTAGAAGTCTGCCACATAATGATTTATATTAGATCTGTTTTATTAGCTACGAAAATTAACACTTTCAACACTTGGTGTTACCCTCAGTGTTCTTTTTGTACTATAACAACACCGAATATCAACAATTCGGCGTTTTTTTTTGTACATGAAGATAACACCGAGGGTAACACAAGACAACGAATCTTACACTTTTTCGTCGAGTAGATGTAGGAAATCAGAGCAAAGGCAGAGTTTTTTGTTTATAGACTGTTACAGGTAAGAGATCGCTGTTATTAGCGATGAGGTAGTTCAGTGTTAACGGTGTTACATTTTGTCGTTCTTTTTGAATCAACATTTTTTGAGGTAACTTGATATTAACCTGGCGCTGACCTGGTGTTCAGTGTACACCTGCCCTGACACGAAAATTTGGCAAATAGAACAAACCTATTGAGTTTAGTTATTGTACTATAAAATTTTACGTACTGGAAACAATATGGGAATCAGTTCTGCCATTTTTAGTCGCGTATATGAATTAGTAGAATTTCCACTGCTTAAATCCAATATTTCAGCAATGCGTTTTTCATAATTGAACAGATCTTGACTGAATAGGCGCGCATCTACGGCTGTCGCACCGAATTGTTGAACCACATCTTTAATGAAATGCAAGTACGATGTAATCACCTATAGAACAAAAGAAAAAAAGTTGATTCAAATTCCCAATAGCATATTCAGTCGGTCCATTCCTTTGAATACGTAGTTTTGAACTTTTTTTGACGTTACATCTCCAGTACAGATTGTGTACGATGACGAAATTTGGAAGGAAATGCAAAATATCAATCCTGAATAGCGCACAATCTCTGATCTATTTCGACACACTTTCTTTCTACTTCATTCGAAAAAGAGAGGCTGATATCGACTTACAATAGAATAAATTTACACTTAGCTGTAGGTATACAGAGTTAAAAATAAGGAGTGTACAACGATTGGATCTCATGAAATGAAACTTTTAACCTGAAATATGCGATGCAAACGGGGTTGGGATAAGAGGAACGAACTATAAGGCCAGAACATGCAAATTAAAACCAGGGGAACTAAAATCCAGCTAAAACTATTTTCTCAGTGCTCTCAAATCAAAACAAAATGAAATTTGGCCTTCAAAATTTCATGTGCACATTTTACATAGGTAGGTAAAGGATTTTGTTTTTCTCATTTACAATACAATAACTTGTAAATTGAAATAGAATCATAACTTATATTTTTGGGTGTAATTTACACCAAGTACCTACTCGGAACTAAAAACCAATTTACATTCGGACACTCACCGGTGACGCTTCGCTCTGGAAGTAATAATTCTTATTCGGCAATCCTAATGATGGTGGTTTAAGCTGAAAATAATGTGTTGGAAATCAATCATAAATTGTTGTCTCAGTATCTAAATAAATAATACGATGAAAAGGATTAATACGATATTTACCCGCACAAGATTTTGTTTGCTATTTAAAATATCTGGGACGACGTCAATTTGAAAAAATGGCGACACATGGTATTGTGAGTGTAAAATTTTAAGCGTTCTGTAAGTATCCCACTGCGAAACTGTAAAGTCCTTCAGTACATGCCAGCCTCCTGCAAATTACACGTGATTTATCAATCGAATTACATTTTGCATATTGAAAAAAAAATTGCAAATCCAACGTTTCGAAAAATTTAATAGCTCATTAAAATGAAAACTTTCAGTAATGAAATGGGGCCTTGGGGAATAAAGTTTTTAACGTAGAGCAAATAACGGATAAGACAAGTGAACAAAAAAAAAAACCTTCAAGTGTATTTAAGCTCCGTACGTACGTCCTTCATCAAACCCTCCGTTAATTGAAAAAATTTATATTTAAAAAAATGGTAATGAAAACATGGAAAAATTACAATTAAAAGGCCTGTATTCAAGATTACAGCGGGAGTAACAGAGAGGCAGAAGAGAAAATTAAAATGTTCTTTATAGAAAAAATGGAAAATTTAGCACTCCATAAACACGCTGTTCTATTTGTCGGGGTGAAACTCTGAAGAAAACTTTAGTTCTCGAAAAGTGTGAAAATTCCAAACTCAATTCAGTGTGTCTGTTTTAATGAAAAGTTTTCACCTGAAGATATGACAGTGTTTGTAACACATATACTCTGTGGGCCTCATCATTTTCTTCTTAACAAAAAAGTTATTTTAATTGGTGTATTAGGAGATATCAATTTCTCAAGAGTTTTCGTCACTTTGCTGAGCTCACATAAACTACAACTTCAATGCTGAGTAGAGTTCTCACTCTTAACGGAACTTTGTCGAAAAATAGAACTTAAGGGCAGTATGTTTTTCCATAAAGAACATAACTAATGAGCTATGCGTTTTTACAAAGATGGGAATACAGGTTAATATGTACTTGAAAACAGCTGGTGTAAAAATCTGAATCAAAAAGGTTGAGCGAGCCCAGAAATATCAAGAGTAAACAATTTTCAGGACAGATAAAAATAAGGAAACCGACCCCGTCCCTTCCTCCACAAAGAGAATACTGAACGTTAGGCACACGAGGATACAGAAATGTCTTCAAAAAATCTCAGACAAATTCCAAATTCAAATAACACTTTCTCAAATACACAGAGACAGAAAAATAAATAACAGACTGGTTTCATAATCAGTAGGTATATTATTCACTTGCTACTAACGTAATGCACTATCATAATTAAAACTATGCAGAATATCCTTCTCGCATCATGCGGAGGAGATGGTTGTTCCAGGTGGAATTTCTCTATATACCTATGCCATAAAATATCTTGCAGTAGATGGAACTATGCTTAACCATCTTGGATGACAATCCAAAACCTAGATTCGCAAACCTCGCACGGCTTTTTATATTCTCAATCAAACGAAGCTACTATTTATGATAGTTAAGGTTTAAAAACATAGCCACGAATTCCTAAATTGTAATACAAATTACAGGGAATGCCAGTCAATGTATATCCTATAGATCAGTGGTTCCCAACTTTTTTACACGCCGACCATCTAGCCAGAGAACACGACTACGCGGACCCCTCCCCAGTACATTCACTCAGCTGGAACAGTTTTGTATAAATAAGAAATTTTATCAACACAATGCTTAGTCGCAGATCTCTTGGGCCTCATTCGCAGACCCCCGCGGGCCACAGGTTGGGAACTGCTGCTATAGATGAACAAACCGTCAGATTTTCAAAAGATACGAGAACAATTATGTAGGCCTAATATTGAGTGGAACATATACTTCAAAAATATAGGGAGGCGAATAACTAGAAAATTGTATTATAAAATTGGGAAAGTTGTTTTTCATGAACATATTGATAAATTCAAGTTCATGCGTTCACTGCTTCAAATATTCAGTTGAAGAGAGATAAAAAGATAAACCTTGTTTCAAGGTTTTTGAAGTAAAATTTAATCACGTAAAAATAATCTGGCAAGCTAACTCATCCATGAAAAATAGGATCAAAATGTTTTCAAGAAAAACGCCAAAGACATTCTCGTTGGAAAACAATTATTTCATTATAATTAATATAACTGTTTTTTTATTATTATTATTATTATTATTATTATTATTTATTATTCATTATTTATTATTTATTTTTTATTATTTATTATTTATTAATTATAAATTATTATTTATTATTTATTAGTTATTAATTATTATTTATTAATTAGTAATTATTTATTATTATTATTATTATTATTCACCAAAATTTTTAAATCTTCTACTTTTAAAACATAACATGCTCCCTCTCCAAAGAGAAGGAAAAAGAAAAAAAAAAGAATGTCTATATAATAAAATTCAATCCCATTTTTGGTATATTTATCCGTGATTTTTGCATCATTCACAACATTTTAATTGGTAAGAGGAAGCAAAGTGGGTGGCATTTGTCTGAAAATAGGGAACAGGTGTTCAAATATGAACATTTATGCAGTTTTATCGATTTTCATTGTAGGATATCTCGAGGAAAAATGCTTATATATTTTTCATCAAACGTTCAATATTGCTTTCATTTTAAAAATATTATTCGAAAAAATTTAATTATTCAGCTCTTTATCACTCTAGCACATAAATTTAATTCCCATATAAATCTTCCATAAGAAATTGATAAGTAATCTGAAAATAGGTAAAAATGCTAGTGCTCCTACCGGGAATTCCTCTGGCAAATTAAAAAAAAAAACTTCTCCACTTTTATTTCATGATTCCTCAGTCTATAATCGAGCAACAAAGCTAGGGTTAGTACTGTTGGAAAAAAGATAGAAAAAGTTTGCTCACATTCTCAACCAAAATTAATTTTTTTATCGTTATTAGTTTTTCAAAAATCAGTCATAAAAAAATCGAAAATTAATGGGGAATTTGACGATTTTAGATTTGTTAATTACCAATTTCAAAAATTAATGAATGAAGAAAAAATTTCCAGTGCTGATCCTTTTATTTTTATACGCTTTTAGTGCAGTTACTAATGCAAAAAAATGTAATGTAGTTTTTGTACTAATATCTAGGGGTACTCTAATCCGGTTTGGTTTTTATCAGTTATTACTTATCATCGTGCTTGCTTTCTGAATCAAAATTTGGTCAATAACATGCCAGAGTCACTACAGCATCATGATTACAACTTAAGCGTCTGAGCGAAGTGTCGGAGTTCAAATCCTATCCGAGATGGAAATTTTTTGTATTTTTTATATTTTTTCAAATATATAAAAGCATATTTTTTAAAAACCCCTTTTTAACTTAAACTTATTTAACGATAAATTAATTTTTACCATCACTTTTCACCAAAAATGAAGTGAACGTGAGTTAATGGAAGAAAAAAATACGAGAACAAAACACTCCACATTTACCTACCATTGTTTCTAGATTTTTTTAGTTTATTTTTGAAAAATTAGTGACGAAATTTTCACAAAAAGTAATTCTTACATAAGGTCTCATAAGAGTTTAGAGTACCTATTAGTTCAGTAGTTTCTGAAAAAACCGGAAAAGAAAAAAAAAACAGCTGAAAAGTGAATTTTCCAAGATTTTTAGAAAAGGACATCAGGGATCAAACTGAAATTTTCGTGAACGATAGAACTTACATAGAGCCCGGTCTGATAAGAGTTTAGTACTTACAGGTTCGGTAACTGGTTTCCCAGAAAACTAGAAAAAAAATAAATGGAACAGTGGTTTTTCAATGATTTTGAGAAAACAATCAAGGGAACCAGGCTGAGATGTTCGTGAAAAATAGTCTTCATACAGCCACAGGTTTGATATTAGTTTGACAATTTGTGCTTATGAGTTCTATATTTTTTGAGGAAACACGAAAAGAATAAATTGCAAAATTTTCTGGAAAAATTGTTTTTCAAGGAATTTGAGAGAACCAACAAGAGAATATACGTCACTTGCTGAAATTTTTACGAAAAATAGTAATTATACAGGATCAGGTTTGAAAGGAGTTTAGTGCCTGTTTGTTCAGTAGTTTCTGAGAAAAATATAAGACTTATAATTGCTGGAAAAATGCCTTTTTCAAGATTCTAAGAAAACTACAAAAGAAATTTGGCTGAAATTTTTATGAGAGATAATCCTTATTAAAGTAGTAAGCAGCACCACATGGTCTGATAGAAGTTTGATACCTATTGATTCAATTATTTCCAAAAAAAAATAATAAAAAATTTAAAACACAAAACTGAGGGTATGAAACAAGTCTCCGGTGTTGCTAGAAGTATCTTCTTTCATACCTATGGTGCAAGGGATTCCCACATATTTTTGCATTGCATTTTATAAAAATTTTGAATCAAATGTGCAATGAGCTGCACAATTTCGAGGGGCTTCTTTTTAATTATATTCTAGAACATCAAAAGAGAGGACATTCTGGAATTGATTAAAATCAAACCCATGATTTATCAGTTTACTCCCAAGTTGATTATGTTTTTTCTTGAAGCTTCAAGGTTTTTTGTGTATGATATGTTCAACCATTTAGGTTTCTATACGTAATCTAGAAAATCAGTAAGTAAATTTGATGGATTTACAAATAAATTTAAAAATTCAGTCTTGTACTTACATCTCATAAAAATGTTTATCTTCAAAAGCATGTTTATAAATCGAGTTTATTGCATGTTATGGTATATTTATGTCATTTTCCATTATAGTCGCACAAAATTAACGAAAGTGTTTACACTTATGTAGATATGTAATGTAAACAACGAATATATATTTATGAATTTTTTTACCGTTATTAACAAACTATCAATCCATTTTTTATTGAAACGGCCGAAAATAATAGATTAATAAAATTGAAACTCATTAAATACCATACATAATTACGTATTTACGAACAGAGCCAGCAAAAACCCTCGCAATTTCAACACGTCGAAATTTTCAGAATATGCATTTGTTTTTTGAGATTCTTAGGTAGTCTCTAGCCTAATTGGATGGTTCACGAAATTATGCAAATTTCTTGATGGCGAAGGTGTGTCTATTACAACTTTCGCAAAGAGCATTAAAAATTAAGAATCAGCAATTAGCGCAACAAATTCAGAAAAAATTATAATTTTCCATTACATTATCGAGCAGATACCTATATCTACGTTTTCAGTCGGTCTGTGTAAAGCTACATAAGATTAACAACACATATTTCTTACTTCTTTAGCAAAGAAATTTTTTTTAATTTTTTTTTCCATAATTTTTTTACGAACTTCTCAAAACTACACTGGCATCTCTTTGCACGAAGCCACTGATTCATCATATCTATATCTATTTCAGCTGACAGTAAAGAGTACAAAGATACACTCTACAAACATTTGGTCACTATTTTGAAAAACATATCTCATTATGTAGTAAAAGTACGTCTCCAAAAAATGGAAACTGTTTAAAAATCCTTTCTATCGTCAAATTGTGTGGGATATTTTTGAATGTATGAAATGAAGGAGTAATTCTGGTTCATCAATCCCCCTTTTCACATCAATTCAGCGCTCTGCTGGAAATTCATTTTTTGAGTTATATACTTAACTTTTTATTTGATTGTTTTCAACTCTGTATTCAAGTTCAAGGTAATTAAATGAAAAATTTGGGCATGTGTAGCACTTAAATTCATTTTTAGACAAAAAAATTTTTATTACGATTTTATGGAATTTCTTTCTTTAATTAATATTTTTAATTTCCGCATTCATTCAGCCATAAAATTTTCACGTGTGGCAGCACTAAGTTAAAGATGAAGCCGAGTGGGGACTGATAGACCAAAAATTACATATGAATCTATTCACCGAGTGGGAATATCTTTTAGAGGCATGGGTATTGTTTTACAGTGAACGTGGATCGATAAGTATAATTTTATCAAATCCAAAATATTTTAGAAGAAATTTATTGGGCTGAAATTTTGACGAATATTACGAATACACACTATCTGTTAAATGGCTTATCTGAATGCCATGGTGATTTGAGAATGATTTTTGTTTCAATCAACGACATACCATAATATCTCATTTTCATATTTAAGTATTACAGCCTGTATGCATTTTACAGAGTAAATATATTCGAAAAAATTGACACAAACGTATTTTCTACTTAGATAGGTGGAAACTAACAGTCGAACCCCATCTCACTTGCCACTGTGGTAATTGCAAAAAACGTATTCCCAAATCCGTTCTCCATGTTTAGGTTACCTCTTTGATGTAAATGTAAGTAATACTGGACCAGTAAAGCTCCATAAGACCAATGTGCTTTTCAATGGCAAAGACATGCCAGCGAAAAAGTAGGCAACCCTAGCGTATCTTCTGTGTATTTTCGACATTTTGTTTGAGTTCACTAATTTAAAATACATCTGTTAAGACATCCCTTAAATTCAAAATGATAGCTTACATAAACACACAGCAAAGTACGTCAAAAAGTATGCTTTGGTTGCCCATTTAGCGCCGGCATGTCTAACCAGAAATCATATTTTTTACTGGTCCAGCACTACACAGCAAACGATTACCTCCATTATTGACTGTAACACGAAGGAAGCATAATAAAAAAATGTTCGACTGCAAAAAAAAAATTCTTGATATTCCACCCTTTGTAATAAGCTATTCTATGAAACCTACTTAAAATATAATCAACATATCTGACAAGCAATCAACGGGTGGCTGTAAGATAGGACTGAAAAATTCTACTTTTAGGTAGATTTCGTAGATTCAACTTATTGTGAAGGGTGACATGTCACGACCTCGGGAAAATTTCATTCAAGCATGATTTTTCCGATCATGGTACCCAGACTCCAAAAATACCCTCCCCCAAAAGTTTATTATATAATTTATAACGAACTGCAGGTCGTATTTTTTTACAGATTGGGGCGAAATTTAGCGTACGTAAGTATACTTTGGATCCATTAAATCGCAGTTTCGAAAATAAGCCAAATCGGCCAATTAGTTTCCGAATTACGGCTTTTTGAAGTTTTCATTATAATACAAAACTCTTAAAACATATGATGAACGCAACCGGCAATACACATTATTTGAAAACCAGTCTATTGTAAACGAAATTTATATTTTCAACTGGCGTGCCATCGGAATTTTTTGTTTGAAGTTCTCGTAACATATTGTAGCAACCAACAATCGAGAAATTAAATTTTTACAAAAAAATGGCTGATTTTAATCGGAATTTTTCTCAATATTAGATGAATTTCATGTAAAAATTAAGACTAACAGGTTTTTTAAATAGAAAATTGAGTGCTGAATACTTTTAGTCTTGACAAATAAAATATTTTCAATCTTCAAAATTGATAAAATTGGCATAAAACTCGTCTATGGGGACGAGTAACTTAAATAACGCATACGGTACTAAAACTCAGTGTATACGTAAAATGTGTCTCAAAATTAGTTTTTGGGGTGAATTTTCGCGAATAACAGTCCCATCGCAAAAATAGCTTAGTAAGTATAAAAAAAGGTTACGCACTCAATTTTCAGAAAAATGGTTTCATACTCCGATCTTTCCGTGCAGATGCAGCAAGATGTTAACAGAAAGCAATATTATTTCAAAGACACATTTCTGCGATCGAAGTAACAGGTTGGTAGCTTTCTACTTTATGTCCTTTGATGCAGACAACTTTATCACAGATGTGAAAAGTTGGGTGATAAGACGTTCCTTCTGCATGCTCGTGACAGCATTAAAATTTAATAATTATCAGTAAAACAGTTCTTTTTGTACTTGTCGCGAGGAATAGTTACTGTTTTATACACCAACTTAAGAGCTGGAGCGACAATTGTGAGGAACCGTGCAATAGACAAGCGCAGATTTAACATTCTTGGAGCTTAGGGTACAAATTATGAAGAGGTTCTCATTCTATACCTTCACAAGTTACACGATATGTCATTCACATTAGACTCACGACCAGAGCCAGTTTTTTTTGGTGGGCACCCGTGAATAAAGGTCCCTCTTGCACTCCCCTGAATCTGAGCTTGGCAGTGAGTGTTTCTGGTGATAACACATTCATAGGGCGAGTAACAGTTCCGTGCAAGTAGTCAAAACATGCCTTATTTCATATAGCAGTTCCGCGCATTTCAATGTATCCGTTTCGCGTATTTTAATGTATCAGTTCTACAAGGTATACAATCTTCACAATTAAGACAAAAATGTATTTTTCAGGGCGATTATCGGGGAAAAAAGAAAAAATCACACTAAATATCTAATAACTTGGGAACCAACTGACTAATTGAAACCAAAATTGGTAGATTTGATCCTTATGTTAAAGGTAGTGTTTTAATTAAATTTTGTGTCTATTGAACAAAAATTGCAACTTTTATTGAGTCTCAAATAAAAAATTAGCCTCTCCAACAGCCCCAAGGCATAAACCACAGAGCCAATTACAACCAAATTGGATAGCATGTTAGAATAATCTTGAATCATTTTGTGTTTCAAATTTTGTAACTATTTCTTGAAAATTATTAATTTCAGAAGCATTATGTTGTCAAAAATTCAACATAATTGCCTATACCTGACATACCATAAAACCAATCAATACTAAATTTGAATGGTCTCGTTCTAGACTTAATACTAGTGTTTGATCCAAATTTCGTGGTACTGTTTTAATAGGAATTGTACATAATATACATACAAACATAAATAAATTCTACCAATTTTCAAAAAATGGTGCTAAAAGTTTCCTTGGGTTATGAAAAATGTACGGAATTGTATTATTAAAATGGAAGGAACTGTATGATTTATAAAATAGACTTGGCGCAGAACTGGCCCACTCCCCTGGAGGTTTGCGCGCAATTGTAGCGTTCCCTTATAATATTTACCGCGGATGTGAAACGTGAATCACAACTTTCTACAATAAATAGACAAAATGTAGAAAGCTAATTGTACAGAGACAAACGCAGAAAACTAATCTGAGAGACACGAGTACCACCAGAAGTGAGAGGACAGAGTCTTCTAGAACTATATAATTTTGGATGTTCACCGTCACTTATTCATGAAGAAAAACCTTTGGCCACCATTTCGTCAAATAAACAACTAATCGAACAGTAACACAGTTTCAGCAAGAAGCAGGAGTTGGGAATTTTGCGATAACAGCCTACCAACATCATATTTTTATTAAGTAAATTATCTGCAAAAAAAAAACGGTACGAATGTTTTTACCGCACATTTTCTGGAAAGCAATTAAATTTGAAAACCAACCTAAGGAGTCGATAATTTTTTTCAGGGGTCGCTGATCTTCCGAGTTTATCATGTCAACATTCATGCAGGAATCGTAGAAATTCTTCAACTTCCATGACGATGACATTTTCATCGAAATCGTGGAAACAGTATTGGTGACTAACAATTCGTGTATTTTTCGTCGATCTGTAATACAATATCATACGAAAAAATATTTCAAAATCAAATGTTACAACCTCATCAGAACTGAAAAATTTTTTTATAACAGACGCCTAAACATGTGTAGAGAAGTGAAAAATATTTTAAAACGAAAAACAAATTAGTCTAGGCTCCTTTATTAGAAAATCATATTTTATTCACCCGAAACCAAATAGCTGCTACCTATTTCTGAAAATAATTTAAAAGCTTCTTAAAATATTTATTTGAATCGTTCAAATAAGTTTATATATTGTTTGTGATATGATATGAAGATAAATTCAAATTGTTCAACCTTTAAATATGGAAGTTTCGTAGATTCGTATAGTCACACACATCAATTTATGTGTAAGAATGGTGAGTCAGTCAGACCTTGAATAGCGTTATGGTTTTAATTTCTATTCATGTGAAACTCAACAAATGAAAATTAATCTCCAATTTCTTTTGAACGTCGACTATTGTTAGTCTCACAATATTTAATTTTCAAATCAAATATAAAACGTGTCCATCAAAAAAACGACTGGAAGACAACCATATGCTACGGGTACCTAACCTATAAATAAATAAATATATATATATATATATATATAAAAGTATATTATATATTTCGTACAGGCTGCGACGTGAATTTTAATTCGCCCAATACTAGTACCTATTTATTATTGTATTTTCAATTACACTCGTCATAATTAAAGACTTTATTCGTGAGTGAAGCGGTAATGATCGAGAAGTATATATTTTCACCTTTGACAATAGTGATATGAGAAGAAATTTCGAAATTGTCAGGAGAGAGACATCGAAGAAATCCTCGAAAACTACAAACATGATGGCTTGTTTACGATGAGGATTGCTCTACACGAAATTTGTGGTGTTTTAAATTGAAAAGTTGGCCATTTATGCATTGAAGCGTGAAATCCGCGCGTCGCCACTGGTGCGACAAAAATTTCCAAAAATTTTCCGTGAGCCTGAAGCTACATTTGCGGATGTTTTGAAAATTGCTTGCAACAGGAATAGTTTCTTTTAAGGAAACAAGCGGTGATTCCTTCATCGTTATCACTCTACAATTAATTTTTATTTTTCACAAACAAAACATATTCCATCGATTTAGTGAAATCAAAAATTGATCAAAAAAGGTAAAATATTAAGTCGTATTAAAAAAATATTTTGTTCACAAATCTACCTACATCAATACTGCCATATTTTTTCAAACATCAAATTAAAGATTTTTTCATTAGTTGAAATCTAATAACTATACGACGTAAAGAATTTTTATTAGCATTACAAATGAAATAAGTAGTGGTACATTCGTTGAAATATTCGCCACCATTTGATTACAAAAACATTATTGAAAATATAATTTTATTATTTGGCGAACTCCAACCGGCAACGTGTTAAAGAGATAAACTAGTACAAATTTATGTTCTTTGTTGTTTTTTTTTTCTGTCTTATTTACATCGAGAAAGTAAACCACACTGACTAGGCATTATGCCAACAAATAAATTCAATTCCTAAGTAATCAAATAGAACTTATTGGAAAACAAATTATTTTCGCTGCATTATGCCAAAACATCGGAAATGTGGGGTGGTCTTCATCTTTATTAAATGCGGTGAGGCTACAAAAAATTTAAAACACTTACATGAATATTGGAGCAGCTCTTTTAGGTTCCATTCGCTGCGATCCTTTGGTAACGGTTTCGAGGAAAACCAATTTCCACAAGCGTAATTTTGAAAATCAGCACACGGTGCCTCTGAAGTGTTTAGTTTTGGTAAAATCTGTAAAATGAAACACATTCTAATGAGGGGTCAATATAATCCAATAAAATTAACTCAAAAAATAACTCAAGAAGGGAATAATTTAGAGGAAGTTTAATTTTGATACAAGGTCCTGGCACATAACAAATAAGTAAGTTTTTTTTAGAAAATCTACTTAATACTCTTAGTGCGGTATTAGCCCCCACAAGTGGGAGTGGATACGTTTTTTGTTTCATGATCTCAGGAAAATTTTGGCACCAATAACTCAAATTCATAAATATATAAATACAGATAGATAGATACATAGATATTAGTCCATTTCTTGTTTTCACGGTACAGGTCGAAAGTTTTCATAAGATGATTACGAATTTTGGTATGAACATTTGCACTAAATAAAGGACTAGACCATTTGATTTTGGTGCGGACCAACCGAACGGTTCTTCCGGTACCACCATTTTTGTTTTTATATTGCCTATAAAATGCTCAATTTTGCATCAATAGCCACGAAATTCGGAATAAATATTTATCATAATTTATTGTAGTAGGTTAACCAATTTTGGCATGGATCGGCCGGAAGGTACTTCCGATAACGCTATTTTTTTTGTATTGTCACAAAATGTGGAATTTTGCAACAGTATGTATGAAATTTGAAACAAATATTTATCATATTTTATTGTAGCATACTGCTAATTTTGGTATGGATCGACCAGATGGTACTTCCATTACCGCAATTTTTGTTTTTATATTGGTCATAAAATAGGGAATTTTGAAACAATATGAACAAAATTTGAAAAAAATATTTATTATAATTTATTGTAGCATACTATAAGTTTTGGTGCGGATTGACCGGGTAAAGATATTTCTTTTTGTTTTTAGTCGGGCTATAAAATCCTTAATAAATTATGAACAAATATCTATTATAACAGATTGTAACATAGTACAGGTTTTTGTGTAGATCTGCAGGATGCTATTTCCTGAAACTAAATTTTTGTTTTTAATGGTTTCAAACTGTGTAATTTCGAAATTCAGAACAAATATTTTTTATAATTTATTGTAGTATGTGACTTCGTGTCACCACAACCAAATCTAAAAGACAAAACACAAAATCACACACAAAACCTACCACAAATAAAACACGTTGATGATGAAACAACATGTCAGAGCCCAATTTAGTACAGTTTGCATTGATGGAGCTTTGAGGTCAGATTTGTATCACCAAAACCTCCATATTTATACCTTGTTTTTGAAATTAAAAGTTAGAACTGGAAACAGGCTATTGGTTAAGATAATTTACCTCATGATCAAAATTATAGTTCTGAAAGAATAATGATTCCCCCTGATGGTTGCCCTCAATATCTTCTTAGCAAGACATGATCTAAATAAAACACATCATGTTCAAAATCAATAACCAGCATGTAGTACGCATAAAATAAGTCATATTTAAAACATACCATATATTAATTGAGAGTACAGCTGATAGATGGAAATCAAAATTGTAGAGATGGTATTGTTAATTCAAAATCTCAAGTTAAACTAAATTCAAGACATCGAATGCAATTTTTTCATTTTGACCAAATTTTTTTATGTATGCATTTATCACCCAAAATTTTGTATTCATGGTTCTGAGAAAACTACAAGGTAAATAGGGCTTAAATTTCTAAGGGAAACAGTTATTATATTGGAGCAGGTCTGAAATAAGTTTTTTACCTACTGGTTAATTAGTTTTAAAGAAAACTGGTAAACAAAAAATTCCTGAAAAAGTTGTTTTCACAGGATTCTGACTTCTGAGAAAATGACAAAATGGATTGTCCTGAAATTTTCACGATAGACTTTCCTTATGTTGGTTCAAGTTTCTTAGAAGTTTGGTGCTTATTAATTTAGTTGTTTCAAAGAAAACTGGAGAGGAAAGTTTTCTGGAAAAAATTTTGTATTCACGGTTTTGAGAAAACTATCTAACAGGGCTGAAATTTTTACAGAAGATAGCTACTGTATGGAAGCAGGTCTGAAAGAAGTTTGGTTATATTAAACTCCAAATTTTCAAAATATACCAACATGGTTGTATAAAAGTGTAATGAGCCGTGATACAAGCTAGGACCTCATATACTGGCTTCACCATCCTTAATAATCAACAAAAATTCCCAACTATGGGATGTGAGCATCCCCCTAAGGGAGTTAAAATGGTGATGAAAAACTGTTTTTCACATTTATCTCATTTATTTTTATCCGAGCCAAAACTGTTCAAACAAAATTGAAAGATAGTTAGAAAATCCATAAAAAAGTATTCTATACTCTTTTTTGTTAAGCTCATAATGTTTGCATAAATCATGGTTAAAAATATCTACTTATTATTCTGTAATTACTAGTGGTGTGAAGAATATTGATTGCCCTAAAATATCAGTATTTCCTTTCAAATACCAAAATTTTTTAGGTTACAATGATATTTGAATATTCCAACACAACTGTAATGGTGTGTGTAAGTTTTACTTCAGTTGATTTCGAAAATTTTATCTTTTAACGATGGATATAGGTCTGTTCTTTAGAGATATAATACAAAGTATTGGCATTCTTTTGAATTTAGTGCAAACTTAGTTCAGAGAAAAGTTTAGAAGGTGCATATGTCATCCCTTTGAAAAAGCAGTCTTTTCCCAATCAATCTATGTCATATTGACAAGAACCAGCAATTGAGAAAACGAAATCAAAATTTTCAATAAGCCTAAAAATTTTAATCATTTTCCAATGACTCCAAACGAATTTAGGTAAGTTGGAAAATTGGAAAATTACTGACCTGATTAGTCTGGTACCAGTAATTTTCAAATTTCTAATAAGCCTAAACTTGTTTGAAATCATTGGAAAGTGACTAAAATTTTTAGGCTAACCGAAATTTTTTTTTTGTTTTCTCAGTTGCCAACTCTTGCCAAAATGTCAATGACATTTGGAAAATGATAAATTTTCCAAAGTGACTACAACACATGAACTTTCTATACTAAATGAAAAGAAGGTACAGAAAAAGTGAAAAGAAAGTTCTGGCTGTTTCACATACGATGAATTGGGAATTCACTGTAGGTATGATAACATGGTGATAACTGATAATATTTGCTTTTATTAATGTGAAATAAATTTTTATTTTCACTAGGGGAGTAAAAGATAAATGTGAAGGCAGCTGGCATGATGCAAATCTAGGGGCCAATTTAGGGGTTAAGCAAAGAAGAGAAGAAAAAAATGTGTTTGTGTTAGCAAGTGTGTGGTTGTGTGCGTGCGTAGGGCCCAAGAGAAGCTTTCATTTTCAGATTTAATTATGTAATACTTTGAAACATCATTGGACAAATTTTTTGAGGCACTAATTTCAAATTTGACGTTAATTTTATCACTAGACCCATTCTTCTACCTTCATTGGGCCCAAGAAGGGGGAGAATTTTTTATTTTCAAATTTTATTGTGGAATATATCACTGGACATGTTTTTTGAGGCGCTGAATTTGAATTTGATTATAATTTTATCATTAGACCCATTCTTCGACTCTCATGAGGCCCAAAAAAGGGGAAATGTTTTATTTTCAGATTTTAGTATGCAATATATCAGTGAACTCTTAGCTTAGTTCGGGTTAAAAATCGAAGGCATCTGTCAAGCAAATCTGACATTATGGACGGCTGGTACCTTTATATATATATTTATAATTGTATATAACAGCCAATTTCTTGCGATTACAGTATAGTATAAAATTGTTCTTAATTGTAATTATTTATATTTGCAAAAAAATATTTCAACTCTGTTTATGTAAAAACTATGAGTCTAACAACCGAAAAATGTAGAATACTTTTTGATTGAGTTTTTAACATTCTTTCAATTTTGTTAAAACAATTTTCTGCTCGGGTGAAAATTAGAAAAATTACTTTGCGTCACTATTTCAACACCCCTTGGAGTAGGACTTTTATACGGTTGTTAAGAATGGTGAAGCCGATGTATATACCAAATTTCAGCTTTCGATAAATTGTTTCCTTTTTACATACTAATTTGGTTGGACTAAAAATTGAGCAAGATGAACCATAAACATGGAAATAATATAAGTGAATAATAAATTAAAATAAAATTCATCTGATAAACTTTATTAAATTTACTTTTTCCAACGGAAAATATTAATTTTACACTTGAAAAGGAAAGTTAATTTCAGATATAGATATAAGAAAGTATAAAGATTGAACAAATTTTACGATAATATCAGTGGCAAAACCATGGCGATGTTTTTAAAGTAATATTAATGAAATTAAAATGATCCTCCACATAACATTATTTCAATATAAAGTAAAGGGGGGAGGGTTGATAAATGCAACGTGGTGTTGAAAATTTTCAAGATTATGTATTTGCAGAATGTACATTTTATTATATAGGATAAAGGGCATCATATCCAATAACGATAAAGCCTACCGACTCAAATGCAACATTTCTCAAATTGAACTAATGCTACTCATTTTGGCATAACCTGCATTCGAATTGAATACAGCATTTACCGTAGTTTTCAATTAGATATTAACTGGAATTATTATGCAAAATTTGAAAATCAAACAGAAGATTTTTCTTAAATTTTTATAATAAATTTTAAAAAAATCTCAAACTGAAAGATGTTTATTGGCGGGCACCAATGTCCCAGAGATGGCCGTGAAAAATGACACTAACATAACTGCTAAAAAAAATTTCTAAAATTGCGTCACAACATCGATGAAAAAAAATACCGCACTTATGGAAAATGAAATTTAGAATTCTTCAACGAAACAATGCGCGCCAACCTACAGCACACTTTCAATCAAACAATTTTTAGCTGATTGACGAATTTCAATGTTCGGACACCTTTTATATGACTTTTTTTCATTTCTCATAGTCAAATAAGGAAGAGTTGTTGAAGATGTTACCAAAGCAGAGGAGATGCAACATTGTCTCTCTTTCTTTCTCAATACTCTGAACCTGTCGAAAAATTCCCGCAATATGCTTGTTGTTCTATAGCATCATTAAACTAACTAATGAAACCTCTTATTTTCTATTCCTGTTAATAAAAACATTTGTAAACTTAATTATGTTTCCATTCTATTAATTACCAATCTTACGTGTATATAGACTACTTTCAATCTTTTAAGAAATTGAAAGTGAATACACATTTTTTAGAAAATTGAAATAAAATATTATTTTTATTGAAAGTAACTAAATAAAATAATTAACAGTTTCACCAGCAGATTTTAACGAATAATATGTAGTGATAAAGTGTCTTTTCTTAATACTGAGTTTTCCAACGAGGCCAATAATATAGCTCCCTTGTTGACGACTTCGATGTGCAGATGGGCGCAAATGAGAAAGAGGGTGATGATGACGGCGGAGGTTATGATACTAATAATCAAATGGATTTATTTTTTTTGGAAATTCGGTAACAAGGAGTTAATCAGACAGGACAACACGTGTTTGAGAACAAATTGGGGTACATAATACTGGAAAGGTAGGTTTTAAAGCGGAGAGGAGGGAGAGGTTAAGTATTAATCACAATTCACAGAGTATTAAATTTAATAGAGGACGTATGCGAGACGAAAAATGGCACTGCTTTTGAGACGAAGTATCCCCACTCGTAAGAAACGGTATAATTTTCGTCTCATTTTAATCTACGAAATTAGGTTTGATGTGTTTTCTGAATTATAAGTTATATTTATTCGTTCATTTAATTCAATTATTTGAAAAAAAAAAAATTCTCATCATTAATAATGGGCCTGAATAGAGGCGAAAAAATTTAATTCGATACTGTAAGGATGGGGACAACTACTTTAAAAACGGTGACATTTCTTGTAGCAGCGTTTAGATGGGTATGCGTCCTCTTTTATATTTAATACGCTGTGGTATCAATACGATGATTCCACTAAGACGATTTACAAATAAAAAAATTACGAAATGCTCCTTCGATGATGTTCTGGATCCGCCGATGAATTAATTGAAACTTTTTTCATAACTAATTATATGTTTTATTGCCAAATCGTAGCGATAAGTAACTTAAAACCCTGAAAAGAGGTCACTCACGGAAAAAAGGTTAGAAATGCCTGATTCAATGAGTTCTAATATCATGAATCTACAGCCTTATCACTGGAATTTCCAGCACAACGATTAAACGTGGTGTTTTACGAGAAATGCGAATACATATTTTATCAAATGATGGTATAAGTTAATAAATTTTATTACACAGATTAAGCCCATATTTAAAATTGAAAAAGCGACCAATTTTCACAGTAAAAAGAATTTAAAAATTTAGAATTTTCAAAAGTACTTTACTGATAGAATTTCAACAATATCACAAAACACACAAAATTAAATTCACGATACCTATGTAATTCTTTGACAAAATAAATAGGCAATATTTCACGTAATTCGTTAATGAGGGTTGTTGGAGGCGTTGGACCTTAATGTAGAGTAAAATAAAATAAAATGAAATATTCCAATTTACAAAATAAATTACTTTACAAATCGAAATAACACCTTTCACTCCTTATACCACATTGAGAAACCACAACCCCAACTTCCGACATCGAGTTCTACAATAAAAAACTTGACATTCCGTTCCCCATACTCTCAAATTACTTTAGTAATTTCACGGTGAAAATTGGGTGAGATCGTATTTCGAATATTCCATTTTAGTAACCCTTAAGAAGCAAACTTCGAATGTATACCTAGCACCTGGTGCGGAACTTCCGGTAAATTGTTATTATTTTATCAAATACAGTAGCTTACATGGGTATGTAGCATACTGATGGTCCGGTTTCATCATATGGAATTATTTAGGCGCATTTGGAAAGGTGTTCTTACTTTTTTCATCAAGATTGGTAACGAGAATTTCATAGTTCTTCAATTTTTTCTTTTTATTTCTAAAAGATTTTTCTAACTTCAAAACAACCATTCACTGCATCACAGTCTGAAGCATTTTTGAACTTATTTTATGTACTTCAAGGTCTAGTATGAATTCTACAAAAAAAAACTAAAGTAGATTTATGATACGTAAAAATTACCTACTCTTCCTTACAAAAAACTTTGTTTTGAAAATAATATTTCCTAGCGAATGGAATTATTTGTACAATTATATGATATGTAGGTACAACTTCATACATTTAAGTATGGGAGAGCCAAATCCAAGGCAAACACTGGCGATTTTGTAGCCTATTTTGAGAGTGTATACAGTGGATTTGGCACACGCACACAGATACACCTACATACATGCAAGTATGGTATTATGTCATACATTACATTGTTTCCTCTCTCTGTAAGATGATAAGAAATGAGGCAGTGTGTTTGGTACTGGTCTGTGACATCACCAAGATCCTTATCAGGTAATTTGTCATAGTCCGTATAATGTATCTTTCCTGCATGTACATACAGGTATGAACATACAAACGTACATGTATGTATTTGGTTTAACGTCATAGAGGCGAAATATGCCAGCCTTTTGGCAGCAATTGTCATCAAGGGGTACAAGTTCCTGTACTTCATACGAGTATTGTCCCACAATTCTAATATTTCTCACATTTTTCATTCCTGCTCCTGCTTCGGCTCTTTCACAATTATGAGATAAACCCTATGATCCACACAGGACTTCAACGAATGTATTTGGAGAACATTTCATCGAAATCATCAATCCAGAAGTTACAGACAGATAGATAAATGAAGAGACAAAATCTGAATAACAAACATTAATTTTGTTTCATAAGCCTTTTAAATACGACCGATAAAAAAATTTGCGTGTTTTTCCACTACAGAACCTCCTATACATAGAAGTGAGCATATGTGACGTGTTCTACGAACTTATCACAGAATATAATTATTATTCAATGAAATTGGGAACGTTAATTTCGGCCATTCATGTATATATAATATGAACTCTTGGAGGAGAATGTTCAGCACATAAAAACTAAAAACTTTGCTAAATAAATCAACCATGGACGAGCATAATAAATTGTTGATTTCATGAAAAGGGAAGAAAATATACAAAACTTTTTGCCTTTTGCTTTCAACACGATTATTCAGACAGCGTAAAAAAGATGGGAGACGTAAGACCGGAGACATGAAACTCCCACATATTAACCGGTTATATGCGTCTCCCAAAAAAACTTCTTGTTTATTGCATCTGACGTAAGTTAGGCAGGAAAATTGTTAAACCATGACAAGTGATCGCACGTGTGCGATCACCTTCAAAATACTTACTTTTCCAAATACTTGAAAATCTCCGCACCCAATTTTTCATTAGAAATGTTTAACAATACGATTCCAATAAGAACACCGGAGCTGGTTTAGGTTGAGTTTTATTCAAAATTCCAATTATATGTATATTCCTTTTAGAGGCGGAAATTTTTTTCGGTATCTACACGCATTTAATCATGAGAGGTATTCAGTTTCTTCGCAATCCTTATTTTGAAACACATACAGCAACTGAGTGAAAGTTTCCGTAGGTACATTAGCTACTTAGCTGCAAGTTTTTCTCTATGAAAATATATTAAGTTTATATTCGTTGCATTTTAGAAGATTTATATTAATTTTTCAAAGGGAGCATTTAGAATGAATTTTCAATCAATATTAGTAATTTATAGTTACTCATTACAAATCACCATATTTATCACAAGAAAGGGTGGCTAACTGATGACGAGAGGAAATCAAGAAGGCTGCCAACAACGCGGATAGATGAGTTTTCATACCATTAAAGGGTAAGTTAATAGAAATGGTTGAATAATAGAGGAGCTCGGAGGAGCATCATGAAATTAATATGGAAGAGTCGAGTGGACGATTGATTTAACCACAGATGGTTTCAAAATTTTTCGCAGTAAATCTATTGAACTTTTAAAATATATTGGTTTTAGAATTAAAGTATAATTAACACTTATGTTAGACGTTAAATTTAAACGTAATCGTTCAATACCTTTTCAGCTAGCTACGAAGAAAAACCTTCTGGATGTGGAGACCATAACCAAAAATTGTTTAAAATAAAATAAATTAAATATTTCTCTTAGACTATGAAGCCTAAATTTAGTCTTAAAGTTTCAACGTTACTGACCAATGAAAAATAATTTATAATGGTCTATACGATAATTGCATTCATCTTCTTGCAAAGCATCCTATTTTTTTAAATATTTCTTACAGGGTATTAAATATAAGTACCTGGTTCACTGAGCTTTGCTCAGATGTGGAAAAAGAGAAAATTTTGTTAATTTTAATTAAGCTGGAGAATTTCAGAAATATATTTATTAGGTATATTCTTCAGTATTGCAGTATTCATATATCTCGAGAGTTAAGATCGCAATATTTAACTCATATACTTCATTAGTCATAAATCATAATAATTTATGCAGTTTAGGCCCAGTAAAATTCGCTAATAAAACCTTTCTTATTCGTTACTTTTAGGGTTAATCAATTTTTCAACATTCATTGTTATCAATTGCTGCTAATGGATAGATTGAGATGTTCATATATCTGTTCAACGAATTTTCTCAAATTTGAGACCTATATAGATTGTTTTTTCATATCCAAATACCTATATTCTGTAATTTTCAGCAACATCATCAGTTTAATTCTTCATAATGCATGTACATACGCACATACCCACATACACACATATAATTATTGCTCGTATTATAGTATAGCATAGAGACGCACATTCGTCTAAACGCTGCAACAAAAAATGGCACTACTTTTGAAGCTATTTGTCCCCACTCCTTTGGTACCAAATTTGAATTTCCTTGCCCCTTATTTGAGCTCATGGGCAATAATCAGAATTTTTTTTTTTTAAATAATTCAATCAGATGATTGGAAATCACAATCAACAGGAATTTCGTAGATAAAAATGACAATGAAAATTGTCGGTACCTTAGTAATATAGGATATTTTGATCTTAAAAGTGGTGCCGTTTTTAGTTTCGCATGCGTCCTCTATTATATTTAATATTCTGTGGTATTTCTCATACGTAGGTATAAACACATTTATTCCATTCAGAAATCTTATTCTCCTTTTATCTTAATGAAAACCAGTTTATGACTTATGCTAGACTGACGGTTAATCTTACATTTAAATAAGCTAAACTGGGTTTCTACCTCACTTTCTAATTTGAACAAACTTTTTTTTACAAATTTTTTGATTTTTCAACACATATTCACATCGCAGTATTCAGAGAGATAAAACAGAGAATGCATCATATCAGATTATTGTAAATGAAATAATGATATGTAGAGATCAAAGCGATGGGAAATGAGTTCCGGAACCACTTACCACACAGCATCCCAGCCCCAAACTCCACCTTTATAAAAAGAAGCACGAAATACGAACTAAAACAGATTCAATCAATCACTCTAAACTCGTATTATTGTCTTTAATACAATGAAAACCGTTTAATGTTACTGCATCCAGACCTTTAAATGACATTTATCATATAAGGAGACCCATAATTTTAAACGGGGTTTAAAAATCGCTAAAAAATCAACAAAATAATAAGTAGATTTTCAATAGAAACCCTACTTAAAAAACTAATCAAGATAGCAATAATTATGGAGAAATGCGTGTAAATGCTGTAAGCTGATGTGCACGAAAATATAGATTTGGTGGCAAGCTACAATAATTGGCAAGTTAGTAGTGCTGCATTACCTAATCTTTTGCCAAATGCACTCTTTAATGAGTCTGAAAACATTATTTTGTTTTAATTCATAGAAACAGACATGTTTATTCATGGACTATAACTGTGAGTGACAACAATAAAGTAATCTTTCATTTTAATATACGAAATTCAACTTAATCACTGCATATTTATACATGGGAATAAGGGATCTGAGTGTTTCCATAGTAATTTAAACGATTTTCACTATACTACATTATTCCTTTTAATTTTGTTGCATAAAGACAGAGGTCTCCATATTTTGGGCAGAAGGCCATACTGAGTGTACCACCAAGTCTGGTGAATCAAAATTACGAAAGTGGCGGTGCATATGTTTCGTTGACATTTTTTATCGAAAGAACATGTCAGTTTCTGGCCCAACAGTGGACCGGATTAATAGTACCAACTCACGGGCCAGATTTGGCCTGAGGGATGTAGTTTGGAGACCTCAGCATAAGACTATCATTTTATTGAGGAAACCATGAAATGACTAGTTCTTGCATAACATGGGGAAAGAGATTCGTCTTCCAATCGGCAATTTAAGATGGCCAATCTTTGGAAATTGTGGCACAATTCTGATTTCTAGAGGGGAAAGAGGAGCTAACGTCGATAACGGAAGTCTCTCCATAAGCAGTTTTTCCAACTAGGGATACACATTTAAAGCAAGTACATACAATACAGTATTACCTATAGGCGTAGATGCAATTAGGTATGCCTTTGTCTTTTATGAAAAACCTTCAATCAGTATAGTACCAACTAGCAACTGAAAATGCATTGTAGGTAGCTTACAACTCTGTTAATTTTACTCGATGTTCAGCGTACTGAATAAATTCAATATCCTAAGCGTGAAACGTCAGAATGTATTTAACGTTTTCATTTCCGAAAAAGGTAAAGTTGGACGACGTCATATTTCCCGCCGATTGATTATCATCTGTTCCATTTAGAAAGGTGGATGGAAAAAAGCATCTGGAATTCGATTAATAGAGGATGCTGATCGCGTGTGCATTTGAGACGATCGAACACCCTATGTTTTACACCGCGCCTAAAACTTTTAAGTAGGTTTTCTTTAGGAAATCTACTTATTACGCTTGGTGCGGTATTAGCCTCCATGGTTGGGGTGGGCATATTTTTCGTTTCATGACCTCGGGAAAATTTTGACACCAATAACTCAAATTAATATATGTTTAAGTCAATTTCTTGTTTCAACGGCACAGGTCGCAATTTTTGTCCAATAATCACGAAATTTAGTTCGAACATTTTTAATAAGCCATGAACCAGACCTATTGATTTTGGTGCGGATCGGGCGGAAGGTACTTCCGATACCACCATCTTCCTTTTTATTTTGGCCATAAAATTCTCAATTTTGCACCAATAGCCGCGAAATTCGGAATAAATATTTATTTTAATTTATTGTAGTACGCTCTGGCGCGGAAACAGCGATACCACTATTATTGTTTTTATATTGGTCATAAAATGCAGAATTTTGGAACCATATGTGCAAAATTTGAAACAAATATTTATTATAATTTACTGTACGATGCTACCAATTTTGATGCTGATCGATTGGACGATACTTCCGGTAAAACTTTTTTTCCTCTTTTTTTTCTAATTCACATGAACTATTCTTTTTATAAAAATTAACCACATGTTCATGTTTTCCTTTTTCTATTTCATAATTTTATTATATTTCTTTGGTTTTGTTTGAAATTATATGATGATGTAGTATCATACTTTATCATCTTAATTTATTTTTCATTTTTTCAAGAAAAATGCTTTTATATTTCACATTGTCTAATAAATCATAACATACCATTAACGCATATAAACTTACAGACAATTAATGTGACCATCAAAATTCATAATTGTAAAACCTACTTTTTCCTGCGAGGCTTGCTGCGCTAGTTTTTTCTTTTCTACCTTTCCGGAGGAAACATCGGATATAAAGAAATATAGGCGAGAGAAAATGAACTTCACCGGTAAACAAATCTCACACGTGTCTTTCATAATGGATGTGGAAAAAGAAAAAACACCCGATACTGCACATATTTTACAATGCCGAAATATAATCATGAAATTTATCCGTTAAGGTTGTAGTCTTTTTCTTGTTTTTGTATTTTTTCTCCTAGGTATACGGGGTACCACATATTCCTGTCATAGCCAAAAATCCACTTTAAAGCCGATACAAAACAGACGACTGGTTTCTAAAATAAAGTATTAAATAGAGTGTATTTTCAAGATGATAAAATTTAATCGATTACTACGTTTAACCAACAAATTCACGTTGCTTAATTATGGTTTACAGCCACGAAAATATTCGGAAGCTCAGAAGCATGAATTCTATTAATGTTGGAGGCCTGGGTATGAAATACACATACCAACACTGGGTCGCTAGAGTGGAAAACGAAACGTTGGGCTACGCTAACAGTTTTTATAAATTCCTTATTTAAGAAGTAATTTATTGGCATACTTAAAGATATAGCGTTTAAACAATAAGGAAATTAATCAATTCATTCTTCAAAAAGGAAAAGGAAGGAAAATTTGGACTTATATGAAAACAAGTCTCGACACAACTCTGTGTTAAAAAAAAATGAAAGTGGCACGTGCAAATCAACATGGGAGTACTTAATCCAAATACCCGACAAAATTAGCCTAGAATTTGTTTGCTGAAAGAAAAATGGAAAATCAAAGGGCCCAAAGAATAGAGAATCTCAAAGCACGACAGACAGCCCTCCCCATATTAAAGGCAATTGCTCTGCCAGAAAAAAGTGGATTTCTTATTGCACCTACAAACAGAAAATATTTTTTCATCTGAAGGGCTGAGGGTTTACATTTCGTTTACATGTAATTTAAAGAAGGATGTCTATATGAAAATAGACCGAAATAGCCAACCTATCGATTTGGATTCTGACATATTCAACCGAGAAATACAATATTCCCTGCGAAATCGTTTAATTTGTGTGTCTAAGCGTATGAATCACTGCAATACTTTTTGATGAAATGTAAAAGATTTCTTTTTCAAAATGAGTGAAATTTACAATGAACTGTTAAAGTTTTATTTTTCACAGAAATAAAAACAAGGTATCTAACATTTAAGCAAAAGAAGAACTATGTCTCAATATTATACTACCAAAACTATACGTATTGTTCTACAACGTTGAATCCGGGAAAGGGGGCGTAGCCAAGGGGGCAAAGTGGACGATTGCCTTCATGACCCTATTTTTTTATTTTCTGTTCGTGACTTTTAAAATTTGATAAAAATTTTCGCAATAAATATCCAATAGCGGGTTCCATAGACGCTAATTTCCCAAATTTTCAAAATTTTTAAAAATGACGAGCAAAAAAAAAATCATAAAATAATTTTTTTTGTCCTTCGTGAAGAAATCCTGACCATGCCCCTGCACCGGGGTTTTTGCTCCATTTACCTAGTATTACTGAGGCTCTTTACTAGCAAGTATGCGCATGAGAGTGATAAGAGATGAGCAGCCATCTTGTGGTAATTCGGTTTTTCTAAGGAACTGATTGTTTTTCATATAATAAAAGTAATAACACAAAATGGCGGTTCATCACTTATCACCCTCATGCGCATACCTGCTAGTAAAAAGCCTCAGTATTACTAGTGATGACCAAAATTGATCTTTATGGATAATTTTATAAAAAAAGTAATTTTAAAGAGAAAGAAATGGGAAAGTTACAGAAAAAAGAACAATCAATCAATATTTGATAAGCATTTCATATTTCAGAAATGCTTTTACCCAGGCACTTCTTTGAATTTTATTCAAATAATAAAAAAAAAATTCCATTGCTACAAATAAAAATATTGAGTGAAATAGGTGAAGGAGGAAAAGAAAAAAGTCATTAAAATAGTTTTTACTTTTTTGCCCTCCATGCAAAAACCCTAATACAGATAAAATAGCATTTGTTATTGGGGCAGCTACTACACACATTGGCAAGTATACGCGTATTCTCTTATTCATCATCACCCAGCATCATGGCTGAGTGAGTAGAATGTTGCTTTTTGGGTAATAGTGACATGATAGAGTTAGGTATTCAGTTGGTACGGGTTCAAATCCCTGTACTGCCTTAGTTTGTCACCATACCTCCTGCCAAATGTGATGGCTCTGTAGGTGGTGTGTAGCAGTGGAGTGAGGATGAGGGGGCATCTACCACTAATGTACAGACGCCTACTTGTCAGACCATGAACACTGCGCCTCTGTCTGGTCCTATTACACTCCGCTATACTAGAGGGGAGTGGTGTGGCAGCTACTGCACACATCAGCGAGTATACGTGTATTCTCTCATTCACGATCACGGTGCTGCATTTTGGGTGACGGTGACAAGACAGAGTTAGGTATTCAGTCAGTACTTAAAAATTGAGAAAAAGAAAAAATCTAATTAAAATTTAATTTTAGCACCTTGAAAACTGAGAGCAATGATGTGACTGGTTTTACGTGTCTTTTTTTTAGTGGTTATGCATTTTCAAATAATCAAAACTTGCAAATGACATAAAACATTATAAACATTTTATCAACTATAGCTAATATAAAAAAAAAATCAGAAATACAACATTGCAGTAAATATGTATTTAGTTTTTGAGAAATAAATGTGATAACGAGTGCTATTTTATGTGGGTTAAAGTCTTTAGATTATTATGTTCTTATTTATAATTGTTCAACTCCGCCATTTCTTCTTTCATCGAAAAATTAAACTAAAAACATCGTGTATTTGTGCGTGTGTGTGGAGAGAAAGACCCCATTACATTTTCTCCTTTTTGTTTTTCAGTTCACAAACAATGAAAAAATGTGGGATGTTTGTTGGTGAATTTTCTTTCCGGAAGGCTAGACTCCCTCTAAGGCTAAAAAGCTACTTTGGGACAACTTAATTGCGAAGAGTAATAAACTTTTTTACACAAAATGGACATCTTCATTCACTCACTCTCTTTCTCTCTGTTTATTTCTTTCTCATTCATCCTCTTTTCCCTCCCACTCTCATTCTTTCCCTCTTCGGCTCCTTCTTTTTCATGTTCAATACTTCTTTCCTTCTCCTTTAACCTAAATATCTCATTCATTTACCATTTCTCCTAGCCCAGATATCTGTTTTTCCATCGCCCTAAAAGGAAGAAAACGATACAGGAATGAAAAGTGGGTGCACGAAGTTTAGAATTACATAAATCTGTAACATATATTTTCGTCTATTTTGAGAAATGACGAACATATTCGTTCACTCATTTCCAAATACCAAAAACGTTGATATTTGTCAACAATTACCTTCCTATTTCTCTTCATAAACAACCACCAAATTATTTGTATTTAATTTTACATATACAGATATACCTCCTGTATATTTATGACCTGGTTGTACCTGTCCCTCGAGTACTCGACGAGTCAGCACAGCCCTATAATAACAACACCCTACTTCACTTTACCTATCCGGCACGTACGTTTTCATACCCTGAACGAGTATATAATCTCTCGACTCAGTTGTATAGTTGTTCAGTTCTGTTCAGTCTAGTTCAGTTCTCCAACAGCTACTTCTAAGTACCTGGAACCTCTCTTGTAGAAGTCTCTAGTGAACGGATAGTCTTGCTGGTTGAATTGTAATTGACTATGTATTACTATTAACGTAGAATTATGTACAATATGTACCAAATATTAAAATATTAAATGTGTGTTAATTCACTGAAGTGTTTAAATATTATTGAGTCTCAAACAAATGTTAAGGTCCACGATAGTCTGTGGATGTCTAAACTGAATCAATCATAGAAATATTACTGCTTGTAAAGTCTGTGGTATTTCGTGTATGGTGTACTCCCAAAAGAGGTCGTTACCAGGTACACTCCAACCTCTTTTGGCCGTTACATTATTGGCGCCCAACTGGTCTGCTATTGCGAATCGAACTCTCGCTCTAGTACCTGCTCAACGGAATTGCTGAATTCAAGCTGCTGTTCTGATTCCTCTGGCTCGAAGTACTTTGCTCTAACCTTGAAAACTCTAGTCAAGTACTCAAAGAGAAACGCGTAAGGCGCGCTCTTGAGGAAAGGAAGTAGAGGTTAGCTGCGAGTGGAAAAAAGCTAGTTGTGAAAAGAAACCCGAACTCCGAAGTCAACAAAGGATATTTTATTGTACAAAAAGTAGAAAAAACGGAACGTATATACAAAAGTTGGCGAACGAGGTTTGGTGGACTACAGCGACGGATTCTTCAAGCTCCTGCACAAACAAAAAGAAGAAAAACAAAGTAACAATTAGTACTAACTACAATTCGCGTCCCTCCCTTAAATATAAGAAGTGTTAATAATTATAAGTCGCGAAAAAAATTTATTTTTATGAGTGAAACTTGGGAAAATTTATCCGAACCCAATACTACTAAAACTAATTTAAATTGGCTAATCGATGCTAAAAATTTTGAATTAATTAACGTTTGTCAAAATTTGAATATCGAAGTCGATAAAAAATATTTTTCTCGAATAAAAACCCAAGAGGATATCTATTAAAAATAAAATCCAGTAAGGAAATACAAAAATTATTAACCCCTGAAAATATAAAAATAATCTACAAACTACACGAAAAACTCGTGAACAAATTCCCGAATTAGAAAATCCTATAATAAGAAAATATTTTAATCCTCCTTCTACTTCAACTCCACTTTTGGAAAACTGGGATAATCCCACACCATTTCCAAGAGTTAAAACTGCTATTAATCTAGTAGATATTACTGAGTGTTTAGAAAAATCTGACGAAGATTTTCTCAGCCCAGAAATTGAAACTAGACTTTTAGAAAATTTAATTCCCCCTATAGAAAATAAAATGTCAGGAAAGGCTGCTGTAAATATCAGACCTTCCTTATATGCGCACACTCCAACTGAGGATATCGTGTCATTTTTAAACGGATTTGAAAATGAGGCGGAATCCTTCAATTGGGATGCTAATATGAAATTCAAAAAAATTAAAATTGCATTCTCAGGTCTTGCAAGCAAATATTTGAGGATAGAATTCAAAATAATCCCGAATGTAACAATTGGCAAAATACAAAACAAAAAATTTTGGAAGTCTTTACGAGGACTAAACCCTAATTACGCGAAATATTATACGAAAGAAATTACAACGGTGAAGCTGATTTCTCCGCGTATATTATGTTCGTAAAAAGGATTCTAAAACAAATTGAACCCGATATTACGGAAGAAAAAATTATAGAAAAAATTATGCCTAATCTCCCCGAAAAGGAAAGAGTGTTCTTAATAAAAAAGAACCTAAAACTATTCAGGAACTTGATAAAGCTTTCTCTAAATATCTCGAATTTAAAGATAAAGCATTCGGACATATAGATCCCCTTTTACGTAAAAAAATTGACCAATTAGAAAAAACGATAGAAGAATTGAAAAACGGAAAAACAGAAAAGAAAACCGAAAAAAATGTTACGTAAATACAATATCGTCCGATCCGATCTGGAAAGCTGAAATGGAGAAAATGAGCGCTGCAATAGCGAACATTTCAAAATTTCAGGAATCCAGAAAGAATAATAAAAATCCCCAAAATAAAAATAATAATAACGAGCAAAATAATAATAACCAAAATGGTAATAATAATAATAATAATAACTTTAATAATAATAATAATATGAATAATAATAATAACCAAACCAAATCAGAACAGGAATAATAATAATAATTATAATAATAATAATAATGGTAATGGGAATTGGAACCAGAACCAAAACTGGAACCAAAATAATCAAAATAACCAAAATAATAGAAATTGGAATAATAATCAAAATTTCAATCCTAATTATAAAGGAAGAAATTTTAATCCAAATTTCCGGAGAAATAATTTCCCGAGAAATAACAATGGATATTATCCCAATAGGGCTCCAAATTGGAACCAAATGGCTTTCCCAAATTGGAATAATGCTCCAGCATGGTCTGGAATATCATTTAATACTCCCCAAAATCTCCCCTATGTGGCTGCTAATACACAAATGATTGCCCCTCCGGCACCATTAATGGCAGCTCCACAACAAAATTACCTCCCAACATCAAACCCCCAGGCTTGCCAGAATAATTGCTCAAAAAACTAAGTGTCCCCCTTACAGGTGATCTGTCAGCTGTAAGGGATGTTGAGAACAAGGAATCGAAATTAGTTAACAATGTGAGTGAGGAGAAGTTTCAAAGCAAAGGGTACTGCAGAACCCAATGTAAATTTCACCTCCCATTTGCCATTTGTGGTAAACAAATACTTAGCTTAGTCGATCCAGGTTCAGAACAGACACTTATCGATGAAAAAGTTTTAAAGAAAGTCAATTTTACGGAACCAATTCTACCAACTAAAGTAAGATTTCGTGGTGCGGATAGTCAACCTCTTGAGGTCATAGGAGTAACCAATGTGATTTTTTCCATTGATCATTGTATTTACCCACATCCCACCTACGTTGTTCGAAATTTAGTAGAACCGGTCATACTGGGTTACGACTTCTTATCAACCCATAAAGCCAAAATGGACTTTTCGAAAAACAAATTCACTCTACCGTGTGGTGATGAAGAGCGATGTTTTGACATGCCTGAATGTCACAATTTCCCTATTGAAAAGGAAAATAAGTTAGGTTATATTAAGCCCTTTAAATATTATGCTCCCCAATCTTTTAAAGTAGAGGCAAATTCGGTGCTAATTTTAGCAACGTTGCCTGAACACCTGGAGTTTCTGTGTGAAACATCCATGGAAGAAAAAAATAATTTCTTTGTAATCGTATCAGAAGACACGATAGCGGCTGTTAATCATAATAACAGACCTCACGTGATCTACAAAGGCGAATACTTAGGAAAATTTGAATTAAGTAGTGCAGTAGAAATTAATACCTGCCAAATTGAAAAAATAAAAGAAAATACTATTTTTAAGGATAATCGAGGAAATCCCATCCCGATTAATCCAAAACTGTCACTTGAACAGAAAATAAAAATGTACGAAGTAATTAATGAATATAATAATATTTTTACGGGAAAAACAGATGAAGTTTCCATTTGTAAAGTTCCCGAACAAGTTGTCCGAGTAGACGACGAAACCCCACTGCGGTGTAGAAATTTTAAATTTTCACACGCAGAACATGAGGCCCTACACAAACTAGTCGATGATCTAGTAAAAGTAGGTGTCCTAAAAAAACAAAAATCGAAATTTGAATCGCCAATATTTGTAAAAAAGAAACCAGACGGAGTCTATCGAGTATTAGTAGACTACCGAAGAATGAATCAAAGAATAATTATGGATAATAATCGTGTGCCAACAATTGATATTATTTGGCCATATTTAAGAAATAAAAAATGGTTTACAACAATTGATTTAAACAGTGGATATTTACAGATTCCTCTCACGGAAGAATCTAAACAATACACTGGAATAAATGTGGATGGAATTGGATATGTATTTAATTCCACTCCAATAGGTTTAAGTATATCCCCGTCCATCTTCCAAACTATCATGGATGACATATTCCATGATATTTTCTGGAAAAAAATGGTATGTTATTTGGACGACATTTGTATTTTCGGAGAAACTTTCGAAGAGTGTCTTGAAAATACAAGGGAAGTATTAAAAAGATTAAATAAAGTAAATTTAAAAATAAAAACAAAAAAATGCCAATTTGCAATGAACGAAATCGAAATATTAGGACATACGGTCCGATATAACGAATTACGTCCATTAAATAAAAATATTGAGGCAATAAAAAATTTAAATCCCCCTAATACGTTAAAACAATTACGATCATTTTTAGGATCAATAAATTATCATAGGAAATTAATTCCTAATTTAGCTAAAATTACTGCTCCTCTTACTGATTTACTAAGAGGTACAGATAGCAAATCAAATGCAAAAATAAAATTAAATCAAGAACATCTTGAAATATTTGAAAAATTAAAAGAAATTATGATTTCCAAACCTGTATTAGCAATATATGATCCGAAATTAGAAACCTGTGTAGAAGTTGATGCTTCGAAAATCGCATTAGGTGCAGTGCTGCTGCAAACTAATCCCGTTACGAAGCATAAACATCCAGTTGGATATTTCTCTGAGAGAGTCCAACCTGCCCAGTCAAAATTGTGTTCATTTGACTTGGAAATGTTAGCTATTACGAATGCATTAGCTCATTTCCGTGGATACTTACTTGCATTACGCTTTGTAGTATACACGGACCATAAACCTCTGATTTATCATCAGAAATTTAATACTCCAAGCCCAAGATTAATCCGATTAATATCTAAATTAAACGAATATAGTTTCCAAATTAAACATATCGCCGGAAAAAATAATTGTATGGCTGATATGTTATCTCGTCCGCATGATGAACCGGACGAAATCACATTTGAAAAAGGTGAATTTTTAGTAGATAAAAAATACGCTCTTCAGGACGAAGAGAAAAATGTGAACACCGTGTGTAGAATTCACAATGATAATTCTGTCCCATTAAACCCTGTATTCTTTCAGAATCAGAATGCGTGGTACTACCCAAGTACAACGCCCCAAACATATTATTTTCCCCCTTCCCTTGCATCAACCTTCCCATATTACCCTGTGGTACAAACCACAACCCCTCAGAATGAATTTAGCCATTCTGAAAATTGTCCCAACAAAACTACTAATGTAGTTACAAGATCTGCTATTAAAGAGGCAAACCTCGATAATCAGATCATCCCAACCCCTCCTGTGACCCCAGTTGTCACACAAATGTCAATTCCCGACATCACATTACCCCCCCAATCAGAAGATAAAACTTCTGAATCCCCCCAAAAAATTGAATTGCCCGAAAATTTAAAAACAATGCAGGAAAATGACCCGCATTGGAAAAATGTCATTTCATTATTAAATTATAACGAAATAAAAAAAGATAAAAATAAAATACGAAAATTAAATCGTACTATACAATTATATTTTCTGGACGAAAATAATGTTTTAAAAAAATTACCTAACCCAACCTCATCGTATGATGAAGCGGTTACAGTAATTCCTGAAAAATTAATTCCAGTAGTTCTTAAAAAACTACATGACGATCCGTTGTATGGAGGTCATTTCGGAATTAAAAAAACAAAAAATAAAATAAAAAATCAATTTTTTTTAAAAACATGGTACAAAAAATTACAGAATATGTATTATCGTGTCATGAGTGTCAAATGGCACAAAATTCCCCGAAAGAGGCTGGCTACCTCAAACATATTGAAATCGAAAACCCTAAACCGTTTTCACATTTAGAGATCGATTTCATCGGAAAATTTAATACCGAGTACGAACACTCGTATGTGCTTGTCGGTGTAGACAAAAGCACAAATTTCTGCACCATACGTCCAACAAAAAATCCAAATGCTCAATGCGTAATTGAGTATTTGAAATTTATTTGTTATACGTATGGCACCCCAGGTAAAATTTCTTGCGATAACGGAGGTCATTTTGCGAATGAAACCGTCCGAAATTTTGCGAAGAGAATAATATTAAAATTATTTACTCCTCATTTTATTCCCCCCAATCGCAAGGACTCGTTGAAAAAATCAACGGAGTAATTAAAAAATCATTGTCAAAATACGACCATTCAAATGAAAAAGAATGGATCGAAACAATTAATAAAATTATTTTCGCATACAATATTAGCCCAATCGAACATTTAAATAACAAATCTCCATTCTACCTACTTCATGGATTCAACCCAGAAGTACATATACCAGAAATACCGGAAAATAATAATAACAAAACAACTCGTGAAGAAGAAATTGAAAATCTCCTTCAAACGAGAGAAAAAACGCCGAGCTTAGCAAAGAAAGCATCGGAAAAAAACGCGAAACATTATAACGCACACCATAAGATCATTGACTTTAAGCCTAATGACCTTGTTTTGCTGCGTCAATCAAAAAACGTCGCGAAAAGTAAAATGAAATATACCGGACCATATAAAATTGTTAGAAAGGTCACGGATCTAAATTACGCAATTCGTATTAAAACAGACGATAAAACTGCATACGAAGAAACAGTTCACGTACGACGATTAATTCCATATAAATCACGTAATAACGACGAATTAAATAGTGAAATAAAAATAGAAAAAGTAGACGAAAACATCGAAAATCCCATCCCAACCCAAATCATACCTAAACCAAGGGGTCGCCCTCGGAAAAAACCAAAGTAACTGTGTGTAAAGTTTATTACCCGTAGTTACTTGGCTTTTTCAAACACGATACCTTCCTCCCCCATCATATTTGTTTATGTCCCGTCACTTCAAAATTTACCTTTAAAATTTTTTTTTTGATCAACTTAAATTTATAAAACATGTGAAATTACTTACCAATTGCCCACGTCTCGGCATACCCCTCCAGGAACTCTCCTAGTTGGTCTCCGCTGGATGAGCTGCTGCCGGAAGGACTTGAGGCCTCGTTCTCAGGTTCCTGACCGCCGTCCGAGTTACCACTCTCATCGGTAGACATACTCTCCGCTATGGATCGGGTGTCCCACGAGAAAGAATGGATAACCGGCGCGGATAGCAGCCATCCACTACGATATGAGATGACCCGGTTGTACTCCGTGGCATCATAATGTCGCAGAAATTGAAAACCGACGGTAGAAACGGAGAGGTGGAGGCGCGGCTTGTGGTGATCGTTGATGAAACGAACGAAGCGAACCCCGGCGGTGTTAATCAGAAGATCGTTTAGGTAAATGTGATCGAGGTGAACATACTCGATGATTACCTTCTCGTTGGTCTGTTGTGAGACACAAAGCAGACCAACAAGAAGACCAGAGAGTATGCCCAGCCCAGATAGTCCTCTGGTATCCAGATTACCGCGGAATGTCAGTTTGAGACCAGATGGCCCAAACTCGACAACCATGGAATGAGGATAGTAGATCCGGAGGTGGAAGAGTAGTTTCTTCGCATACTCCTCCGAATCTGGACAACATGTATACCTTACGAAGTGGCTCCAGTAGCCCAAGTCTTCCTCTATGACCTCGCCAGGGATACGCGATGGATCGAACGTATTAAGAAATTCACCACGATCAGACACAGTCGAGACACGGTAAAATAGGGAAAACAAACGATGTAACGAAAAGTATAACCGAGGCTCACATAAGCAACTTTGGAACGGTCGGAGTTTTGGAAGAACCTGCTCTCCTAGGAACCAGGTCTCGTTTGCTTCTACAACACCGGTCGACACGAACATGCGATCATTCATGTATACGATCGACATTGTTAAATATACGGAAAAGATAACTCGAAAAAAAAGAAAAAAAATTGGTGTTATGTTCCTCGCACGGCACCAAACCGAAACAAGTCACTAGCACTTCACTAAACTTCGAAGAAAAATTGGAAAAAGTAAAAATACACGAAAAAACAGAAAAAATCAAACGGGAAATTAATACAATGTTATCGATAAAAGCAAAGACGGAAAACTGACGAAAAAAATAAAATTAATAATTTTATATTAACAATTTGACCGAGATTCATAATTCGGATATCGGAAAAATTTGTCTCCCCCTTCACCCCAATCTACGAAAATCAAAACAAATCAGTAATATGCATAATCCATTTTCTCGTAAATAACTTAGACGTTGCATTCTTTCTGTTTCAGAAAATGTATACGAATCTACTTTTCTATTTCGCAATAATTATTTCTTCAACTAGTATTGCGCAAAGAACATCGTCTGACCCATATAGGATTACGACGGCGTCAACTGGCGCTTATTTTCAAGAAATAAGCAATATTTTCGTATATTCGAAATCTGCCCCAATAATTTACTCCATTAAGCTAGACTTACATGAGTCAGCGGATAAATTATTGGCAACAAATTTCAAACACCGGTTGTGTAATGAAACAACCTGGAAAAATTGCAAATATGCAGAAATGGCGAAACGATTAAAAAATACCATAAAAAATCTGAAAGAACAAAACATTGCGATGATTTCTATTTGACACCATCATCTATTCGAAGCAAACGAAGCGTATTTACCCCGATCAGATCTTTCTTCGGAGATGCGCTACGATTTTGCTGTCGAGTGTTAAACTTTAGAGATGGACGAAACTTCTTGGCGAATGAAATCTCGTTGAAAGAAGAATACGATATTATAAAAAATCAGCTGTTAACTGAGCACGCAGCGTTAGTGAATACGTCTACTAATCTGCATAGCTTCATTGACCATACAAATAATTTTATGACAAGATTTATCTCGCATACAAATTCTTTTATGGAAAATTCGCTAGAAGAACACGAACTTCTGATCTCCTTAAATTACATACAAGGATTCTATGATAACTATTTGATAAACACGTTAAGATTATCAAACATCCTAACGTCTTGCAAATCCCATATGATCCCATCTTCAATTATCTCAAAGAAATATTAGAAAAAGATTTAATAAAACTTGTAAAAATTACGAAAAATCTAGGTCTCGACTTAGCAATCCCTATTAAGGACATTCAAAACTACTATCATGCTGAACTTGTAAATTGTAACTTCTTTAAAAATACGTTAGAATTAGAAATTAAAATTCCCCTAAAACAATTAGACTCGAAATATGAAATTTACGACTTTATTCCGCTCACATTCAAAAGTCATTCTAATGAATTGTGCAGCTGGGATCAAGAACCATCCCTGATTATTCATGAAATCAGAACAAATTCTGTACGTTATATTAGTGGAACCAACCTCCATTATTGTAACTCGGATAAACCATTATGCTTCCTTCCTTCGAATAGAGGAAGTGAAAAATTATCATCTTGTGCTAAGAACTTATTCTTCCAAGATTTAAACCATAACCTGTTACAATCTTGCTCATTAAATGCAATCCTAATAATAATCAAACATTGGTGCACCCTATTGGTCACACCAAGTTTGCTATTGTAAATTTTAACTCCCTCGTAGCAACCAATTCTGTTACGAAAAAATCCGAAAAATTAAAAATAAATAATGATTCCCCTGGAACCGTCATTCTGGACGTACCTTGCCACATCCAAATCGAAAATATTGATGAAAATAATAAAAATACAGTAATTATTCCTATTGAAATCCCTTGTCTCTCTGAATCATTAGAGGAGACTATTAAAATCGAAAATCATTTACCACTCTTGTGGACATATTTTTCTGATTCTATAGAACCTTTTGATCTTGCCATCGATCTGGCAACGACAAAGGTCTATAACCCAAATTGGAAAAATTTTGTTCCTCATACTGTTCCCATGAACAATCTGGAAAACAAAATTAAATCCATTAAACTTCAAATACCCGACCAAAATTTCAATGATTACATAACTTTCATTAATGAAATGTTCCTAATATGGTTAAGTGCAATCTCACTTATTCTAATAATTATTATTGTATATTTAAAATTAACCTGCCACCAAAACTGTGTAAATCTAACAAAAAGCACAGCATTGTAAAAAATTACGCAAAATAATACGATATACTAATTATTCATATATACGTAAGAAAAATTTGTTACTCGTAATTAATATTCGTAAAAATTTTATTCTAAGTATATATTCATACTAGCATTATATGACGTAATTTTAATTATGCAGAATTATCTGGACATATGTATGTGTTGGATAGATTTTGGAAATTTTTTTTTTCCTTATTTTTTTTGTTCCCCCCGGAGAATTGTGTAACGTATATTTTCGTCTATTTTGAGAAATGACGAACATATTCGTTCACTCATTTCCAAATACCAAAAACGTTGATATTTGTCAACAATTACCTTCCTATTTCTCTTCATAAACAACCACCAAATTATTGTATTTAATTTTACATATACAGATATACCTCCTGTATATTTATGACCTGGTTGTACCTGTCCCTCGAGTACTCGACGAGTCAGCACAGCCCTATAATAACAACACCCTACTTCACTTTACCTATCCGGCACGTACGTTTTCATACCCTGAACGAGTATATAATCTCTCGACTCAGTTGTATAGTTGTTCAGTTCTGTTCAGTCTAGTTCAGTTCTCCAACAGCTACTTCTAAGTACCTGGAACCTCTCTTGTAGAAGTCTCTAGTGAACGGATAGTCTTGCTGGTTGAATTGTAATTGACTATGTATTACTATTAACGTAGAATTATGTACAATATGTACCAAATATTAAAATATTAAATGTGTGTTAATTCACTGAAGTGTTTAAATATTATTGAGTCTCAAACAAATGTTAAGGTCCACGATAGTCTGTGGATGTCTAAACTGAATCAATCATAGAAATATTACTGCTTGTAAAGTCTGTGGTATTTCGTGTATGGTGTACTCCCAAAAGAGGTCGTTACCAGGTACACTCCAACCTCTTTTGGCCGTTACAAAATCAACTTTACTCCATCAGAAAAATATGTTATTGATACAAATTAAGATACTTGGATGGTAAAAGGTATCATATGTACTCGTTCTAGAAAATATAAATGATGTCAATAATTTTCTTCGGAAAGTACTTAGTGCAAAATTATTTTCCGAACGAATGGAATAACAGGGTGGGGTAGGAGAATTTTTAAATAGATTCCGAGACCACCCTCATTACATTCCCGAAGTTAAACTTTTGTTAATTATTACTCAATTTTCGAACCCCTTATCTGACTGGGCATATAATTATATACACTTCAGTATACCTGCACTTCAATTGCAAAACCTCTTGGCGCCCATAATTGAAGATGTGGAGGGGATATAAGAGGTATGAATTTTGTGAACTTAGTAATATCATGAAGGGCAAAATACTTATGGCGGGATTAAATACCAAAAGTGTTTTAGAAGAGTAAAGGGGTCCAAATTCACAACCATTCCTAGCAGGGGGGCCACAGACTTTTTCTCTTCAGTTTGCATATCCACACTGTGAGACATTTCTTTTAATAACACAATCATGAAAATCGGTTGAACCATCCTTTTAGAAATTCAGATACAAGGAGGTTAGATTTAAAAATATATAATTCTTTAATATATCTAAATTTAAGAGATTAGTTCTTTAATGTCTTTGTTGGTATGTCTGTTTCAGTTAATTAAATCCAGAAAAAAACGTGACTGAACAATAAAAATAAATAAAAGAACTGTAAGAATTTTCTGAAATATGACACATTTAATCATCTCAGATTCAAGAAACTATAATTGTTTTAAAATAAGGAATGTCCAACAAACGCACAAAAGGTCATAAACAGTTGTTGCAAACACCAATTAAATATTAAGATAGGGGTAAAAAGCAGAACGCATAGATGAGACACGAAACACGAAAAACAATGAGAATGTAATAAATAAAACAAATGAGGTACGTACGCGACAACAATGAAAATAAATAGTACCGACATTAAAATTAAAAACTCTAGTGCAGCAAGCCACGCTAGAAAAAGTGAGTTTTAGAAAAAAATAATTATGAATTTTGATGGTCACATTTTCTGTAAGTTTATATGCGTTAATAGCTGTATGAAATTTGTTAGCTGCTGACAAAATATTGGACAATGTGAAATCTAAAAATTAATTATGAGAAAAAAAGTGGAAAAAAAAAGGTTTACCGAAAATACTGTCCGGTTGATCCGCACAAAAATTGGTAACTTTTACAATAAATTTTAATAAATATTTGTTTCAAATTTCGTACATATGGTTCCAAAATTCCGCATTTTGTGGCCAATATAAAAACAAAAACAGCGGTACCGGATGGTCGATCCGCGCCAAAATTAGTAGGGTACTACAATGAATGAAAATGAATACTTATTCCAAATTTCGTGGCTATTGGTGCAAAACTGAGCATTTTATACCCTAAATAAAAACAAAAATGGTGGTACCGGAAATACCGTACTGACATCTCCACCAAAATCAGTCCTTGGTTTAGTACAAATGTGGTACAAAATTTGGTGATTATCGAACAAAAATTGCGACCTATACCATGGGAACAAGAAATTGACAATCTATATCTATATCTATATCTATTTATCATATATATATATTCGCAAAAAGTAGAAAATTAGTTGTTAAAAAGTTAGTAGTAGATCATAATGGATGAACTGTATCTTAATTTCAACAGGTAAGGTTTTTTTTTTCTGTCGTATAGATGTAAAGAGAAACCCAGGACCAATTTTCACGATTGTGGAGTCAAAAGAAAGGTCGCAACAATGTGGATGAGCCATTTGAAGAGAAAATATCTATAGTCCCCTAAAGGAAAAGTTGTGAATTTTGACGCCCTGACCCCACTTAAAATTTTTTTTTGTATTCTTTCTTATTATAAACATATTTTTCTTAATAATATTAATAAACCAACAAAATTTCATACTTTTGCTGTGTCACTCTCTTCTTGAGATATGAAGCACAAAAAGTTACAGAATATAAGTGCAATTACACTATAGGTGTATAATTAGAAAATGAAATGAGGAAGAAGGAAAAAAATTTACGAAGAGAGTGAAGGAGGGAAGAGAGCCATTTTATGTAAAGGAGTTGACTACTCTAGAGAACGGGTTGTTCCTAGGAAATTTTAAGCCTTAGTGGAAGTTAGTAGCCTGCCCGCGTATAAATTTTTAGATTTTTTTCAAGTATATCCTTCACTTTTTTATTGTTTGTAAACTGAAAAACAAAAAGAGAAAAAAAAGAAACACATGAGAAAAAAACAGATTTATCTCTTTTCTCTTTGTGACTCTTTTTTTCTCACTGACGGTCTTCTTCTAAGAGGGTTATAAGTCTGAAATCAAATTTATATGCGGAGGCAAAGTCCATGGGTGATAACTAGTTTTATTAAATTTTGTAACCATTTACCTAAAATTGCACAAAGTAAAACCATCACTCTTTCAAAACTGAAATAAAAGTGTATTTTATGGAAGTATCATCTGAATTAGTTGCCTATATTACAATAAATTATACTAAATATTTTTAGCCAAATTTGTAGCTATTGGTTTCAAATAAGGAATTTTATAGCCTAAATAAATAGTCGTACCAAAAGCGCCTTCCAACCGATCCGCACAAAAATCAATAGATCAAGTCCTTGCCTTAGTACTAATAATTGTTCCAAAATCAAAATTCGAGACTATCGGACAAAAATTACGAACTCCACCGGAGTAACAAGAAAATGGATTATCAATATACTTAAAAGTACTTAGTTCACCAATCAGAAAATTTTGTTAATTTTAATTAAATTGGAACAAGATTGTTTCAAGTCTTAATTAATCATAATTACTGATGGTAAATGCTCAAGTATTTATTTTTGATGAGCAAATGTTGAAAATGCTCAGAAAAGTTATCAGCACGGACTCATGCTTAAAATGCTTAAGTATTTGATATTGGCTCAAGCACGCACAATATGCTAGAGCATTTTCAATATTTCCTCTTAAAACAAGATGTAATTATTTGTAAACTTGCAAGTTTCAATAATTATATAATTACTCAGTTCCAATGTTCCATGAGTTGTTAAGTGAAGATAAAATTTAGACTTTATGGATGCTCATTAGATAGTATACTCACTTGAGAACAAAATATAGTATGGGAAACAATTGTATGAGTGTGCTACTTTTCACACAATAATTTATATAAATAAAAATGTAAATGTTCATTTGTTACTAATTTAAGATCTCCGAAAATTTTTCACCAATTGCTTTAAAATTTTGAGGAATTATTTGTATTGTCCCAAGAAAGGTTTTTACCCAACTCTGAGGTACATAGCCCCACTGATGGCAAAGTTATGAATTTTTCAACTTTCGGAGATCTTAGGTTATTTAGTAACAAAGGCATCTGTCAAGTGAAGCTGACACCACAGACAGCCAGTTTAAAATAAATGTGTATTTTTAAAACTGATTTTTTGTAAATTTACTATTCATTTATTTAGGCCAAAAACCAAATTATTTAAAATATTTAGCATATGCTTTTAAATGTCGAGTATTTATTTTTCAAGCATTTTCTGAATAAATTATCAAATGCTTAAGCATTTAAAAAAAAAGTAAATTCCCGTTACCATCATTAATCGTAATACAGTCAAACATGTGTAAAGCTGAAGGCCAGTGAACCCAACATTTTTTCCCTTATAAACAGGTTTCCGTTAAAAGCAGGTACCATTGTGTAAAAAAAAAAGGTTAATTATTATTACATAATAGGTAAGTTATAGGACAGTAATTAAGTCAAACTTATAATTTGAAAAAATCAGTTATACTCGATGTCATTGGTGTATCACATTCCACCCAAATGTTTTTTCAGGAGGAGGAATAAGTGAAAATGAAGAGGTGCGGAGTCGGAGAAATAGAGAGAATGCTGAAAACAATCCACCCCAGTTGGGTCAACAACGACAGCAACTCTCGAGTCTTTCACAACAATGCACACCCTAATTTTGTGCAAAAGATAGATATAGATGAATTATAAGAACAGTAGAATGTCAATAAAAATCGGTAGTAAAAATATGATTAAACACCTAAAGAATGAATAAAACCAAAGAATGAAAGAATCCTTTTCATGAGACAATGTAACTCAACTGGATATAAAAAGAACCAAAACATAAAGTTAATGAATGGAAATGTATGTAACTTGACAAGTTTTTTTTGTCGTTAACCATTAAAAACGTTTTCCACTTTACGCCGAATTTTTATCATAAACGACTGCTTTTTTTTTTACATCTTTTCGGATAATCACAAGGTCACCACGAGGTTTCAACTAAATGGTACGACCAATATTATACCTAATTTAGGTATAATAATCCGAAAAATAAAAATTTTAGAAATGGAGTACTCTTCCTCATACTCGGATTATAATTTCACGGAGAATTTGAACTCTGATACGAAATCCGCGCAGTAATGCAAGCTATCATTCACACAAATTTAATAATTTCTAGTGAACAATTTTTAAACTCGAATATCTTTTCACTATTCATAGTTGTACTACGTAGAGTTTTTGAAAGGCAACTTTGTAAGGGCAAAAATTATGCTTAAAAGACTGCGGATGTAAGACCAAGACCAACATCAATTCTTCCCATCACAGTTCAAAAATTCAATCAAACAACTCCCGATTTTGGCAACTAACTCCTGAAAACCAGCGACTTAGATTACGCTACTTGCTTTGAATGTATAATTAACTCTAAGCCATAACGATTAAAAATTTAGAATTTTATCGATACACGATGAGAGGGAAATAAATGTCGCTCAGTAATTCGCAACAATCGTCTTAAAATTGCAAATAATGAAAAAAATTACATTTTATAACTCTGATTTAGATACTTGAGATGAAAAATAAAACTGGACGCATCTTTCTCAATCGACTGAATGAAAGGAGGGCTTCATTGTATTTATAAAAAATATGGAAGAAAAATAGGAGGAAAATAAAAACTCGCACTCGTAGGTACCTATAAAAAAAATTCGACACAAAAATACGAAAATTCAAATTTTACGCTAAATGATCATAGACAATTAACGATTCGAAACATATGATATTGATGAAAAAATTGTTTTGATTTATACCGCACTGATCCATGGATATTCGACATCAATAAATAATTTCGAGCGTCGGCGTGAAAGACTTGAAAGCTTCAAGGATAAAGAATAATACAACAAAAACACTTTTAAATATCTGATGGGAAAGTAGACAGAATCATTATCCATGGTATCAGCTCCCATTACTTCGTAGAAAAAAAGTGAGGAAAAAAGATAGACGCATATACGCGTAGAGAAACAAAAATCGTTGATCTAATCAGATAAATACTTCACGAATCGTAAAGAAAATTCTTCGCTAACAAATGCATACAACAAACGGAAGCTTTTTCAAGACTTGAAAAAAAAAATTAAGCAAGAATTTTCGGAATATAAAATAACCGCTAGTAGGGAACCTACACAGGCGAATAGAACTTTTTTTAACGGAGAAGGCGAATTTGGTGACACAAAATCTGAGACAAGGCAGGAGTTCCGAAGAGGAAAAAAGGTCATCGCTTAAATTTGTCTCTGGTCATACCTATGGTCTACGGATGTTCGGAAAAAATCTCTGAAATGGACTAGGTCCCTCAGTCTAAGAGGTATCACGGTCCTAACAACCTAGGTATTATGTGGGAATGAAGGAGGTGATTGCCCCTCCATTTTCCCCTTGTAACCATCTATGTTTGGAAGTAAAATATTGAAATAATCAGCAAGATTCCACTTATTTTCAGTCTTGAAAAATTTGTATTCATTTCTTTTTTCATACTTTCGAAACTCGAAAACTCTCTTTTTGAAGGAAATTCTAGCTAAGGAACGAATTCCATCAGCAATCTCCTAGGGAAAAATATTCTAATGGGAAATGAGACAGTTGTCGTCCAAAGATGAAATTTCAATTTTCTTTCTCAGGTTCACGCACTCAAAAAGATTTATGGAAAATATACTTTTCTTGGAAGTGAAGAGGAAGAGTGGGAAATAGTAGTACGAGTAGGTAAGTGAAACGAGAAAAGTGGAACACAGTTATAGTTCCAACTAAGAACAAAATCATTGTTTTTTTCGGTTTAAAAGGATTTATATTTTAATGAGATATGAATGGTATTGAATGTCCGAATTTTAAAACTACAACAACCAGAAATTTAGGAGGGTATCATTTTACCATCCGTAAAAAATTACTAATAGCTGAAAAAATCACCAGCTTCCAAAAGGCCAAACCTCTGACCAGCACACCTTTCGAACAGAATTTTTCAACGTTCATTGATGCACGCAATTCCAACTCTTACCAAGCCTCTTGTAAAATATCTTTCTATCCTCGAATAAAGTATCTTCGAATGTTTCTGGAGTCGAATTTCATCAAAATTCCATCCAAGTTTTTCGTTACAAATACGTTGATGTTTTTCATTTTCTTTTCGGTCAGAGTACAGTTCTGAATATCAAATCTGGAGGTTATTCTTCTTTAGCCATCTCCTTACACACAATAATTAATTTTAAGGCGTTAGAGGGCACGGACAGGGTACGTGAAGTCGAAACAGAATCCATTTTAAAGGCATAGTTGCCAATTGTCTGGAATTTGCTCCGAACGACTGCGTAGGTGTTCTTGAAATTCATGGCATTATGCTATCGTACTACGAAAATTTCGCATGATTCTGGGTGCTGTTCTGGTTGATCGATTTACTTCAAATCTGGTAGACCAGGGCCAGTTTTTCAATCGCTATGTAAGAAATTATACAGTCAGTTAGCGGTAAAATCTTATCTAACTCTTACAACACTTTCACACGGCGATTCGTGAATCGCGATTCACAAAGCCGATTCACGATTCAGGAAAAATTGTGCATCATTTACACCAAACTATAATTAAGTCTAAATTGCAACATTCTAAAATTCTGGTTGGATTTATCTTCACTAAATTAATCCGGAAATTTTTTGAATCGGTTTTTATAGATTCCTCATTTCAAAAACGGCTGAAATTCTATGAATTTTTCGTTGGACTCATTGGCGGGGGGGGGGGGGGGCTTGAAGTTAATTCCCCGCCTAGAGTTTAAAAAAAAGTTTAAATAGAGAAAAAAAATCACACAACACAAAAATAATTGTAAAACGCGAAAAAATTCCAATGAAAAGCATGATAAGAGTTTAAAACCCACTGTAGAATAAAATTCTCCTTGCGTTTGGATCTTACACATAATTTTTTTTCGGGCCAGAATTGCTTAAAAAGTGAAATCGACTCCCCAACATTGTTGTTGCCGGTTTCCTTGCTTTATGGCTTGATTAATAAGTCTAATTTTTAAATATGGCTTCGTGTTCGATTATAACTGTGGGTGTGAGTATGTGTGTATACACGACACCACACAAACACCAATGCTGGTTGGTTGCGTGTACGCTGAAGAGTGTGTGCGGGCCGAGCCCAGTAAATAAGTTTAGCTGCACAGACGAAATGTACAGCCGTGAGCGCAAAAACAGAGTTCGTGGGTTTTACCCCACTGGCCCGCTAGGTGGTTGACGAGTGTGTAGTACACACTTGTTTGTCAACGACCACCCGTCGCCACACCACTCTCCTCCCAGTAAGTTTCCAGGAAAACATACTGTGACCTGTGACGCCAGTCAAGTGTGATGCAGCATTCACTACTACACTCACAGATGTTGGTCACGTAGTAGAATCGCCAGGTATCTTCGGTTTGGGCTTACCAAAGTTTTCCAGGAGAGTAGGACCGGAAGGGTGTGTACGGGGTGCTTGAGGCTGGGGAGTGGGACGCACTCGAGTTTGTCGTCTCATGAACAGAGTTTGGGGTCAAGACTTGGGAATGCTCATGAGGGGCGGCAGGTAGGTTATAGGTGGCGCCATTAAAGGCGGCATAACTAGGGCCTGAGGGTATACCAGTGCCGAGAGTTGTAGATGCGAGGGAATGGGAATTCCAGGGGGAGGCATCACAACTTGGGGAAGTGGCATCGGTGTTGTCGCTAGGGCGAGCAACAGGGCATTATGTGCTGCAAGCACAGCGGTGGTAAATTGCTCCCACAGCTGCAGTGTTTGATTCTGCGACACAGGAGGAACCACTGGTTGTAGTACAGGGAGTTGTACCACAGACAGGGCAGGCTCTTGTATGGAAGCCTGAGATGGAGCGGGAGTTTGGATCCAAGATTTGACGCATCTTTTGTCCCATTTAAGCTCCATATAGGAGAGGCCACGAGCGCGAGCTTCACACCGGGCGTGGCCACCTACCTTACTGTTTAAACGGGGATGCTTTGCCAGTTTGCCATCAGCCGGGGGACTCTTAGCACGAGAGGTGGACGGCTGAGGCTCGGGGACATTTTCCAGCGAAGGTGTTGCCGTTAGGTCGATAACGGACGAGTTATCGACGGCAGCACTTTCTGTTGGTTTGACCTCTTCACGTACTAGTGAGAGTACGCGTTGAGGGGCCAATGTGGGGGTTGGTGGGGGATGGATGGTTGGAGATGGAGTAAGGTCGAAGTCCATCGTTGTCTCTTCCTGGGCAGTCGGTTTGACCGAAGGGCGAAGTAGAGGCGACTTGCCTTTCAGGACCGACGATGCCTTTTGCATGGCTACTGGTGCCTCTGCGACTTTGGAAGTTGATGGTTAGGGGGACCACTTTGTTACTGCAGACGGATGTTTAAAACCGCTGGTACACAACGTGGCAGTCGCTTTTGCTCGGCACTTCTGAAGGGGAAGCGGTTCAATCTGCTTAACCGTCTTGAGTGGCGGGAATTCCCCAGAGGGGAGGCCCGCTGAGGAAGACGGTTGAAGACTGGGTAAGGATCCCTTAGATTGAACGCGCTGTACGACTTCGGCAAATGTGCGGGTGTCAATCCTCGCATTGCCTAATTGTACAGCGGTCCGAGCGTGAGGTGGCGTCTCAAACGAGTACGTGGTCTCCCTAGGCAGGGGCACCAAAACTCGAGAACAAGAGCTACAGACAAGGCCACACAGAACAAACTCAGAGCCCCGAGCCTCCACTCCTGGAGCAGGCTGGTACTGTTGGAGGGGCGCACCTCAACCCCTGGCAGCAGACTCCACCCTCTGCCTCAGCGTCAATCGCCATTGCGGTATTCACAAAAGAGTACAGCTTGCACCCTCTTGTGCAGGTCCGACAGAGGTAGGCGTCACAGATGACGCCGATACTTGATCGGACATAGAGGATATAGGCGATGTCTGCTTCACTGGTGGAGAGGTGGCAGTAGCCATGGAGGAGGAAGATGGGACAACGTCGGCAGGTGATGTTGGGGGAGAAAAGGAGGGAGGTCTACACGAGGAGACAACGGAGCATCGCCATTACCGCCATCTGTTGGTGGGGGTGTAGCCCCTAAAAGCTCTGTTTCTTCATCTTCCAAAATCTCAGGCATGCTGGGGGAAAGACACTCTTGGGACATTTCACCAGTCTATTAAGCTCCGTGAAATATAGTTAAAAGCGCCTAATGAACAGCATTTGATGTAGAGTGTATAACTGCTGGACGCGTCAAAAAAAGAGTGAGTTTCTAAAACACAAATTTTACTCATTTTCTTGACCATAACCGCCGTTTATTTTCATCTTGTAAACACGAACAAAGGTGTGGTTGTGTCAGCTGTTGTTGCACATTAATATAACTAGTTTGTTTTGTAGGCAGGGCCAGTTTGTCTTCCAAGGAAGAAGACGCGTCGTATGTATGCGACTGAGTGGTGCCACGAAACAATTTTTGTAATACGTCGTCGTCTACAATGCTTGACTTGTCGTCAGTTGCGTGAGCCAACTTGGACAAGTGTGGGAGGGGAAGGGAAATCGCAGTCGGTTCGTCGTCGAACGTAGCATCAGCTGTTCGACTAGAAGACTGGCTGATGGTGTGCGATTGTGTTATTTCCTTCGATAACGCTTCGGGATGCGATTCTTTATTTTGATTGTGTGAAATTTTGATCGAAGAAGAATCAAGCGTGTCGTCTGTGTTTGGAGACAACGTCGAAGGTTGGGGTGAGGCATTTGGGGGTGAGTTGTCAGTTTTAGGTAAAACAACATCAGATGACAAGTCAACAGTCGGTCCCAAAGGATCATTGACGGAAGTTGAGTCATCTGGGTCGGCTTCTATATCTGTGTAGACATAGGCTAACTTTAGGCGATTGATTGATACGCGTGTATGTCATCCTTGTATGTCGATCTGGAACCATTTATCCGTACGATTGAGGACTTTGTATGGGTCGGAGTATGGTGGGTCGAGTGCCTTACGAGGTGTATCAACGCGTAGCCATACATTTTGGGCTGATTTCAGATCAGCTGGGACTTATGAGGGGGAGTTGCCATGGTTGCGGGAGATTTGGGTGAACACATTCGCGCTTTCACAAATGCATTGTGGAAGGTTGGTGACGTCGATGGAAGTGACGACACTTGGTGGGCTATCTTCAAAGAAGTCAGCTGGGAGATGGAGCTCTTCACCATAAAGGAGTTGGACTGGGGATACACCAAGGTTGGAGATAACTGTCAAGTATAGGCTGAGAAGAATGAGAGGCAAATTGGCTGCCCATTCTCTATGCGAGTCTTTGGAATTCTCGCGGGCCAAGATGGTGGCTTTGAGAGTTCGATGCCAGCGCTCTATTTTGCCGTTTGATTGGGGGTGATACGCCGTAGTTGAGATTTTGTGTATTCCCAACTGGCGCGTAACCAAGTTGAATAAAGCGCTAACACCTGCTTGAGGTCGCAGAAGGCAATTTCGGCAGTGTCAGTCCAAATTATCGGGGTTTTGTCACGTTTTTTATTGGAGTGGATAAGTGCAAAGAGTTTACTCTGAATATGAGCGCAATGTTTAATTGTATGCCGGTAAAAATTCACCATTCTGAGAAAGCACCTAAGGTCATGAACGGTTTTGGGAAGTGGGAAATCGAGTACAGCTTGGACACATTTGGGAGTAGGTTTGATACCTGAGCTGTTAACTCGATGGCCAAGGAAGGTGAGCTCTTCACATTCATGTTCGGACGTGTAAGCGTAGTCGATGTCTCGCAACAATCCATCAGTGTACCGTTGGAAGGTTTGGGTGGTGTTTCGAGGTCTGAAGGGCATATAGGGAAATTTGTAGAGACCAAAGGGGGTTATTACGGCTGTTTTAGGGATGTTTTCTTCGGTCATCGGGACTTGGTTAAACGCCCGCACGAGATCTAATTTTGTGAATAGTTTGGCACCAGCTAATCTGGCGTGGAAATCCATAATATTCGGGACAGGGTATTTGTCGGGGACAGTTCATGCGTTGAGTGCTCTGTAGTCACCAAGCATGCGCCATGTTTTGTCGGGCTTCATGTGCATATGCAAGGGGGATGACCAGGCACTTTTGGAGGGTCGGCAGTCACCACATTCGAGCAAGGTTTGGAAGGAAAGACGGGCTGCCTTTAACTTCTCGGGATGTAGACGACAGGCACAGCAAAACACTGGTCGACCTACAGTTTCAATATTGTGGGTGACTTTGGTAGGGGAAATCCTCGGGCGTAAGCCTTCTTTACCGGTTACACCGGAAAATTTGTCGAGGATTTTTTGGAATTGACTATTTGAGTGGGTGATGGTTAGGCAAATTTCCGGGGGATAGTTGATAGGGCAAAGTTTACCTACTACGGAAGTCTGCTCCAATGATGGGATCAGCGATATCAGCGATGATAAAGGCCCACTTAAATTTGCGTCGAAGGCCAAAATCTACCTGCACCAGCTTAACTCCGTAAGTACTAATTGGAGTTTGGTTCGCAGTGTAGATTTGGAGCTTAGCGTTGCATTTCCAGTCTTCAGTGGTTGGAGGTATAGCCAATATCTCCGCGCCAGTGTCAACCAGGAAGTGATGCTTGCTAAGCAAATCTTCTACAAATAGATGGACTGAGGTGAAAACAAGTGGGAGTGCCATCTTGACTGACTCGTTTACTCATTTCCCAAACAAGTAGGGGATTTGGAATTGTGGCAGTCGTGATTTTGGGGTTTGTCCTACCACAAACATGGGGGGTCAGAACAGTTGCGCGATTTCCTCCCAAACTGTTGGTGATACCAACAGTAGCCATCGTGTGAATGGGAGGGAGAGCGGGTATTCACCGGTCTCTTACCATCGATGACTCGTATCGTTGTCCGGCCCTCTCGGAAGGTAGACGATGAGTGTTTTCCAGCAAGGTTCTAATTCGGGTGTAGGAGGAAAGGGAAAATTCCTGCTGAATTTGGTTGTGGAGGTTGGACCAAGTGTGCAGAGAGTCATTGGAACTGTACAGTAATTTGGACACAGCATATGCTACCTGTTTCGGCAAGTGGCCAGAGATCGCCAGGTAGAGCTGAGACTCGCTGGTATTGCCGCTGATGCGAGCAAGATTCTCAATCTGCTGCAGCCAGAGGCGCACATTCTCGGTGTTGAAAGGTGGAAGGCCTGTGAGTAACTGGGGAGGGTGGGCTTGTAAGGGAGGCGAGGTAGTACAGCCAATTGCAGCAGAATTTGCTTCCTGCCGGTGCGATTGCCAATCAAGGATGGGTGACAACCTCAGCATGGAGCTGTCAACTGGCTGGTGCTGGTTGACCGGAAGCTCCTCGCCCAGAAGGGAATTGTCAAGGAATGGGCTGAAGTTTACAAGCGTGGAGGACTGCTGGATCGCCAAGTTCTTTGGTACATTCGACAAACGCATACTTGTATGCGGCATTGAGTAGACAGCAGTTGGGGGTTTGGGCTGGTTCTCCATCCTTCTGGAAGGATTGCTGACTGTGGCCTTTGCAGGCGTCATGGGAGAACCAGTTTGTGGAGGGACAATGGGGTTAGTTTGGAGGCCATGGTGGTAGTTGGAAGGAGAGGATAAGTTTTCACTTTCCTTGTCGGCAGCTGATTGCCGACTGTTTGAATCTCTTTGGGATGGCTGGTTGGTACTTGCATACTGACGTTGAGCCTGGAAAGAGGAGAGGGAAAAATGAAAAAATAGGGAAATGGAAAGGGAAGGAGAAGGAGAACCTTCTACATCGGCTGACGAGAGCCGACTGACTAACTTCTTTGGTTGTTGGCAGGTATGCCAATGTTTGAAGAAGGGGCGTGGTTTGGGAAATCAGCTGATGAAAGCCGATTGGTTGTTTCCAAGCTAGTTGGAAGCGGTGGGGAAGGAAGTGACGGTTCCTTCCCCTGTTGATGGTGAAACGTCAACAACAAAAGTAAAATACTTACGTCGGGGTCACCACTTGTGGGTTTGTGTATGTGTGTATACACAACACCACACAAACACCAATGCTGGTCAGTTGTGTGTATGCTGAAGAGTGTGTGCAGGCCGAGCCCAGTAAATAAGTTTAGCTGCACAGACAAAATGTAGAGCCGTGAGAGCAAAAACAGAGTTTGTGGGTTTTACCCCACTGGCCCGCTAGGTGGTTGACAAGTGTGTAGTACACACTCGTTTGTCAACAACTACCTGTCGCCACAATAACGTTAATACGACACATTAGATTTTAATAGGTAGCCTATTGAAAACTAACTAGTGGGCACGTAATCCTTACAGAAATTTAAAGGTTAAGATAAAATCTAATTTTTTATTTTAAATCAATCTTGAAAACTTCAAAGAATTAGAAGCTGAAGAGCACTTCCAAATTTGAGATGACCGCCAATCTGGCATTTATACATTTTTCGTGAATTTACACCCAATTCTCATTCTTTTTTTTCTCATTTTTCAATAAAAGCATATCAAATGGTCTGCGTGGCGTAATGGTTAGGTGCACGGATGTAAGACTGAAAGGCAAAGTAGTGAGTTTGAGACAAACTACATAAAATGGCGGTCTATCCTGTTCAGCCCTATTGATGTTTCAGCATGTGACTGGCTGATGATGAAATTCATTCTAATGGACAGACCAGTGGTCACCGGATCCCGACCATCTCCCTCCCTCAGTTTTACATCATATGCATATAGGTTCCAGAAGCTGGGTAAGATAATCAAGTAGCCACAGTCAAATCAATAAAATAAAAATAATCAAACACACGATTTTGGGGTGAACAATTATACAAACTGCAGATTTCAAACTTTTTATTTGAAAGGTGGTAGGCAGGTAAAATAGTGAAAAAGCTTCTGTCAATAAATTTCCCCGGGACTGCTGTGATTCCCCTAGACCAGTGAGGAAGCGCCCTCCAAGACTAAGAAAGTCAACCCACAATCACCACTCACCCCCACCAACAAAAAAACTTAACACAATTAAAAAATATTTTTAGGTGTATTTTGTTGTTTTTTTTAATATAGGTACTTGCAAGTTTTGTTTTAAGGGGAGCAGCGGAACACAACTTTTTGTATTGAAAAATAAAAGAAAGAAAAAAAGGAGCACTATTTTAAAAAAAAGTGAGGAAGTGTCCTTAACAAAATGGCCTCACAACACCCCTGAATTACCCTGAAAATTGGAACGAAGTAAAGTCATTATTAAGAACACATTTATTGGAAGTTTAAGCACATTTTTATGAAAAACCTTTTTTCTGTAATATAGTTTGGCCTAATGACCCTACTGTCGTTATTCACTCGGCATGTGTAGTGATTACTCATGATCAAAACAGGGCTGTGAACTGACGTTTTTATCAGTCTTTAAAAAAAAAAAAAAACGTTATAAGTTCAAAACGTATAATTATCTTTTTTTTATGTTCGTTCCAGTATAACTTTTTCACTTTGCACACCGATTGTGATAAACTTTTTTTTTCCAATTTTTGAATAATATCTGATAATTATATACATAGTCGGCCATAATTATTATGGACGACTATATTCGGACATAAGAAGAAAGTATATTATATAAACAAAAATCCTGTTTACAATTGACTCTTCTTCTTTCAATCAAGTCTTTTTTTTCTTCTAATTCATTTTTCTTCAAGTGTATTCTTCTTCTTCTTATTTTTCTTGCCAACTAACGGTATTCGGTGACCTCATTAGACTTATCCCTCGATAACACAAATCCCTTTGTATTAATCACAGGAGAAATTCCTACACACTGATTGTCTCATATAAAAGCCAAGATATTCGTACTATTTCTGAATCATACTAAACTGTCTATTCTGGTCTAACGATTACTTTTATTTACCTGTATTGCTGAATGTACAAATTATTATCAATTATATTGTGATTAAAATTATTATTTGAAATAATTCTTCAAATCTGATTCCCGTAGTTAAGGTCCACCTTAAGAATATGGATAATAAATTATTTAATTAAATCATTCTCGAGTAATATAAGTATTCATTCTTGAATACTAATATTCTTGAAGTAAGTGTAACTCCAGAAGAGTATTAAAATGGTATTATACATCTCTTTCCCGCCATTAATAGACGTTCAGAGCAGAAAGGGATGATGACGTCATAATTTTGGCTATTAGATTTTTTCTGAGACTTTTTTTATAAGGTAACCTCCTTTAAAAGGCATTTTCCGTTAAAAAAAAAAAAAGTCTACAAGTCTCTTTAGACAATCTTATTTCATAAGTTTAAATTCGGCAACCATGTTTGCAGTTGGTAAAGAAAAATGACAAGACAATACATACATAATAAGCATTCAATAGATATATTATACAGAGGTATAGACCTATATAGGTAGGTAGGTATATTAGGATTTTACCTCAGCCGATGATCGCAAACACGACGGCTTCACGCAAATTGGATACTGTTTAGAGTGCGCCGTTTTTGGCCATAAAATCACGCACACCAGCAGCGTAATCGTCAATAAAATACATAAAATGAGTAAAACAAAACCAGTTCGCGTCAGTCCGGTTCGATCCTTTATCGTCTGCTCGATGCGAAGTCGACCTGCCGACGTTAACGGCGACAAACCGCTGTTGCTTCTTTTACCGTTATCGTACATCTTATATTTACGTTTTGTATTTTTAGAGCCGAACATGGAACGCAGCGGACCCTCTTCGGGTTGGACCGCCTCGTCCGTACGGTCGGTCGCCTCCACAATGTGCGCCTTCTCATTGATGCCATTCTTCAGCGGCTGCTTATCATCGGCGGCACCGTTCTCTATCTGATTTTCGTTCTCCGCACTCGATAACGGCGTCATCATTTACGCTCGCTGCAAAAATAAAATACATTAAAATATTATTTGCTGGAGCAATAAAAAGTCTTGCGAAAACGCATAACGTCTTTTATTGGGGATCGAGCGGTGCTTAAAGGGACGGCTATACGGTCATCAAAGCTGCGAAGGTTAGGGGCAGAATATCCGAGAAATTTTTCATTTCTTTCTCAACTCTCAAGGATTTTATATCCACCAACTCCGTCACATTTCAGGCACTTGAATCGATAACAAATACGGATACGTATTCGATTATTAACCAGGTCGGCGAGTAAGGTTATAAAAGATGTCCGGAGATGACGTGAGATATAGACGTAGACAGGATTTCAAATAAGTATTCCCCAGAACACCTCCCCAAAAAAAATAGTATAGTTTTCAAACCTTTTCTTTCGCCTGCAAGTTGTTTTTCTTTAAACTTTTTTTTTAGAAATTTAAGAGGCTCGAACACCCCGGCTCCCTGGCTACGTCTATGACGTGAGAAGTATACCTGGCTAGCCACCGCTATATAGGTGGAAAAATTAAGTACCGCACTGGCGAAGCCAAAGTATTTTTTTGGAGAGGGAGAAAACTTTTTGATTTTTTGGAAGTACCTTTGGACCGATTCGCACCAAAATTGCTAGCATGTCGCAATAAATTAGAGTTAATATTTTTTGCATATTTCTTAATTATTAGTTCAAAATCATGCATTTTGTAGCCAAAATAATATCCAAAATCGTCCGGCCGATACATGCCAAAATTAATTACGTCTTAGAATAGATCGTCATAAATATTTGTCTCAACTACGTTCCTATTAGTCCAAAATCAGGCATTTTATACGAAAAATAAAAACAAATGTAGTGTTATCGGAAGTACTATTCGGCCAATACGCATCAAAATTAATAGCTATTTCTAATAGATTATAATAAATATAGGTTCCGAATTTCGTAGCTATTGGTCCAAAATTAAGAATTTTATAGCCAAAATAAAAACAAATATAGCGATACCGGAAGTATAGTAAGGCCGATCCGCACCAAAATCAATCGGTCAGGTTCTTGGTTAAGTATTAACGTTCGTTCCAAATTTCGTGATTACTGAAAAAAAATTTCGATCTGTACCGTGATGAGGAATTGGCTTATATACATATGAATTTTAAGTTTTTGGAGCCAAAATTTTCCTCGAGTTATAAAATGAAAAACTTACCTACCCCCGCCCCGCACGTCGTTCCATGACACCAAGATTAATGAACAGATTATCACAGAAAACTTACTTAAAAATACATTGAAATTTTTTTTTCAAGAATGAGAAGAAAACATCCCTCTCTGTCTCCCTTGGCTACGCCCATGAGTTACCTTGATCCATTTCCGTCAATATTAATTTTACTGCGAAAATATTGTAAAAGTGATACAAAAATATTTCCCCCTCAATTTTCTACTAAGATTTTTTTCATCAATTTCCCAAGTTGAAGAAATATCCAACGCTGAGAAAATGTAGATTAAAATAAACTTTATTTATCACACCTTGACTATCCGTAGTTAGTGAAAACCTACAACAGCCAGATGTCCTCCATTTCTCAGGACGACCCGAATATTTCTGGCTCCAATACTAATCTCTCTCGGTCGAACCACTCCTACCCCATACTTAGGGGAGTTGATGAACTCTACTCTCTTCAAGGAGAAGGAAATTTTTGAACACCACAATGTCAGTTGTAAACTTAGCACTTTGTAAGACTGTCAATCAAAATGAAAAAGAATAATAACTTTTTGTGCGAGAGAAGCTATTTCCCAAATTGGAGATCCTAATATTAAAATCATAAATCTACATGTGGAATACCCTGTTGTAAAAAAATATTCATACAAGAAGGTAATTAATAGATTATTTGCGTATTCCGCCACTGCACATATAAGCACATATGGCGGAACCATAACCTGGGTGAACACTGGCAATTGTAGAGCCATTTGAGTGATTTATATAGGGGCTCATTTACACACACACATACACACATATGTAACAAATACATATGTCTGTGTATAAGGGAAGTACATTGCTTTTTATCAAGATAACAAACAATGGACAGGTTCATGTACCAAATTGTGACATCAACGTAATTGTCTGATTAGTCACGGTTTAGTTTTTGTACATTACTTGTAATTAATTACATACAAACATTTTTTGTGCAATGTTTTAATGTCATTGAGACAAATAATAAGCCAGCTTTTTAGGGGCAACTGTTGTTGAGGGGTTCAAGCCCCTAATACCTCATATAAGTGTTAAGTCCCCACAGCTACTTCCCCCATATTTTGCGCCAAAAAAGGAGAAAGTGTATGCTACTAAGGGGACTTTTTCAAGTCTAATACTGAAATTTCTGGTTGGCCTCCCATTTTGCAAGGGTGCTCTCAACTGCTGCCTCAACACATTCATATGATTGTTTCCTAGTGTCCATTTGGGCTTTGTAATTGGAGCAACTCTTCTCACCCCTATGTCTCTGTGGTCTGTATTTTGTTGGAGCATAGAGATGATAATGGGGGTAGGGAATGAAAGAAGTCTTGAATTCTAGTTTGGTTAGCATAGAGGAGTTTGAATCCTCTGTGCCTTGAAAACCAGAGTTGGAAGAGGTGCTGGAGGAGAAGTCATTTCATCTGTGAAGAGGAACTTTGTTCATTCCCTCATGGTCCACTGAGGGGTCTCTGGCTTTGGGGTTGCCAATATTGAAGCCTCTTTTTTAGGAGATTTTGGGGGAGAGATGAGAGGTGGCAGTGCAGATGACATTTATCTTTTAGCAATAAAATCCAAATTGGCTGAAGTGTTAATTGTGGCAGATCCCATGGCCACTAGACATTGTATAACACTTTATGGTAGTTGTTTACAAAACTGGTTTTTAATTAGAGAAGGAGCCACTATGTTATCTGCCTTTTTCCATAGTTTGGCCATGAAAATTAAGGGTTTGTTGTCCCAGATTTTCATACCACCCATGACATCATCTATAATTTGATTTTTCATTTTTCTAAATATATCTTTGATTTTCAATATAAACCAGGCATATTTGTCCTTTTCTGTCGAAGGGAATGATCTGTGGTGACATTCTACCACAGATGTGTAGGTATCACTGATTCTGTTGTATATTTTCTATTCTGAACCTGCTATCTAGGAAAGTCAACCACAAATCTACCTCATTGAATTAAAATTCTGAAATCTCTATCCTGTCTGTAGAAATTAGAATTTTGTAGGGGTAAGCTGTGGCTGTCCACTTCCTTTTAAAAGAAGTATAAATCAGTGAATTAAACTCCGGTAGTTGTAGAAACCATCTCAGATTTTTGTTGACTGAGTTTATTCACAGTTTCTTCAGAATCTGGTTTCTCACCAGACAAAAACGCTGACTCCTGTTTTTGTAAGTCAGGTGTTTTTCGATCTGAACTTTGGCTGATTGTTCAACCACTGCTCAATATTTTCATTGCTAGTTCTTCTTGATCTATAGCAATTCCCAGATGTATAAGCTCTGAGTATTGGGTTGTTGTTTACAACTCTGAAAGTTCTTCAGATTGTCTGGTCAAAGTTGGAGGAGTTAATAGATAAGGCCAACTTTCTTCCTCCAAATTTACTGTCTGTTCCTTCCCAGCTATATTCATTTACAAAGGAGTATAATTTCACAATTTAGCAGACTCTACTTTGATAACTGTTAATGTCTAGTAATCTAAAAAAATTATTTGATATTGCCAAGCAAGTGAGAATCTTACTGGCACACTGCGCCAATTTTTGAGATAGCACACCACACCTCTAGACACTCACAACATAAGCCAAAAATCACGTCTGGGTGACCACTGTGGAATACCTTGTCATGAAAGAATATTCATACAAGAAGGTAATCAACAGATTATTTGCTTGTTCCACCAATGCATATGTGAACACATATGGGAGAGCCCAAACCTGGGCAAACACTATGCTCATTTATGCTCACATACACACATATGTAATAAATACGTGCATCTGTGTATAAGGGAAGTTTGTCACTTCTCATCAAGATAAGAAACAATGAACAGGTTCACATACCAAATTGTGACATCACTGTAATTGTCTGATCAGTCACAGTTCAATTTTTGTACATTACTTGCAAGTAATTGCAGGTAATTACATTTGAACATTTTTTGTTCAATGTTTTAACATCATTGAGACAAAAAATAAGCAAGCCTTTCGATGATGACTCATCAAGTGGTGTGAGCCCCTAATACCTCGTACAAGTGTCAAGTCCTCATACTACATTTTTTCTAAATTTGTCACTAATTATATATTATTTTCTTTTAATATAGATGATGGGAAACTTTTTAAAGCATAAAAGACTGATATGTTTTATGTACTGGTTAGTGACTCACAGGAGTCACAGGCAATATTGTAACCAGAATTTCCTCTATAAGTGATGGGGTGGGGGTTGTAGATTAATAAATTTTGGAAAAAAAAAAAACTTTTAGGGGCAAAAATTGATGAAATCTCGATATTTAATACGATTTTTCAGAGTCCAAAGGCAAAGATGAATTCAAACTGACATAAAATCTCTCGGCTAGAACCATTCTCAGAGATTTCCATCGAAACAACTACCATATTTTAATTATATTCATGTTTCAAATCTCAAAGTTTCGTTGCGAAAATATTACTCCACCACATCTACCCAATTTTTTCGATGATTGGATAAACAATATATTTTATGATGGCAGTGAACGCTTATTTAGTAACCTATAATTTAATCCAAATAATAAGTTCAGACTTTTTTTTTTTTTTGTTTGCAAATTTGCATCAGAGAACATAAGCAATAGTGCGTCAAACAATGTCTGTCTTCCACTTTTTCATTATTACTTGAATAAAATCGGATATCCCGCATATGGTTTTGTTTTGCAACCCGAACAAACGAACAACGACAACGTATTCAAGAATTCTTAACGCGTATAAATAAAGGAAGACCACCTGGTTTAGTAACACAATTAAAACAACTTCATAAACAACGCTCAGTTCAAGTTTTATTCAATTAATCCTCAATAATAATGACGAGCATTGTTGACAAATTCTTGTTACTTCTGTGAAAATAATGACTTAACATGTTGTTTAAAAAAAAATAATAATAATAAAAATAGGTAAAAAATAATAATAATAGTTAGTAAATTTCATTGCAATCTTCGAATTTAAAACTCACAAAAAAATAATTCAATATCAACAGCGCAGCTTAGTTCCGATTATTACTTATTATTATGATTTTTTTTTGGATCCACTTCATCCAGCTTCTTTTGAAATTGGAATACGTGATGCCAAATGATGTAATATTACCTACATTAATTTTCGCAAAATAAACTTTTCGTTGTTCACAGAAATTTTGAGGTTCGTGATAGGAAAAATGCTGATTTAAAAATTTATACTAAAGTAATATCTAGTTCTTCATTAGTTGTTTTTGTATTCTCGTTCAAATAAATTAATGTAACAATTCAGCAATTACAGGATTCCTGGAAAATGTGAAAAAATTGGCGCAAAGCAGACGAGTCGAATTTTTCCATTCTCCGATCAAAGAGCAAAAACCCGTTTTTCAAGAATGAATAATAATAATAATAATAATAATAATAATAATAATAATAATAATAATAATAATTTTTTATTCTTCAATGAAGAAGATAATTTTCTTACGATAAAATGTAGTATGGTTTACGGCGAAAATATTCTAAGATAGAACCTTTGAGTATAAATATAACATGGAGGGGTATTTCTCTTAATTTACTATTGGCTTCATCCTCACTGGTAAAGTTGCTCATGTCAGAGAGCAAATTTAATTTTCATCACACGATGTATATCTATATTATAAATATATGTGGTTCTACTTATTTATATAACTATACATTGTGAGATAAAAAGTACATTCACTAGCTGAGAAAAACAACTACATTGGCAAGAGTGAACTAAGAGAAATGCCACTCCAGCATATATTTATACTCAAAGAACAGAACTAAAAATCTTTATAGTTTCGTCTAAACGATAGATATTCCACTAGAATTTTTCGTCGATTTTTATCCTATATTTTATTGTGTGTTGGCATTCCCTTTCCAGCATGACCTAAATAAACTACAGCAAATAGGAGTTTTACCTTACCTAGAAAATCATTTTTAATTTTTTTCTGCATTATCTATTCTGAATTTATGATTATAAAAGTCATGGTGCTACATAGCTCACAATCTTGGCACATTATTTTTAATTTGTGTTTCAATCTTTCAATTATAGAAAAATAATGGAAAAAAAATTTTTGCAGGATTTTTCTGATGGGTTATTTCCGTTTTTAGGGCGAACTTGCATGGACAGGCATGAAACAAGAAATATACATATATATATAGACTAGGTATGAAATTATGGGAAATCTTAGTATGTTAATTTCTTTGGCCATCTTCAAGTCTATAGGTAGATAATTATTTTCAGCTTTGAAACAAGAAAATAATGCAGATTACTATCATTTTGAAAAAATACCCACATTTACTACCTTGTATCTCAGTCCCTGTGGTAATTATGAAAAACATGTATGGAAACTATTTAGTTATAAATTTTATGAACATTATTTTTGTATGCAAGTATTTTTATTGTATATTACTTGAATATTAACAACAACTGAAAAAACTAAAAATGGTCACACGCTGTAACCCCCATCACTCCCTAATGAGAGCACAGGATATGGGATTGAGCATTTTTATTACTTACTGAGAAGTTCACCCCATCATATTTCAGCCATAAAATCGCAACTATTAATTCTGTATCAAAATCTTATTTTACTGAGGTATATTTTTTCAGTATGAGGTCATATCACTGCTACCCGAAAATTTCCCATCCGAATGGCATTTAACAAAATTTTTAATGATGAAATAATTTTTGGTTTCGGGAGGGCCTCTCTGATCTCTTTATTTTGGTACATTTTACAAGTACCAAATTCTCTTTCTTAGAATCGCAAACAATAAATTTTTGAAGCAAACTAGAGCCATAGGAGACGCGAATGTACTCGAATTGACCTGCGTACTTTTTAGGGGAGCCAAATCCCACGAATTTCCTACGACATGATAGTACACTATTTCAACGTTTAATTGACGTGAGTCATACACACAAGAAACAAACTGCGCAATGATTTTTTCAGCTAAACCAAAGTGAAATGAAAATTTGCATACCTAACCGTCTCCATTATAATCTTTATGATTCACACTCCTACATTTTGCATCCCCCCTGTACGTCCTGCAGTAACCTGAACAGCCTTCAGCATTTAAAGGTTTTACAAAAAAAAAAGAAAAAAAAAGGCAAACCACACTCCATAAAAATCACTTCGAATACGACACGCGTTACTTGTTGCGCGTATGTAGGCCATGCACTTCACAACAACAAAATGGTTACCATTCAGCTTAAAAATTTCTATTAGGCGTGGTAACTGGACGTCGCATTCTTGTCTACAAAGCTTTGGAACGAAAAAAACTGAGAACCGGATTCGTTAAACATTCATAGAACGTAACCAGCGGTGGAAACTCTATTTACCGTATACTCCACGTTCGTTTTCTTTCGGGAAAAACTATATCAATATATCCATCGACGAAGAGGCTAGTTGAGCTTCAAACTATACTAATTGGTGGATGAAAATTTGCACACTATTCCCATCTATCAACGTCAGCGTTAACGAAATGCTGTAGATACCCAGAAATTAACTTAGAACGAAAAAAAGCGAGGGTGTGATTATCGAAGTTCCTGGCCGCCATAATTATAGTTTTCGTTTCTAAAAGAATTCGATTGAAAGGTAAAGTCATCGAACTCACGATGATCTTGTAAATATACACGAGGAACGAACGGTTTTTTTTTTCATAGTTTTCAGTTTTAGCCAAGGATAAATTGATAATGATAAAACAATATACGAAATTCAACTAATTGTTAGGAACGAAGGGTTAAATAAGAATTCTAAAAAAGGCGCGTTTAAGAAAGAAGTTACAGAACATATTACACAACACACCGCCAAAGTGATCAGTAAAAACTCATATAATGTGTTCTCAAAATCTGAGGCATGAGGTGATTGGTGACAATAATTTTCTTAAAAATCGATGTTACCAAAACATGAAAGATTTTTCATGTACGTCAAGGGCCGAATGCTCAGTGCAAGAACGATACTTACTAAAAATAAATAAAATTTAAGAACTAGTCTAACTAGCGCTTATTGTAGGCTATATGGCTAAGCAATTCTCAATTCTCCAGTTATATGTACTACGTACTTGAGCATTGATTTTGCATTAGGTCCTGAGGATATAATTCAAAAAACCATGAGGAAAAAAATTCAGCATAAAATAATGCATCAGATGATAGAAGTAAATTTTTAGGCAAAACAAATACTAGCTAGTTCCAACATTAAGGTGGGCTGCAATTAAGAAAACGTTGGCTCTATTTAAATTGCACGAGTTGATAAATTACTTACTTCGACCGAGTGGCGAACAAAATTTTTGCACGGTATATGTAATGCTGTATTTGAGCCAGGGGCAATAAAACCTGTGGATTTCTAGGGCAAATCCTTATTATGATAGAGAAACTTTTGAAAAAAAACAATGAAACTAATTTAAATAAAAGAAAATGAGACATTTAAGGTGTAAGGGAAACTGAGGAACAAATTAGGCATGCATTAGAGAAAAAAAATTCAAGCTCAAGAAAAAGAATTATGGAGTGAGAAAAAAAATTAAGGTGTGAGAAAAGTAAAAGTTCTGAAATGAATCACTTTCATCACAAAATACATGGCTCAAAAATACTGCATTTTGTACACATTTTGCAAAAAATATTTCAAAAGATCTTGGAAAAGATATGAAGAAAATTTTGTTATAATGCCTCAAGTTCATCTTGTTGAATGTTACCTTCTATTTACTCCATTTGTTTTTTTGCTTTTTTCTTAATGTTTGCATATGTTTTCCTTTATGTTTTCTGTGAAATAAAATTTTATCAAATTAACGGTTTGTAAACAGTTATATGAATAATATATTCAAAAATTAGGTTAATCAATACAGCTAATTTAAATTTATTTCTATTTTACGTTGAAAAACCTCCACCAACATCCGAACCGCCCAATTATAAGTGGGAACATTCACAACTGAAATAGGTGTAGATCTCATATGAATAATTTATCAACAAGCTGCATTACCAACCTTTCGGCAAGTCTAAGGAACTGCCATTTCATATAATTAGTCCAGAACTAAAACTTTCAGTAAAAACTTTTCAACTTAATTCAAGCTATAAGTTTTTTTAGTTTTATAAAACCTTAAAGGAGAAGTGAGAATTAATTTTCAACAGAACAGACATACAACTAATTGAACTTAATTGTTGTCCTCAAAATAGAGTAAATCCGCCACTGGGCGAATCCAGGGGAAGGATTAGGTCATATATCGCCTACCTGACTTTCTAACCGACTTGAAATAAAAAGGAGATTACCGTATTTTTTCAACAACTGCAATTAAATTTAACCATACGATCGAGTTTCGACTGGGAGATACATAGTTTTTTTCTTCCATATTGAAAGAAATGTAATAACGCCAAAACATTAAAAAATTTTAATGACTTTCGCTTGATTAAAAAGTAATTTTCTGCTGCTTACCTAACTAAATCCTTAATAATTTTCAATAGGCAGTAACATTTTGAATGGCTTCACTGCATTGTCAATGCATCAAAATATGAGTGTAACAGTAGAGGAAATTTTGAACGAGTTGTTCAAACCTTCAAAAACTATATAGGGTAGATGATTATATTTTATACACACAAGGTGTTCACTTCGTAACTGCCGCATAGGAAAATGTACGCAAATTTTGTTTTTGTTTCTTAAAAATTTCTCATTATTTTTGCAAAAGATTGTGAATAACTTTTCGGAATCAAAATTTCACGAGAAAACCAATAGCAAAAGTTTTAAGTTCATACATGCAATATTCACTGAGATAGAGATAGAACTTTAATAAGAATTTGGAAATACTCGTATTTGAACCGGAAATAAAAATGACCAAATTCTTCATAAAAACTCAAATAAATGTTTAAAGACATTTGATGGTCAACAATTTTATTTGAAACAACAAAATATTGTTTTAAATGAATGGTTGTCTTGCCCATAATGAAATCAATTGGAAAATACATTTTCTAACAGAGTTATAGACCATTATGGTGAAATATAACGGCCTCTCAGATCACCAGATTTAGTTCATCGCATCACTTGGTTTTTGTGTGGGCATACCAAAACGCAAATTTACCACATGGGACGATTATAATAATTATGGAAAAATCAATGAGCTGAAGAATGCTTTTTTGGTATTTCGCAGAAACATAAATGGTCTGCACTAGACTCGAATGAAAACTTTGTTTCATGATCAATTAAATCAAAGTATTGTCACAGAAGAAGGTTTTTTTGAATATTTATTGTAAAACAAAACATCAATATCTGAGAATGCAACTTCTTCCATGTTTTTGATGAGAAAATGTAATGTTTCTGCTTTTAAACTTTTTCTCATCCTTCAAATTGCGTTTTTCTCAATTTATTGTTTAAGCTCTCTTCAAAAAAGGTCATATCCACCATAAATTTTTCAAATATTTTCCTTAATACTGAAGAAACGACCTTGAAACTTTAACCATTCGATTTCTCGTAAAATTTTTCTTCAGAAGAGCTATTTAACCCCTGCATACAATTACGTTAAATACATATTTTTTTACTGAAAATACTGAAATATTGTGTGTTCCTCTTCACCGCCCCCCTTCGATGCTCCAGGTTCGAATCCAGCCTTCAAAATCATTGTTGAATTCGTTTAAAAGAATAAAAATTGAAACAATGATGGATTCTCGGTTCACTCCCACAAAAACATAGAACAAAATATACCTAGACACGTCTTTTGTCAGATCCTGATCGATTTTTGATCGACACAGCATAAAGATTACGATTCATCAGTTCCAATACCAATGGAAGCTGACAATGTTGGCAGAAAGGTTCAACGAATGCACTACACCGAGCATAATACGAGGATGGCGCCAATTGTTTCCACGTTGATAATCACTTCCGTTAATTTTTATGACTCGTCATTGACGTTCAAAGGTATATAATGATACCAGCACGTAGAAAATTTGAGAAAGACACCGAACAGCAGTGGTATGCGCAGGCAGAGCAATGACTACGGATTCAAGTTTATTTACTCCATACGTATAAGCACAAAGGTGGGTTATCGAAGGTTTTATGATGACAAGCTCTCTCGACATATTATTTTAGAAAAATTTACAACGTTCACTTCAACTTCAGAAGTGAAGAAAACCGACGTTTGTTCTTCTGACGATTCTCTCTACCATTTTTTGAATAAAGATGGAGAGCAATGACGAGAATAACTAGCCCGGAGTATAAGAAAAAAATGACCGCGTAAATGGAAAACAGCATATCAATCCTTTCGACAGTTTCATGCACGAGTCTCTAAAGTATATTCCAACGTAGTATAAAGGTACCTATATTTCTGACACCAAAGAGACCGCAAAAAAAAGCACATTTAAAATTGGTCTTACGACGTCCTTGAACATATAATTCTTGATACGTATCTACGCACGCATTTTTACAAGCCTCAAGAGCTCTTCACCCGCTGACACAAGACCAACGAACTCCAGGCTGCTCGCTGAAGCGCAACACAGAGGAAAACCGTCTTCCTACAAATTTGACATTAAAATGAACAAATAAATCATGGTCATGGGATGTACAAAAGCAAAAAAAAAACAATAACATAATAGTAATTTGCTGTAATTCCTGTTCTGTTTTTTGTTTTTCTTTTACACTACCTATGCCTCTATATAATAGACCAGAATAATAAGTAGCTTCATGCGAATTCTAACAGAAAAGATAAACTATCACAATGAATGCTCGGGCAATGGAAGACAAAAATTTGCTTACAGCAGACCAAATACCAACCAAATACAAGCAGCACAATATAAACCAACATATGTATAAGGCTATCAATTTTAAAGGATGAAATGGCTCTGGATAAGGTTTGGAAAGTTCAGAATTATAGGCTTAAAGTGAAAATATGACTAAAATGTAATATTTCATGGTAATTTGCAAACAAAAAACAGCTGATTGATTCTAGGAGAAGAAAAAAATATTGATTGTTTTTGTAAACCTGCTGAAAATTCGATAGTTTTTCGTAGTTAACGAATGCCTTACCAAATAATTTATTGTAAAACTAAACAAAAAACGATTGGAATACTTCGGATATTGTCAAGATTATCGCCAAACAAAAAAGACATAGAAACGAATAACACGATCGATAAGGAATGAACCAGAAATTAAAAACAAACTCTAATACAGCAAGCCACATTAGAAAATTAAGGTTTTCTCAATTAAAAATAAATAAAACACAAAAAAAATAAAGATTGAAAAATCTCTATTATAAAATTCAATCCCACTTTTTGTATATTTATTTTTGTATATTTATTCGCGTTTTTTGCAACATACACAGCATTTTAATTTTTAAAAAAAACTTCTCTTCTCTCACTTCACGATTTCTCAGCTACTATTTAAGCTACAAAGCTGACGTACTATTGAAAAGAGGAGAAAATTTGCTCCAGGTTTCTAACAAAATTAATTTTTTTATCGCCATTAGTTTTTCAAAAATCGGCCATAAAAAAATTGCAAATCAATAGGAAATTTGCTGTTTTTCGATTTTTTATATTTTTTATTTGTTTCAAAAACTAGTGATGGCAGAAAAAAATTTTCAGCAAAAACCACCCCCCTATTTTTTGAGGACAAATTCATTTTCACCATCAAATTTCATCTAAAACGAATTAATCACAATGAAGTCTCAAAAATGCAACATAATGGTATGTATCGGACGTACCACCCGGCCGATCTAGACCAAAAACAATAGGATTCATCCCTGTCTAGATCAAAATAAGTGTACGAAATTTGATGGCTATCAGATAAAAATTGGGTTCTGTAATGTATTTCATAGAATTGTATATATATATATATATACTATAGCATATAAATTTCACCTCAAGGTGCCAAAAATTTCCAGTTATAATGAAACGAAAAATGTACAACGCACACATCTGGGTCTTAATACCAGATCAATTTTAATATGTATATTTTCTTCAAAAACCTACATAAATAATTAAAGTTTTGAAAAAAAATGAAACCGGCTGCGTGCAGGAACATAAAACATAATAGAAATAAAATGTTGAAAACAAGTTTTCCAGATTTTATAATATACTTTTTTTACAAAGTGGAATTACAACTAGAACATTCTACAAAAAAAAAAAAAAAAATATATATATACACAGAATATACCTAGAAAATTCTGTCAACTAATTGATGAGCGTAGTATTTCATTATGGATCCTGGCCCAAAAATAGGAATTGTTACAGTTTAGGTTGATATGCATATTGAACTCGATGCGAACAATTAATATATAATACTTCGAAATTTTTATTTCTCGTTGTTTTACTGTTTGACTGTTAATGCTATTTTTTTTCTTTTTTGGACAATAGAAGCGTGTTTGAACATAAAATCCTTAATTCAACAGAACTATTTTTCGTGAATATTTCAACCCTATCTGTTGGGTAGTCTTCTCAAAACCGTGAACACAAAATTTTAGACGATATATATACATATATATTATACTTATAAAAAATTAGGTCAAAATAAGAAAATGGAACCAATCTATTTCTTTTCTCATGAAACGGACGATTTCCATCATCCCCACCCCTAACCCTTTTGAGAGGTTAATTTCAACACTAGGTTTGCTAAAAACCGGTTTTCCAGATTTTTTGTTTCCAATTTTCTCGAGAACTGCAAGACAGCCGAGCACTAAACTTCTTTCAGAACTGCTCCCATACAATAGCTATCTGTCGTAAAAATTTCAGTCTTATCTGTTCGGTAGTTTCCTCAAAACCGTAAACACAAAATTTTTTCCAGCAATTTTTCTTCTCCAGTTTTCTCGAAAACTACAGAACTAACAAGCACCAAACTTTCAAAAGATTTGTGTCAACATAAGAAAAGTCTATTGCGAAAATTTAAGCCTGATCCCTTTTGTCATTTTCTCATAATCCCGGAAAAACGACTTTTGCAGGAATTTTTTGTTTTCCAGTTTTCTCAGAAACTAATCAACCAATAGACAAAAAATTGCTTTCAGAACTGCTCCAAAATGAGAACCATCTTTCATAAAAATTACAGCCCTATCCATTCGGTAGTTTCTCCAAAACCGTGAACCCAAAATTTTTTCCAGCAATTTTGCTTCTCCAGATTTCTCGAAAACTACTGAAATAATAGGCGCCAAACTTCTAAGAGACTTGTACCATAATGAGGAAAATCTATCGTGAAAATTTCACTCCGACCCCTTTCGTCATTTTCTCAGAATCCCGGAAAAACGACTTTTCCAGAAATTTTTTGTTTTCCAGTTTTCTAAGAAACAAATCAACCGATAGACAAAAACTTCTTTCAGACCTGTTCCAATATAAGAACTATCTTTCGTGAAATTTCAGCCATATCACCAGGTAGTTTTCTCAAAACCGTGAACCCAAAATTTTGAGCGATACATAATACATAAAAAATATTAGGTCAAAATGAGAGAATGGTACCAATCATTTTCTTTTCTCATGAAACGGATAATTTTCATGAATCCCACCCACCCCTAACCCCACAATGACGTCAATTTTAATACCCAATTTGCAAACAAACTGGGTAAAAAAAGAAAACAAAAAAATCAAAACTAAAATTCAAAAAATTTTCTCGAATAAGTTCTTCAACTTTGACTTTCGTGGGTGCTTTCGAATAATATCGAGAGGAAATGACACGTACATCTTTTCTTCTTTCAAAATTGGATTCAAGTGTTAAGCTAATTCCTCACATTCTCATAACTCGTCCTAGATAGTGACGTAGCTTGAATATTTTTTCGGGGAAGGTTAGCTAAAAGTTTTTAGGCAATAGCCTAATTTCAAAATTTTTTTGAGGTCATTAAAAAATTTTCACGAAGGAGGGTTGATCCCAAAATTCTCCTATTCCTCTGCAAATAATCCTACATACGGACCATGTTTTCCAAAATCGAAATCTATAATTCCACGAAATATATTTCAATTAAATTATCTTGTTATAAAAGCTTAGTCGACAATTTACACATCAGCTGTAAATTATGCAAATGACCAAATAGGAATTATTTCAATTGTTCGAAAGAAAAAGACAAAATTGCTAGCCTTCCATGAAATGAGTTAATTCATCAAACCCAAAAATGGTTTTCAGTATAATTTTTCATAGGTAAGTCTATGGCCAGGACTTACGCTAATATTTTAGCGCAACTTTCATTCCCTCTTTAGATTCGAAACATAATTCGTCAAAATCAAGAAAGCAGCCAATTTTTCCAAAATAATATTTTATTTTTCATCAATTGGGTCTCAAACTTTCAAGTATTATGGCCACATATTGCATTCGTAGAAGGGGGTGTTGTTGGTTACCCAACTAGAGTTAATGGTCGCAGATGAACATAAACCGTCAATATAATTACACTTGGGAGCACCAAATAAACCCTGCAAAACCGACTGTCATTTCGGAGGCCGAACTTCAACATCACCTCATCACATGGACGTTTTCATCTCAAAATTTGAATCAACTTTCATGGTTTGTGCAACCCTACAATTTGCTCTTGGTCCCAATAACTTGGATCAGTTAATGAAAATTGTATTCGCCACATTTCGCATGAATGGTGTATGAGCACTGAAATTTTGACTGAGTTGTATAATCGAAAAACTTTTGCTTACCACTAACAGTGATTTTTAATTACTACGTCAAATTTTCGTAATCAATTCGAGAAAAATTGGCAGTATCTAAAATTTTTCCAACGCATCATCTTTCCTTAAATCAAATTGAAGTCAGAAATTCGGATCATCCACTTGAGTAAAACCAAAACGTAGAATTAACATGACGAAATACGACTGATAGAGAGTAAACATCGGAACATCGTTCAGGTACTTTTGATGTAGAGGAGACCGCCAGAAAGTAGTCTTACTACAAAAACTTCCATCAAAATCATTTCCTAACTTCTCAGTACACAGCGTGTCTGTCAATCTGTTGGACGGATTAGGCGGGAAATGGAACCTTTATGAGGATTTTTAAAGGACGTTCGACTTGAGTGCTGCTCGCGGTGTTACCTTTTGACGTATCGCAGACGTTTTAAACCCAGACAAGTAAATCTCAAAAGAACAGCAACCGAACACGTTCATATTTTCGTAGTCAATCATCCACGAAATTAAGGGAGCATTCAAATCAGATGACGCAACATTTCCTATGGAGGATTTTGCACCATTCGCGGCACTCCGACAAAACTTCAAGTATTCTATTTTACGATCTTCATTTAATTTCACTTTTGACAAAATGAAAAATCAACGATTTACTCATTCGAAAAAAAGTTTTTTTCCAATTTTTTTAGTGTTTACGTTAAACAGAAAACCTATAATTATAGTTTCGATCTCATAAAACGATCGGGGAGTGGGTGTAGGTACGTTTTTCGTTTCACCCAAGGAAAATTTTGCAACCTAAAACTCAGATTTGTACAATATAAATTCAAGTACTTCTACTTTCTCATTACCACTGTAGGTACATGTCGAAATTTTCACCCGATAATCGCGAAATTTGATACGAACATTAATACCACTAAGCTATAAGGACAACCAAATGATGCCGGTATTTCCGGTAGCGCTATTTTCGTTTTCATTTTTGCTATAAAACGTTTAATTTTCATAATAATCTATGGTAACATACCACCAGTTTTGGTAGGGATCGGCCGGACGGTACTTCCATAAAGTCCATTTCGTTTCGATTTTAAAACGAGGAAATGGTTTTAAACGACGTAATTTTGAGTCAACAGCTGCCAAATTTAATACAATCAAAACTTATTTTTTCTAACTGAGCTGTTTCAGCGTTAGTTGTTTATTCATTTATTTTTTATGGCATTTTTATAGAATATCAAAGGGAACGTACATTTCTTTACCTCCCTTGAAGCTTTTAACACCTCAAGGACTACTTACATCTTATTTCATCTTCCATTTAAATCCTACCAAAACTATTTCATAGCTCAAAAAACGCTCTTTTCTGGAAGTTAATGCTCCGCTGATTTCATTACAAGGCTATTAATTGACATGATCACTTTTGCAAATTTTCAACCACTCCAAACCACTACTTATATGTGTAACCCGCATTTTCCCCTTTGAATGTAAAGAAAAGTAAATTTGGCTACATTTAGTTTCAACACTTGATGGTCACGGACTTTTTTTCAAAAACAATCGTACTAGACATTGCCCATTCCAAGGAATAGTGCTTAGTAGTGGATTCGAGGGAAGAGTACAGGCGACATGGTCCCCCCCTGGTACGAAAAAAAACAAAAAAAAACAAAAAACGAAAACTCAGTATTCAACAAGTCTATGTTATCATAGTAGATATATTCATTACGAATTAAGGAGTGAAACAGGTATAAACAAATCGAGTGACAAAAAATTTACATTAGAATAATTGGAATTAGACCCTTTCCTTTTGAAATTCTTGGAACCGAAACTGATTGTAATCATAGGCTAATTTAAGGTATCTACTGAATAAAAGATAACAAGAAATAATATTTGGTCGAAGATTGAAAATTAATAAAAATTGTACAACGATTATAAAAAAAATTAATAAGTAGGTACATACCGTTTATAACTTCGTAAGACAATTATCGCTTGCGAAGTTCAAATGCACTTGAAATTAAAAATTATCTGAACCACTTTCCTCGTGTAATATTTGCGTCGCAGAATCAGTGATAAGACGAATTACGATTTTTTTTATTCGCCATACAATTACGTACGTCTCGATATCAAGGCACGAATATTTTGAATAATAATTAAAGGGGATAGTAATTTCACGAGGTTTCAATGTTCCTTTTTTCACGCAGGGTGAACCTGATACTTTTTCCAATAATTATAAGTCATCTTCCTTTTTTTTTGTACCTCTGAGAATCTTTTACGACCGATTGTATGATTATTATCAGTAAAAATATTCTACTATTAAGTAGGTTTTCTATTGAAAATCTACTTATTGATCTTGGTGTCATGGAACGACCAGAAGGTGGGGGCAGGTACGTTTTTCGTTTCATTACTCAAGAAAAATTTTGGCACCAATAACTCAAATTTATATATATATATATATCTCGCAATTTTGATTCGATAGTCAAAAAATTTGGAACGAACATTAGCATTAAACTAAGGACCTGATTTATTGATTTTTTTGTGGATCAGCCGTACGGTACTTCCGGTATTGCTATTTTCATTTTTGTTTTGGCTATAAAATTTTCAATTTTCAACTAATAGCTACAAAATTTGTAACAAATATTCACTTTGATCTATTATAACTTCCTATAAATTTTAGTACAGATCGGCCATACGGTACTTCCAGTATAATGATTTTTGTTTTTGTTTTGGCTATAAAATTTTTAATTTGCGACCAATAGCTACGAAATTTGAAATAAATATTCATTATGATATAATTTGCTATAAATTTTTGTGCGGATCGGCCGTACGGTACTTCCGGTATGGCTATTTTTAATTTTTTTGGCTATAAAATTATATATTTTCGATCAATAGCTATGAAATTTACAACAAATATTATAACTTGCTATAAATTTTGGTGCGGATTGGTCGCATGATACTTCAGTAACAACATTTTCGTTTTTATTTCACCCATAAAAAGCCCAATTTTGGACCAATAGGAATGTAATACGGAACAAATATTTATTACGATCTATTAATAACTTTTTAGTACATACTTAATTTTACATTTTTCGAAAACCTACTTTTTCTAACCGAGTTGCTGCTGCGTTTGAGTTTTTATTTTTATTTAATTCTTACAACTGAAAAGAACATATAGGGCTGTAAAGAGAAAATCGTTGTTTTTTTTGTTAATAAAATCAGGGATACAATTAGGCAGAAAGGGTGTCCAAAATCAAATGTCAACCCTCACGGCGAACTCTCATCACGACGGCTGCAACCCTTAAACAATAGAAAATTTCTGTAACATCTGCCCAAAATCTAGCTCTGTCAAGGTGAATACGATCTCCAAAATATTACACAAATATGGGCAAATGGAACTATGTTATGATTGTATGAAATTTGTTAGCTTCGAAATATTAAACATTATAAAATTTAAAAACATTATTCCATGAAATGAAAAATTAATTAAGATGATAAAGTATAGTAAATAATCATATAATTTCATGGACTTCAAGGAAATATCATCCTGTCGATCTACACAAAAACTGGTAGCATGTTGCAATCAATTATATTTTATAATAAATATTTGTTGAAAATTAAGCATTTTATAGCCAAATTAAAAACGAAAAACATAGCTTTACAGAAATACTGTCCGGTCAGTCTGCACTAAAATCGGTAGCATGTTACAATAAATTATAGTAAATATTTATTTCAAAATATGCACATATTGTTCCAAAAATTCCGCATTTTATGATAAATATAAAAACAAAAATACCTGAGTACCGTTCGACCTTTACTGAGGGAACAAAAAAACGGAATATATATAACAATCTGACTTTAAGTTATTGGTGCCAAAACTTTCCCCAGTTCGTGAAACGAAAATGTACCCAGCCCAATCCTGTGGGCTAATACCGCACCAAGCGAAGTAAGAAAATTTTCTAAAGAAAACCTACTTAAAAATATCGACAAACACAACATTTAAAATAACTTCGGTGATAAGAATACATTACATCATCATTAGAAGATAAATAACGTTTCCCCAGAATTTGCACACAGAGTCAGGTTCAAAAGGTCGGAACTACTTCGGAACTAATTTTTTTTCAAGGTCTACACTAACAAAAAGCTCAACTTTTTTCAAAAATTATGAGTAATTTACAGGTTTGCCATTTTCCAAAAAGAATAGCGTGGAATAGCGTATTATCAAAAAATGCTAATAATCCCGCACATTTTTCCAAATAGAATACAGCTACTCACAAGGAATTTTCAAGGTCAGTTTCTAGAATAACATTCTCCATCAGTTGAACAGACGAATTTTCCTCTAAACTAAAAATAACATTAGGACCGTTTTGGAAAACGAGTCTAAAGTGAAATGTGTAGTTTAAATCACAAATTATTCGAATTTTCCAGCCTAGAACTTGAGAGGGAAAAAAATTCTTTCTAAAAAAATGTGAAATTTCCCTGACTCAACAAGATGACTCAAGTTCTGATACAAAGTTCTCTATTAAAGATATGAATGTATCGATGACGTAACTTGCGATTAGCCAATTCCGCAGTGTGGAAGGACCTCGAGCCAAAAAGACTCCCACCAAATGTCTGGAAAAAATAGAAAAAGTAATGACCTTGAGGGGGCTCCAAATTTCCCGTTACGCCACTGGGTAGTATTTGGATCACATGCAGTGCCATCGAGAGGGGGAAAGAGGGATTCCCTTGGGTTCGGACTTTTTGAAGGCCCAAAAAGTTCAAGTCTTGTTAATAGAACTAACACAGAAGAGAGAACAAGAATTGAGAACTAACTTTCGTGTTTTCAACAGAACTGGTCCAGAACTAGAACATTAAAGGATATCATTTTTTTGCCACATCGAACACACCGCAGTCAAGACGAAGAATAGATTAGCAACAACTTTATTCATCTTAACAACATAATGTTTATACCTTCACTAAGATTCAACGGTCAACAGTACAATCACACAGATGAGCTACTGATACTGAAAACAGGTTCATTAACAAACTGAAGAGAAGCAGATCGGCCAACTATCAATGAAAAACTGCAATTCGACTAAGCGAACCTGGGTTCATTATTTTCGAAGTCTCCAAGGTGGAGAAAGGGAAATGGGATGATTTCCCTCGGCCTAGACTTCCTGAGAGGCCCTCTGAAAATGCTAAAAAGTAAGTTTAAAAATCGATTATTCGGAAAAATACACTTAGTTACGTGTAGGAAAGTTCCAAACCTAGGACGGTATTCTTGAAAAATTCCCAATAATTTAAGGGTGTATCAATGTACTTTAAAAAATTATGAAAAACGAAAATATGTTCAAAAAAAAAATTTATGTACTTACATGAATGTTCTAACAACTTAAAATTTATCAATATTTTAGAGAAAATCAGAACTTTTTTCGAAACACCATTCATTACTTGACGGACCTCGAGGGCAGGATTTTCTCTCCCCGATACAGGAAGTCCTACAAAAATGAAGCCGGCAACAATTCACTGCAAACTAACAAAAAAATAAGGTGTCTCCCAGCTAATTTTAATCGTACCTGAGCATTCCAGCAGTTAAAAACTGATATTAATTTAGCAGTGACTCTTAATTTGATACACTTTCTATACTGTCAATACACGCTACTACTTTGCAGATCGGTAATGATTTTAATAAATATCCGATGTTTTTTATCCAAGTTATATTTCTCATTGATAAAATATGGCCAATTTAAAGGGGACATTGATTCATTCAAATGCAGCTTCCATTTAGATAGCAACATATTAGTCTGGCTACAATTATAATTGTTAGATTAATCAATCTCACAATCCCACACTCCACACATATACTTGTTTCATAATGAACTGTGCGGGTATTATCTAATATTAGCAGTGGCCTATAACTTAGCAGGATAACTGGTAGTACAGCTCAACATACGGAAATAAACTGTTTGCCAGGAAACCGGGTATACTCCATAGGTATGCTACGGCGTGCAGCAAATCATATGAAGATACGATGTACTGCATGCATGCAGCGTATGATGCAGAAAATGTTGATCGCAAGAAATGCTAATTGAAAAACGCAGCCGTTGTGTTGTGATAGAGAATGAATGACGAGCTCGACTTAAAAGATCCGAGGCAGAAATACCCATTATTTTACAATGACACAATTCGCAGCATCAGCATGAATTCGTAACTCAAAACCAATCCTAACAAACAAGTTAGTAACGAAATCTTTAAAATAAACTACTTATTCACATATAGGTATAATTAATAATAGTACGAGAAGATACGTATTAGAGAATAGAATTACACTAACTCGGACGACGATCATCAGCCAAAACGGATATAGGTAGAGGTGGCAACAAACGGTCTTAAAATTCGAACATCATCGGACGGAAGTACACACGCGGGTTGTGTACCACAGGTATGAACTATGAAACTATCGCCAATTAACATGAACAAGATTCACGATACTGAGACACAAAATAAATTACTAGTTCAATTAAAGTAAAATAACACCGCCAACGAACGAATATTTTTAGTAATTCTGGAAGACCGTATCGAAACCTTAATTAAACCACACTTTTTCGGCTATAATTTTTTTTATTTCTACCGAACAACGGAATTTCAAACACACCGATCACACAAAATACGACGACACGACACACAACCGCACCGAAAACGTTCAAAACTGGAACTGAACTCGAACTGGCGGTGGTGTAGTGGTGTCTGTCTGGTTGTTCTCAGTGTTCTCGTTGTTGTTGAATGGTTGATCCTCGATCGTTAGAGTTGCGTTGTAGATTGTGTTTGGTGCAGAGTTGCTGCCTGCTGGTACTTCTTTCTTACCTGCGGATGTGTGAATGTGTAAGTAGAGAGATGTATACTGACAGTACAAACTGCAATATACATATATACACGGACTTGCATATGTATATATATATATGTGTGTATGTGTGTGCGCGCGTGTGTGTTTAAACTCAACATGCAGCTATTGAGTTCTTTTTAGTTGTAGCCACACCGTATTCCGTAGCCATGTAGGCTTTTAGCCAGTACCAATGTATGTACTAGTATTTTTTAGTACCAACCGCATTGAACCGTCCTTGAGGTGGATCTTCACGTTTTGAATAATATGTTTGTCCGTGCTGACTCGAGCAACTTAGCTCGTCTGACTGTGACTGCCATTGTTGATGCGTTTCGGTTCGACGTCTTCAAATTCACTCGCCAAAATAAATAGAATACTTCACAACCGTCGGTCCATGAATAAACAGTGGGGCTTCGTAAAATCGTAATATCGTATTGTCATTCGAATACGTAATCTGGTAGAAAATGTATTGAACTTAATTGAAGGCTGTTCAGCGTCAACAGTCTTCATCGAAGGGTCTACCTACTCTCTTTTTATATCTCATATCGTTTTCGTATTTTCCAGTGTAGTAACAGGTATGAATTTTTCATTTTACGGAGCTACAAATTTTGGCTCGTAGTTGTAACCACGTCAAAAAACCGGTTTCACTGGGAATAATTTCTCATCAGTGAAATTCATTTTCAGTGAATTTCAATGGACATTTTCACACCCTCCGAGATTCGGCGCCGAATTCTAAACTTTCTTTCCCAAGTGAAAGCACTTAAGTAACCTTTTCCCTGTACGCCAGTGCTTCAGTTCTGAAACCAAAGATAAACAATCACTTTAGTAGCTTATGAGTTAGGGATCGACTAAAAATACTTATGGCCACAAGTTAACAACTTGTGAAAGGATTTTGAATTGCGTCGTAGGACAGGACAACTTTTCAGGTGTCTAAAGCCAGCAAGGGCGTAGATAAAAGGTATAAGAGATGATCTCCGCGGCCTGGGGAGTTATTCCACTACATTTCACGTCATTTTCAGCCACTTATGTTACCTTGGCAAATGGTTCTGTGAGATTCTTACGGGATAAAGATGCGTGAAAGGCGTAAGTGGCTGAAACGACGTAAATTGTTGGTGGAAAAGCTCCCTAGAGCCGATTTCAAGTATACTTTGCCGCTCCGGGCTATAATATTTCTGCCATCTTTTTTTTTCCTATACCTCGCTCCACAAAACTAATAACCATCGTTAAAATTGACCTCATAAAGGGGTTAGGGGTTGGGTTAATGAAAATTTTTCGTTTCACAACACCATTTTCTCATTTTGGCTTGATTTTTTTTTTGTAGCCTACCTATATTATATTAATTATGTAGATATGTATGAAATTTTTGGTTCACGGTATTGAAAAAACTACGAAAAGGATAGAGCTGAAATTTTCTTGAAAGGTATAGTCTTCATATAGGACCAGATCTAAAAAAAATGTGATACCCATCGAGCCAGCAGTTTCTGAGAAAACTAGAAAAAAAATTCCTTGAAAAGTGGTTATTCAAAGATTTTGAAGAAACTTTAAAAGGGATCGGACTGAAATTTTCAAATTTTTCTTACCTATGTTAGTGTACATTTGATAGGAGTTTGGTGCTTATTCGTTCAGTAGTTTCTGAAAAAACTGGAAAAGAAAAAATTGTTTGAGAAAATTTTTAGTTCATACGGTTGCGATAAAATTACCAAATAGATACTTGGGGCTAAAATTTTCCCAACACGTAGTTTTTCTATAGGATAAGTTGTGAAAGACATTTTGTGCTTATTGGTTCTATAGTTTCGGAGAAAACTGAAGAACAAAATTTCTTTAATAGTAATTTTTCTGAAATTTTTAGGAAACTACAAAATGGATTGTGGTGAAATTTTTGCCATAGATTTTTCTTATACAATTATGCACAAGTCTGATAGACTTTTGGTGCATATTTTAAGTAGTTTTCTACAAAACTAGAAATGAATTTCAGTTCACGGTTTTGAGAAGACTACAAAAGGGATGGGGCAAAATTTGTGAATGCAAGTTTGATGGAAGTTTGTTTTCTGTTGGTTTGGTAGTTTTTGAGAAAAATGTAAAACAAAAATGAAAAACTACTGGAGAAAAGCAAGTTGACTGTGATATATTTGTTGACCTAAATACTCCACAACAATTAACGGCAAATATTTCTTCTAAATATTCACCATTACTTCCAACTAGTAACCCAATTAATAGAGCTAACAGTTATGCAGACGTACAACTAATCAGCATATCTATCAGCACTATTTGGGAATGTACAATAGGTACTTTTGGCGAACACAATCACTTTTAGGCCCAAAAAGAAGTTACTTGGTAAATCGATTTACACCGGTACTTCACTTGCCTTTCTACAGAGTTTCTGAGTAGTTCTACTATCTCCAAACTCTTAGTCTGATGGCGTTCCAATACGCTACAAGTTAGTTGTCCACCCTATGGTGAGGTGCGACACCATTAGATATGTGTGTCTATTATAATCCGGGATAACAGACACAACAGAAGTTGAGATTTTGATAATTTAGATGTCATAACAATGACTATACTGTCATGTGACACCATTTCATTTTGAACGTTCGTTGTATGTTGCATTTGTTTAACAATAGTAGCATGTTGCAATGTTATGATCACAAAAGTAGGTGGATCTGTTTATTCCTGCTTATCTCTTATTGTTATTCATTTTATTCGACAATTGCATCGTAATTTTATCTGCAAGAATCTGTTTTTGTCTATTTTAGCGGGTTTGCTTTTATCACCGGATATTTATTATTTTCGAGAGAATTTTTATTTCCTCTGAGCTAGATGCTCAGACTTACAACTAGGATACTGATTTTTCAGTTTTTTATTTCCTAAGGGCCAGCCTTTCTTTTAGGGGCTTATTAAGTCCAAAAGGTTATATGTTTTTGTCATGACATCGTCAGAAAATTTGACTGATTTCTTATTTTTTGTCATTTGTATAGACGATGTGCGAGTTTGTATTTTTATTAGTATGATAAGTCCATCAGTCAATCGATGTATCGCCTTTTGGCTGAGGCCAAGCCTCATGACAAGGCAAATCCCCACAGTAGACAATTTGTTTGCATTAATTGTTTTCCTAAATGTTCTACTTTAGGACATCTGACTCTCTTCTTATTTTCTGAGAGATCGAGATCTTCTATTTCCCTTGAATGTGTCAAAGGTAGAGGGGTTGGAAGATAAAGCCAACCTTCATTAAATCCTATTGGGATAATGGTTTCCAAAAAACCATAATCTTCAGTGTTGATGATTTATACATGACATGGTACTATTAAGAGAGTTCAAGGGAAGGATGAATTAGCAGATATATCGAATGATTTTTTGGAAATAGTGTCAAAAGCACTGAGAATTGACGGGTTAGTTACTGCAAATCTGTTTTCTGAAAACTGATAGACAATGATTTTTCTGTGGCTAATTTCCAAATGGAATGCACATGATTTGATGTTCTTTGTAAGGTCTTTTAAGGAATAGAGTTTCAGCACAGGATGATACTTTATCAGATCCTTGATTATCAGGAAGAAAAAATAAAGGTTTTTCAAGATTACAGTAGTGTAGATCTGTGCCTGTTATATACCCCAAAAACAATTCACGGCTAATTGGCAAAAAAATTAGGCGTCTCCACTGCTAATTTTAGTGGTACCTACTTTAGTATTTTTGCAACTAAAAACCAATGCTAAATTATCAATAACATCTAATTTGGCACATTTTTTATAGCTAATACACTGCTTATCTACAACTAACAATTTTTATAGATATCTATAGATTGACACTCCTAAATTACAAATATAATTTGTGGTGAATTGGCTGTATTTTAACTGTGGATTGTGGCTCAAGAGGATGTTACATGCTAAATTTGTTTTTAAAATACGGATATTCATAAAAACTTGTTAGCTGAAAATTAGCAGGGCATATGCTGTAAAAGTGTCCAAAATAAAGAGATACTTACTGAATTTAATATTGGTTTGGTCTGCTGAAATTTTGAAATGCCACTAAAATTAGTAATGGAGACTCCAATATAGTACCATTTCAAATAGATATAATTTTTTCCAAATCTAAGTGGGTATTAATATAGTTTATTTAAGTTAAAATTTTGGTTATTGTTTGTGAAAAGAGAGATTTGAAGGAGTTGCAACTCACTCTTTCCCATGCTCATTTGTTTTTAGAGGAGGTGGGTTTGGTGTCCTCTGATTAAAACTATAACCCATAAATAGGAAAATACAATGGTTCTTAACGGAGAACATAAGCTACTTTTCATTACTATAATGCACAACTTACACCACCTATTAAAAATATTTTCACATAACTAGCATAGAATGAAAATTAATTTGGGATACTTTCATAGCAATGTGCTATCAAGAGTAGGTATAGCAGGGTAAGCATGGGAAATTGGCTATTGAGTATAATTGAATGCTCTTTTTTTCTCCAAAAGTTACTTTTAGGCTAACATAATTTTCCCATTTATCAACTTGGAAATGTTCCTTTTTAGTGTGAAAATAAGTTTTCAAATTTGAAAAAAAATATTTTTCAAAAACTACAGATGTCAATCACATTGTATTATGCAGTATGTTTTAGAGGTAGATACCTACTGGGAATCAATTAGTTGCTAGCCTGCTGACATTTCATAGTTTTCACACTGCAATAAAAGTTAAAGAACTTGTCAAAATTTTTTAAAATCAAAAGAATGGTCTTTTATTTGAGAAGAAGAGCAATAATCATGATTTATTTTCTTGTCCAGTAGGTGGCTAGGTATTCCTCATACTGTAATTGTTATACATATGTCTTGTGTGTCTTGATAATATGCTTGTATAATTATGAATTTCAAAATTTTCTGACTGGTGCAAAAATCAAAAATTCTGATATACACTTGAGTTGAAACTTTAAAAAACTCTCAAGAAGCAAGCTCAGCTAGAAAAATAGATTTCCAAAAATCATCAATATTTCAAAACTTTAATATAACAAACTCTAGGAGAAGAGCAACCAGTCAGATGATAGGAAAATTTCTTGAATTTTTCATGCCATAATATTCCCTACAAGGAGACATTAATGAAAAAACCAGCTCACTCCCAGTTTAACTTCTTTTATAAAGTCAACTTTAGTTGATAATTTTATACTTATTATTTAATTTTGAATTTTTTTTTTCCAATCTACCAAAAAGTTTTAATAAATTATAATTATATGCGTTTGAGAAATTCGTCTCATTAACATGATATTTTTTTGTTATTTTTTGGCATGTTTTGCTGTTTTTACTTGTTTTGCTTTTCTAAATTTACAAAAATTTTTAATGTGATAAAGAAAATTACTGAAGTCCGAGTCAAAATTTTTCCATCCTATCAAAAATTGCTTGCTGTTTGAGCAGAGTTTTGTTGCAGAAAAATTTTGAAATATTAATAACTTTTAGAGCTTACTTTTGTAACAAAGCTTGCAGCTTGAGAATTTTTCAGAGTTTCAACTCTAATTCAAATAGAAGTTTCAGAAGTTTGAACTAAACTGAAATGACATGAATAAAAGGAAGAATAAATGTACGAAAATATGGTAATTCATATAGGAAAATACAAATTTGGAGTAGATGTAGGTATTAATTTGAAGTAAATGATATAAAAATACCATTACAGACCACGAGAAGGCTCAGGCATTCAATCTAACAAATTGTTAAAACTAAAAAAATCAATTTAAGGGTTAAAAACTTCCTCAAAAAGTTGATACATTTTAATTAATGCATATATGTATAAGGCAAATAGATTTTACTAGATCCAAAGTCAATTATTGCCTTTATTAAAAAAAAATGAAATATTGTTTTTTTAATCACTTATGTTGATAAAAATGGATGCATAAATATACTTTATTTGAAAAAAGATTTACAATGAAGATTACGAAAGATCCAAAATTTTATATTGGTTTTGAGATTATTCAAATTCTTGAGGATAAAACAATAATATTAACACAATTTCATTACATTGAGAAAATTGTTAAAAAATATGAGTTGGAGAGTTCGAAATTTGTTACTACTCCAATGGAAGCCCATTTAAAAATTGAAGAAATAAAAAATGGAAAAGATGAGAAGGAATATAAGTTTATGACAGATGCTTTATTTTATTTAGCTAAAATTAGATAACCTGATATTGCTTTTCCAGTCAATTTCTTTTCCTGATTTCAAACAAATTCGGATGATAAACTAAAAAATTACATGAAAAGAATTTTCAAAAATGTAAACTCAACTAAGGGTTATGCATTGAAATATGAATCTAATGGTTCAGGGATTCAGGCTTTTATACATGCCTCATATGCTCCTGAAATTTCCAATCATGAAATCAAAATATCTGATTTATTCAGAGGAAAATCAATCCGTTGTTTTTGACTCTATACAAGTGGTGACTTACTTAATTGGTGTGTAAATCATCAGACAATTATGGCCACATCTTCAACAGTGGCTGAAATTATAGCTGTTTTTGATTCGTTGGATGATGTAATCATTACTTTTCTACTTCAAAAGGAGATTTTGCAGGAAAGTTCACTAGTTTTAATTTAAAGGATAATACTTCTGCTCTCAGAGTCATATCCAAGGGAGGTTAGAAAAGGGCCAAAGTCTGATGAACAATTGCAATGCCATACTCTTATCTGTAGAGGATAAGGAAATAGAGCTTAAATATATACATTTGGACCACCAGTTGGTTGAAAAATTTCAATCATTACTGGAAAGAATAATATACAAATTGATCTTAAAGACATTTTTTTGGCTGTTGACTCTATTTTGAAGGTTGGGAATTAATTTATTCTGCTTCTTTGGAGGGAAAATGCCATTTTTTCAGCTCAAAAATATTGTCAGATTCTTGCTCAATATGTATTTTCAGTCAAGCTACAGTACTAAATGAAAAATAAATCACAGTATCAGCGAACACAAATCTTGCAAAGTTTCACAATAAATTATTTGAACTTGCACAAATGAAAATTATGCTAGTTGAAGACAAGATTTTACAACTTTTTGCACATTAAATGTTTAACCTTTGTTAATAAATTAAATGAACTCAGACAAACTCATGATAACAGTTGAAGTTCATGATTCATTTTCTACAAGTATTTGCAGGTTTGGTACTTGATAACTCATTAACTTGTATCAAAATTTCTTATCTGTTTAGCATGTCTAAATTATTTTTGAAACAATATAACAGATTTTTGTTCGATAATAAAACCAAAATAAAATAATTTTTGTTCAATTAAATGAGAGATCAACAAAAAATAAATAAATGTTGCAATCTTTTTAATTACTTGTTAGGTTATAATAATTTGTTCTTGTTACCAACAGTCAAAGTTGATTACGTTTATTTAATAAATAAGACATTTTTAATATAGTTTTAAATTAATTTAATAACTTTGTTTTCATTTTTGTATACGAAGATTATGATCTGCTTGTAAATATTTTTGTAGAAACATATACTTAACAAAATAATTTGTCATTATAAATAATGTTTTTGGGCACTCAGCTCACACTCTTTATTTTGCTTTGTAAGACTGAATGAAGTATTGGGCTATCACTACTACTTCGCTCTTCTCAACTGTGGTAACACTGGCAATAAATTTGATTGACTGTATAATATTTATTTTACTTGTACTTGGTAACACTGTGTTGGCATAGGGGAAGGGGAATCTATCCAAGTGGAAATTATTATTGAATCTATGCCAACTTTAAATGTTCATTTTGCTTTTTAATTTATTAAATTTTCTGCTGAACTTCAAACTTTTACTTCTTTCAAGAAAACATTCCTCTGTCTCACCACAATATTCAACTCGATCACTGCCCATTTTGTTCGGATCCACTTCCAACTGGTATCATTCAATTTCTCGTTGAATTTTAAGTTAGAATAGTTTATTTTTAACCTTTGAATTCATACTGACCACTTTTTATACCAAGAAAACTTAAATCCTACGTATTTTTCCAGTGGGGTCAACACCGAAGTTATCACCATGTATATATAACTTATTTCTTAACATTAGTAATTCTATATTTACTGTTAATACTCGAGTATGGTCATTCTTGTATTTGAACATCAACATTTTTAGTTGGTGGTTGTGTTGTTATTTGGGAGGGCAGTAGGAAGGACAGGCAGAGTAGATGACCAGATGTGACTCCCCATCCTATGGAGTTAACGCATGACCTTAATCAAATTGTAGACTAGTAGGGACTTTTTATTTGAAGCATTTACATTCCATCACAGAGGATATTTTTGTTTGCGCTATCTTAGGTTGTAACTTGTAACAGGTGTTTTTAGTGTGGTGTTGTGAGAAGTGATGTTTGAAGCAGCAATTTGGCAAGGTTCTACGTGGTTGCTTGACATATGTCCTGACCTGACATCCTGGCAACAGGTAATCAAATCCTTACATATGATAGTGAAAATTTCTTTCGTAATTTTTATTTTTTCATCATTATTTATTTGTTTTATTTTCAGGTTGTATTTTTCAGAGTGGATTAGCTAGATTATTCATTATATTGAAAGAAAGAAAAAAAAGGTGATGAACAGGCAGAACTCTTGTCTTTTTGATGCTCTCGAGCAGGTATTGAGAAACGGAAACTGAATTTTTTGGAAACAGAAACCATATTTTTTTACCCTGGAAACTGAAATAAATGCAAACACCAAAATCCTGAAATGAAAACCGAATTAGAAACAATCAACCCATTAGTTTCATGACCAATAACAGAAACATAATGAAAACCAAATGATGAATCGTTTCCCTTTCCATTTTTCACGTGATTAATTTTTGATGTGGGAGAAAAAATTAGAAAAAATAGGTATAGATATTTTTACCAAAATATCTAATAATTTTCAGAAAATATCAAAAAAGTATTAATATATTGATATTTGAACAAGATTTGGAAAATTTTAAATCAAGGAAAATTTATTTTTTAAATGGAAACAGAAACAGAATCCAAAACTGAAAGTAAATGAAATATTTTGGTAAAATCAGCAAACCTAACGGAAACGGAAACAAAAAATAATTAAAGGGCTGTCTCTGTCTTCACGATGTTTTTTTTTTTTTAGCTGCTACTCAGCTATCTGAAAGTAGCAATCGTGTAAACGCCCTATAGGATGATGTTGTGCTAGTTCCTATCAACAAACAAAAAATTGCAGGCGCAGTAAAAGTATGTTAACATGTTAATAGTAAAAATGCTCTTCAAAACTTGCATCTGAAACTATCAACTATACCATCTTGGATGGATAGTTTTGGTAGCAGAGTTGTTTCCACGATGCAACATTTAACAAGGGTGGATAGTTGAAAGTAGCCGCTAATTCCAAGTAGCAGCATTGTGTACGTTATAGAGTAGCTGAGCTCCCTTTCCCCCCTTAGTCTGCCTGTGTATATTTATAATACATTGTCAATTTCGAACCAGGAAAATTTTTTAAATTGTAGGTTTTGCATGATTTATAACTACATCAGCGTTTCTCAAGTATCGGTTTACTACGTGTGAGATGATAAGACCGTTGAATCACTCCGGAGGCTTAAAAAAAATTGAATGATGCAATGGTATTAATTATCTATATTTTCTCCAATTTTAGTTGGCGCAATGAAGATGGTTGAGGTATGTCTTATCTATACTACTCCTCAAGAATTAAACAACGTTGATAGAAAACTGTTTTCAATGACAGAAGGATAGAGGGCGAATCGTGGATACGTTCAGTTAAGGCAATTAAAATATACAAAACTTGTATTTTAGGATTTTGAAATGGCGAAGGACAGTTCGGTGGTTTTCAGTAAAATTGCTGAACGAGGCAAAGAAGAGATACACAAATGTATTCAATTCAAAGACGAAAAACTATTGTTTTGAAGAAGCAGTTTGGAACACTAGGATTATCGAAATCGGACATGAATTTGAGCGAAAAGAAAAGTCGGATTCAGAAAAACGTGTATTTATTTCACTTCACAAATGTTTCTAATTTCTGTAATTGTCGAAATGGAAAAGTATGCACACAATAAATTATAAGTATATCAACCATAAGCTCCAGAGCTTCCAATAAATTAAAAAAAATTTAAGAATAAAAAAGAATCACAAACAACAAAAATTTTAATAAGTTTTCAAGAAATTTCATTCGAAACAACGAAACGAAACAGAACAACGAAATGCAAGAAAAATCAAATGTATGAAAAGAATTACCAATTTATCATTGCGACTTCTAAAAAAAATAGTGCAACATTTTTAAATATACTATAAAATTTCATTTAGCCTACTTGCACGAAAAATTGAATATGTACCGATAAGTTGGTAAAATAAACTGTTTAAAAAAGAAATTAAACAAATTTTTAATGGTGGATTAATAACACTTTTGCGAGATTGAGATCAGTCTAGTTCATGGAATATGCAATCAGGAGACGCCAGTTGCATTTGTTTGTGAAAAATATATGTTTTAAGACGCAAAAATGCTGAAAATGACAAATTGTATTTTCTAAAATCACAATTTTTACACCAATTTTAAAGTCTCGAAGACTAAATCAAGTGCATGAAGCCATCTCGTAAATTACGTCGAACTCATTTATGACCATACTTTCTGCAAATGATCGCAACTATCGAATACATAAAACAATACAGAATATGCGACATGGGTTTGATAATTTAAAAAAAAATTAAACGAAGCTCAAAAATTTTAGTAAATATTAAATGAAAGGTAAAAAATGGATCAATGAAGTAATATGGTTCAATGGAACTTATTATTATATCAACGTATAACTGGAACAAAACAGAATAACGAATATTCAATAAATAGCTTCAACACAAAAAGGAAAAGTTAGTTAAAAGAAGCTAAAATTATAATCAATGGTAAACAACCAATCATCAAAGTAATTAACATATCGATGAATAGCTGCATTTTCGATTATAATATTTGGTCGGATTTAAGAGTAAAAAATAAATAAATAGAAAAAAATCCCCAAAACAAAATTTTAAAAACTATTAAATTGTATTATTCATTAACCAAATAAAAAGAACAATCAATGCCCATATTGACAGTGCGAATAACGTAATTGAATAGAATGCTATAAAAATTATCACTTCATATTTTAATCAGTCAAATTTCGCACTTCTGGTCGTATCTAAGAAATATTTTGATACATGGTAGGGTCTGGGTATACGCTACATAAGAGGGATGGAATGCGTCCAATGATTTTTACGGACGGATCGCTAACAATGTAACGTAAATTTTCTCCTCAAAAAGGGCCCATTGATCCACCTTCCAATGAATAAAAACGTTAGATTAAGAAAAAAATTCAGTACAACTTAACACGAGTACCCATACACAAAATTATGGAAGAATAAATTAAACATAATTTTACAGGAGAAAAAACAAATCAAAATTTGAGCCACTGATGATAACGGTTTATCAATAGGCAATTTTTTAATCAAAATTTGAAATATATTTTTTATCACAGTACATAAACGAAAAATAGAAGTAATTAAAAACAAAACGTAAGGTACGCAGAGTGAATTAACAGAGATATACTGTTACACGACTCAAAAAATTAAATAAAAAACATTTTACTTTTTCGTAGTATGAATCTATAACGGGATTTTGAATTAATACCTATTAATTCTTAAAGCTGAAAGCGAAATTTTTCTCCTATTCGCTTCATATCTGTGAACAAAAAATTTACAATTAAGTGTAAACAAAATAAAATTAAGCTCAATAGCGTGGTTTTTTATTTTTTTGATTCTCTTTTGCTCTATTGTATACATTCAATTATTATTGAGGAATAAGATCATAGAGATATTTATGTGAGAACTGAGAATAAAAAATAAATAAAAAAAGTTGTCAGAAACAAATATTATTGCCGCTATACATAATCATTTCAAATCTCAATTTAACTTTGTTTGAGATAAGGTTATACTCATGATTCCAGGTCATTTTCCCGAATCCTATTCAACTAACGATCATTTTTGAGAGAACATGAATTTTCCAACAAAAAGATCATTCCGGAAAATGGTCACTTACAAAACTGGACTCGTGAAAATGGGAGGGAACCTATACTGATGGTCTAATGCCAGTCACTGTGACAGTGGGCAATCTCAAAAATTCAGAATTTGTTCATAATTTCTTCCAATAGTATTTTTTCTGCCTTTCAACAGAAATAATTTTGTTAGGATCAGCTAATGCATCAGAAGAGGTTTTAATCTTTGTCAAGAAAATCAGTCAAACTGTGAGCAACTTTTTTCTAGAAGGCGAAAATTTAAGGAAAGTGAAATTCAAAAATTACAGGAAAAACACTAAGTGGAATACCTTGTTGTGAAGAGGATTCTCAATAAGAAGGTAGCCAGCTATTTGCACATTCTGCCACTTTGTACTTACTTATGGGGAAGTCAAAACCTGAGCAAACATTAGAAATTTTATGGCCAGTTTCGGGAGTTTATATAGGGAATTTGGAACACGCACAGAGAAACACATATGTACAGATATATATGTTATTGCATCATCTAATTACGTTGTTTCTTATTAGTAACTGATAAGAAATGATGTAAGATGTTTGCTACTATTCTGTGACATCACTGAGATCTTTATCTACTGATTAGTCATGGTACAAACGTCGTATCTTACCTATATGAACATACAGGTAAGAATAGAAATGTTCAAGTGTGTACTATTTCGTTTAACGTCTGTGTAGATGAATAATAAGCCAGCCTTTTGGCAGCGACTGTTGTCGAGGGGTGGGAGCCGCTATACCTCATAAAAATCAGTAATCCGCACACGCTATTTGAAATAACTTAAATCAAAATACATTTAGTTTCCATGCAATGAATAAAAAACTTGAAAAAATATAGAATGTGCTACAAATAATATTGTTTCATCCATTTTTCCAAATAACATGGGGGAAATCTTTCGTAGATTTTCAATAAAAACTTTTATCGAAAGCAGTGGCGTCACGTTGAGAGGAGGAAGAGGAGCACTTGCTCAAATATTTTTCAAAATTTTGAAAAAAAAACTAATATTGGTACAGTTCGAATCAGTGATGTACATAATACTGATATTTTTTTCCAATAGACAGTTTTTTAAAACGTGGCAAAAAAATTTTAAAACGTCTAAAAACTACGAAAGTTAAGAAATGGTACTTGGATTCAATCATCACTGCGGAAAAATCATTAGTTTTTATGGGTGGAAATGTCTATTTACAGTTTTTGCCGTTGAATATAACGTTTCAAAAGTTGCAAATAGTTCAAGGTTATTCCTATTCAGCTATTCTAAGCAGTGATATTTACAGCTACTTACAACATTACGATGGAACTGAATTGGATGATATGCTTTCTACCGGTAAACCGGATGAAACGTGATTGGAATTACTTTTTCTTGAAGCTCGGAATCGATCCTCTAAGAAGCCGGGTATCTGAAAGAACATGAAAGTAATCACTAGTTTAAAAAACCGTAGGATACATTAGTCTTCTGAATGGAATAATGAAGAATGTAAACCCAATCTACCGAGTAATATCACCTAAAATAAACATCTACAAATGAATTAAAAGCTGAACAAAATCATTTATTTAAAGCTCCAACGAGAACGATGACTGAAACGAAATTCTATATTCTAAAAAAATACAAATTCACTTGCCGTGCATAAATTAATTTGGGTGAATATGAATAGTATCAGATATACGTGATTGATTTCAAATTAACTAGAATATTTAGAAAATTAGATTGTGTAGAATAAAAAAAGTTGTCACTTGCTGTGACAACAACTTCATGAACTCAATAACTATTTTTAGTGAGAAAAAAAGATAGGTTTTATTCACAAATACTAATGAGGATCAATCAAAGCGGTATTTGTTATTATAGCAGCCCTTCATTCATATACATATTCGTCGAACATATTGAAATTAAGAAGGAAAGTGGGAGAAAAAAAAGTCGTTTAAGTGAATTATTGTCAAGTTTGGTGTCAGCATCGTTGTTCATATCAAGTGGATGAGAAAAAAACAGGTTACTTAAGAAATTATGATCGACCACATTATCGAAACAGTAAATAGGTAAATGACATTTTAGTGTCACCGACTCGTTTTATAGAGTTCCCGAAGTTGAAAACTCAGATTAGCGTAATCACTCGTCCGTATGAATAAGATACTGACGGAATGTAATCAACAATAAAAATGTATTTTTGAATGAATTTTAAACAGAACAATAAAATGCATATGTTTTTCAACGTAGACAAGCCATGTACTGTTATCGATAAGCACGACTGGTGTTGTGATTCTAAAAGCTGGTGGATAATAAAGTAAAATACTTCACGAATAAAAAAAAAAAATAAATGATTCATACGCCACTTATGCGCAAAAACTTTTCAAGGATTCGGAAGTTTCTCGATAATAATTAGAAAGAAAAATAAAGCAAAGACAAAAAGATCTGAAATCTCACTATTCAACTCAATCTAACTTGATTCACGGTATGAGATAGGGTGTGAATTTCATTTTCATTCGAGGATATTAACAAAGGTGAAAAATGATAATTCACAAAACAAGAAAGAAGGCTTATGCGGAAAAAAGAATTTATAGTAGTTCGTCAACTATTTAGCGAAATAAAGCCTTAAAAATAGTAGGCAGTCGGAATTAATTTGAATGGGAATATGAAAAAATAATACAACATATTTACTATGCTGAAATCATCGATTACAAGGCATGAAAAATAAATTTCTGCAGATAATTTTTTTCATACTTGAAACTGCACATTAAAAAAGACAGTTTTAGCAAGGAAGATATGCAAAATTTTAGAAAAGTTGATACAATATTCTAATTAAGTATATACAAACCGGATACGTTTAGAAAATGTTAAAACAAACAGTGCAAAGTAAAAAAACAAGCAGTTAAAAAATATCCAAAAAATTCGAAGTTATGAAATGCAATTATTCAATTAATTTTCTGTAGTAAGTTTGGCAAGAAAATTAGTAGGTAGCTTAGTTAATTGAACCCAAGTATTATAAATTCTTCAAATTCTTGTAATTCTTATTGATATACACAGCCAAAAGAAAGTGAAAAAGGAAATAAATCAGGAATTAATAAAAATAAAGATTGAAAATGAATATCGTGGTCCGTATGCTCAAAATTAACAACCAGAATGCGATAATGTTGCCATCACCGAACCATACACGTACATTTATACTACAATCAATAAAATTTCTCCTTCTTAAATAACTGGAGGATGTATCGCTACAGAATTCACATAAACTCCATGCAAGACAGGTAGTTTTTTTTTCTTCGTAAAAACAACTGAACGAAACGAAACGAACATAATCAAAACAAGATAAACCCACAAATATTTCATGCCAAACTGAAAGTAAAAACTCATTAAATACCTTATTTATAACCCTCTTCTGAAAGTCGCCCTACTGTAATATCCGTTTCCTATACAAAAAACAAAATTACTGTACTAACATTGCTAAAAATAAAAGAACCAACGCATTTCATACTTACATGAAGCAAGACCATTCAAGCACACAATATCAACATACCAATCAATCATTAATAACCTAAATCAGAATATAAATGTATATTCTCCTCAGTGGTTAGTGTAAACTTGCGAAGAAAGTTATCGTACTACTCTGTTCTGAATTATATTAAAATAGGTAACATTGGAAGTTCATTATCGTCGATGGCAACAACTAACGTTATACACACTATTTAAACAAGTCGACGCATTCTGATAAGAAATGATTTCAAAAGTCAGTAGGAAAATTGTATCCCACTCAGTAAGTGTTAGTTTAGTTTAGGATTCAAATTCCCTTCACTTTGAAGAGCCACGAAGAGCTAACCCATGTGCGTTACTGGTGGGATAATTTGTTCCAACTAAAAACTGAGGCCATTTTTGTTACACTGGCTTCATGAGTGTGTGAACTTTTAGAAATAGTCCACATAACTTCAGTAACAACACTTCGACTGCGTAGGTTTCACAGTTTTCTACTTATTTAAACACCAATTAATCGTTTTTTTCTTCCCAAAAAAATTTGTTCATTAGCAAAAGAGACATAAATTATGCAAATTTTCAGCTCGACCGAATAATACAAACAAGTGCTGTATTAAACTTTAAGCCAGACCATAGAACTAAAATGAGTTCAATTTGACAAACACGCGCATCATTTGTTGACATTTAAGGTATCGTAATGAAATCCTTCAATTTTTGTCATTAACGTAGTTAATTCGACTTGGGGCGAAACCATCACAAAAACTCACAAAATCTAATTTTTATGCACGTACGACACATCACTTTAGTCCCTCAAACGTCTTCGAGAATACAAATAACAAAAATTTACTAACCATTCGTGACAATCTGCATTATAAAATTCATTATCCGCGTTTTTTGCAACATTCACAACATTTTAATTTTGAAAAAAACTGCTCTTCTCTCACTTCACGATTTCTTAGATTCTATTTAAGCTACAAAGTTAGGGTTTGTACTATTGAAAATAGGAGAACATTTGCCCGAGTTTTCACATAAAATTAATTTTTTATCGCCATTAGTTTTTCACAAATCGGCGCTTAAAAAACTGCAAATTAATGATGACAGAAAAAAATTTTCAGCGACGAGCTCCCCCCTACTTTTTAATAACAAATTCATTTTCACCATCAGATTTCATCTGAAACGAATTAATCACAAGATAATGGCGAGACAAAATACAAGAACAAAACCAGGCGGTCAGCGTGTTACTATATATAGGTATACATATATATTGAAGGTAAAACGCATAAGTACATGATTTTGGTCATCTAGGATTTGTAACTGAAGTGGGTGGAGAGGGGGTATAGCTCTCTCCTCCCACGCTAATTAAACAATAAAATTTGACTCTTCTCAATTCATTACGGCACTTTATTTCTTTCTACACACTCTACATTGAATAGAGATCCAAACGAACTTAAATCCAATAGTCTTTAAAGAAGCACAAATAGCCACTTCCCAACTAATACAACTTCTATGTTCAGTAAAAGTAATATCGTCTAATAAAATATTTCAACTACATCAAACGGAGGAACCTACTCTCTGTCTTTACTCACTCGACGAGACAAAACGATACAAGCAGTATATTCCGAAGCTCTAGAATGTCTGACCATTGCCTGGGTATTTAATATTTTTCTTTCCGTTATTAGGGAGTGGAGGAGAGGCGTCAATAAAAAGAAATAAAATTTGAATTACATTTATTTTTCTAGTACAAAACAAAAATAAATAAAAATATTAGTTTCTTTTTTTACCTCTTTCCTTTTCTCCAACTTTCATCACAATTTAGAAATTTTTTTCCCTTTACCTAATTTCTTGAGAGTATAGGCCGTAAACTCATGGTGTTTCAAAATAATCATGAGGTATTCGGCTTATATAGAGTAAACCATACGGACATATCACTGGATATACGCGACATAGACTATCTACCTGAGATATTCACAAGTCAAAATTAAAACATTTTTCTCTTCATACATTCATTTAATTATTGTTAATTTTCGAGATGTGATAATTTTTTATCATCGAGATGACAATCCCCACTGGCTTCCAGCAATTTTTTAATTAAGACATATGTTTTTTTTATGTAATTAAATGGAAATGTTCGTCATATATTAAAACTCTGAACATAAATTAAAAACATTTTCACAGCGAGTAACGATCTAACGGTAGCATTAAAATTCAACGATGAAATCAACTTTCTCACTTTTTATAATAAAATATTCAACTGCTTCACTTGGCCCGAAAATATAATTACAAATGCATCAAAAAATTCCTTTCTCTTTTTAGAACGAAAACTAATACAGCAAATCATCCAACTCGAGAAATTTATCATAAAATGTACATTATAGGCACAAAGTAGTTTCTCCACGAAAAAGAAGGAATTAAACTCCTCAGAGAACCTATGTAAATAAACCCCAAAATACAAAAAAAACGATTGAGTATAAGAGACCAAAGACACAATACGAAAACTAGGTCATTTCTTCCTCCTTTATGCAGTTTAAATCAAATATATAATCTATAATTACAGTGTTTTGAGAGTAAGAACTGCGATTTAACTTGATATTATTATAAAAGCGTCTCATTCGGCGACAAAAGTCAAACTGATAAACATATATAGGTAGCAAAAAAATTGATATTTCAGGAGAATGCATCCAGAAATAATACTCAAGCTAAATAAGAATATTTAATGTTTTGGTCATTCTAACTAACAACTGGTCTTGTATATCGAATTTCATTAATTTTTTCAGAAAATACAGCAATAAAAAAATGAAAATAACTCAAAAAAGAACGTATCTCGAATCGAACATAATTACCTTCGGTTTTGATCTGTGTGTGTCGACTGCGTCGATAGGAAATCGGATAAGCTCCATTTTGCATCCGTACGCGACTGGAGTGAGTTTAATTAGGGTATGTAATGGAACTTCTAAATACGGTAATTGGTCTGTAAAATAAATAAAAAACTTGCTAAAACACAACACATGTAGGGAAAAATGATCAATAATCCTTGACTACTCAGATTGTTACTGCGTCGTCGGTGAACTTGAAATATACGTAATGAATACAATTGTGAAGTTTTCGAAATTCAAATTATTTATACGTAGCATTTTCTAGTGACTGTAGACAAAAAATTGAAGTCGATAACATCGGCGCCCTGGCAAATAAATTCGCAAAATTTCCTCGGAAATTTTTTCCGTAAAATTGTTGAATATTTTCACAGTCGATATAATTTGGAATATAATACCACGGAGAACAATCCGTTCTCATCAATTTCCTGCACATTTATGAAATTGCTATGAATTGTGTTTAACTTATTTTCACCTACCTATGCAAAATTTTTCTTTCTTTATACTGGCTTTATTTTTTGCGGGCTTAGAAAAAATAAATCCACGTGTCTCTGTGCTTTCTCATTAATATTTATAATACGATAATAAGCAAAAACGTTAAAAGTAAAGATATGAGGCAAACATTTTTTCAGAAAATATTAAAGAATCATCTACAGGATAAAGAAAAAAAAATTGAAATTTTCTACTTTATTCTCAAAAAAGTTATAGATATTATCACTCCGAACTAGAAACTGTATTATAAAAATGAATTCGAAACTACGTTGAAAATCCCATATCATCAATAAACTCAAAAGTGAAGAGTAGTCGTTTCAGATTTACTCTTCGACGATCTATCTGACGTGCAGAGGCTTAACAGTGTAAGTCAAAAGACATGATTTTTTTAATTACTCTAGTTCCGGATTGTTGCACAATTGCAGATGATACAAATAACTGTTACGAGTAAATATCTGAAAATTTAACGTTGAAAAATAAAAACATTTTACAGACCAGTTACCGTTAAAAACCAAAGTTTTTTTGCTCTCCTGAAAAATTGTGTCTTTTGACTTACACTGTCTGACATAACCACGTAAGATATGAGAATTAAAACACTTTTTGATTTCCAACAGGTTTCACTTTGATTTCATGCAACTAACATAAAACACAGTTTTTTTTTGTTTTTTTTACCAGCACTTTTGTCGAGGAAATACGCTAATAAACATCGTAGCACAGCTTGATGGCTGACCACCAATACATTCTCTTGCCTCTCCAATTCCATTATCACAGGTTCTAATCGCGCAACTAAGTCTTCATACGATTCTCCTCGCGGATATCTATAAGTGAATTTGGCTTCGTCTCGGGCTTTAAAGTCATCTGGAAAACGTTCAGATATTTCTTCGTACGACATTTCTTCGCAAATGCCCTGTAGAGAGCAAATATTAAAATAAAATTGCGATAGTTAAAAAAATTTAATAATTGATGTCTTAGAACAAAAATAATCGAGTCCAAAATCAGTTTTTTACAAGGAAAAAAAATGGCTATGAACATTTTTCACTATATTATTATTATTATTTTATTTATTTATTATTATTATTATTATTATTATTATTATTATTATTATTATTATTATTATTATTATTATTATTATTATTTTGTATATATAAGTATATATTAATACGCAGAGCGTCCAGTTTTGTTTTTATTATATTTTCTCTCGCCGTTATCTCGTGATTAATTCATTTTAGGTGAAATTTGAAGGTGGAAATGAATTTATTATTAAAAAATAGGGGGATCGTCGCTGAAAATTTTATTCTATCATCATAAGTTTTTGAAATAAATCACAAATTAAAAAAGGGCAAATTTCTCATTAATTTGCAGTTTTTTTATGGCCGATTTGTAAAAAAATAATGGTAATAAAAAAATAAATTTTGATAAAGAACTCGAGCAAATTTGTAGCGTTTTTGATTCATAATTTGATATTTTTTACGAGTTCATAAATTAAAAGTACGGATAGTGAAAGGTTAATATAGTTTTGCACGAAAAACAATAAGGTCATTAGCTTTAGTTTAGTTTTTTAATTTATTAATTCTAAATATAATATATGCGTAATGAAAGAACCATCTGATAGAAAACACTCGTAACTATACGAATATACAAGCTTAACACGAAAACTTCCAATTTTGGACTCAGATAAGTTTATTAATGTAATTTAGTTGGGGGATATAGGGGTTCATCCACATTCCCATTCAAAATAAAGTACTCTGTGCAAGGACTACCCGTCAAATTGATAAGTTACGGTACGTTAGTTTAGTTGTTATTATTGCTCATTGAAAACCCTCCCCACAATCTTGGGTTAATATTTACGATAATGGGTGATGATATGAACATTTTTAATATGACTAGAATACGAACCGCGTCAATTTCGTTCAACGCTTTCCATCGTTCTTGCGGTGCAAGAACATCGGCTACGGTTTGGATAGTCCTTTTCAACCATGAAGTCCACACTCTTAAACTAGGAATATTTTGGGAAGAAATGTAAGTCGAAAGAGCTTTGGCGAATTGCACTCCTCGAAGCGATAATTCGGAATCACCACCGATGCGACCTTTCAGATTCATAATACTTTCGCCGTGCTGTAGAGCAATCAAATAATGAAAACGCAGCAATTAAAATCATTATCTAAGTTGACACGTAAGTATCAATTCGGGTACATACTCGAGCCAAATAGATGGTCCGCGGAGTGATATGTATGTTCATTAGGTAATACACTATACGAGATTGTATGTGCCCTTCGTGTTTATGAACCAATACTTTTTCGCCTGTATTGTATATTTTCATAAAACTCAGATTACTTTCACGAAATTCGTCTAAAGGATCGTATTGGTCTTGATAGTGTTTAATTCGGAGTAAAAAGTCCTTCAACGCATCTTCTTTGTTTACATTATTGTAATCTGGCCCGCTTACTTTCACCTCCTGAAAGAATAAAGTTGAAGTAATTAGAATTCGGAATGGAAAACAATTTCAATTTGTTATTTTAGAGTATGAAAGATTTAATGATTTCTTCTGAATGGAAACTATATATATGTTACCGTTAAAACTAGAACTTAACCATTTCTAGTTTTGACTGGTCTAAACCAGAATTGGAAAATGCGTTGGGTGGTTCTAGTTCTGACTAAAATACGAATGTCAAAACCCAAAATAAGTTAAAACCATTTTTGCCAGAAAATTTAGTCAAAACTGGTATCCACTGCCACCCAACCGATATTTAGCCTTAGTCGATCACACCATTTTAGATTTTTTCAGCTGATCCTTATTGAGGGTTAATCAACCCCACACCTCCCCAAAAAAAAAAAACTACGTGTTATTAGAAATTATATAGCAAACGAATTTGTTGAGCACGGGTTTATAAACATAGAAAATGCACAAAACCTAACACTGAAATCATTCATGAATCATGATCCATGTAATCCCATGAATATTCGCCTTTCTAACAACGGAGAAGCTAACCTAAAATTTCTCTAATTTTAGCTCAATTCAACGAAATAAGATTTTTGGTTCACTCCGTTGAAGAATTATGGTAATTTCAACTAATATTAAAATATATATTTAAATTTCAACTGTTGTCATCATAAACACACCAAATGATCACCGTAAAAAACAAAAATAAATTCTGACAATGAGATACGGTTTGCGTAAAACTAAAAACATGAAGTTATTTCATTTATTGGGGAAATTAATTTAATGTCCACATCTAGAAATACAAAGATGCGTTTTGTAGCAGACAAATAACTGTAGGAAAATATGAAAGAGTAAAAAATGCGAATTTATAACATCAGTCACTCACGAGAACTATTTTCCAGGACATAGGGGGAGATAGATAAATCAAAAATAAAAACAAAGAAAAACTGGTAAAAATAGTCAAATAATAATTGGTCGGCGTGAATTCATTAGCTATGGTAAATGAAAATTTTCACTTTAGGTGTATGTTTCGGTGTTTCATCGGACATCAAAACGTGAAACTATACATATAACAAATTTTATTCAAATTGAGGAAAAAATAAAGAAAAATTGAAAGAATGTTTGAAATCGAAGAATCGAGGAAAACTGATAAAATTCAGTAACAAACTATCATAGATAATTATTTAGAACCATAAGTTAATCTATTGCATATTTAATGCAACAAATCTTATACTATAATATGAGCAATAATTGTATGTGGGTATGTGTGTATGTAAATGCGTTATGAAGAACTAGACCGACAATGTTACTGAAATTTACAATAAAAGGGTTTTTTGGTAAGAGAAAAAGATCTAGATAGGTCTGAAGTTTGAAAAAATTCGTTAAACTACCGTATTAACAACACTAACATATTTCAATTATATAAATTCAACGATGTGGTGATTGATAATGATAACTTTTAATGTTACAATTGAATCCAACAAATCCCAAACAAATTTCACTTTTTGGCTTTCAGATAGATAGAAACAGTCTTCAAAAAACCGTTGAAAATTATTATAGGAACTATTATTTTCAAATCCATATCGAAGGGAATTCATGTTGTATACTTTTTCATTTTGCAGTGGTCTTTGTTAATGAAAATCACAGTTAACAAAACAGGATTAAGGCCACGGACATACGATGCGTAGATAAGTGGTGAGTGGTGATTTGATTTGTCACCCTTAAATTAATCGGGATTCGTCGCCCTTAAATTAATCAGGATTCAGCGACAAATCGAAGAGAATTCATCTACGAATTCTTTTTGATTCATCGTTGTTAAATTAATCAGGATTCAGCGACAAATTGAAGAGAATTCACCTACAAATTTGAAGAACAGATATATGAACATCTTAGTCTATCCATCAACAGCAAGTGATAACAACGAACATTGAAAAACTGATTAACCCTAAAATTAACAAATGAGAAAGGTTTTATTAGCAAATTTTGCTAGGCCTGAACTGCGTATGATTATTATGATTTATGATTGATGACATAATATGAGTTAAATAATGAAATCTTAATTCTCAAAATGTACGATATATGATAATACCGAAGGATATACCTAATATTGCTGAAATTCTTCAGCTTGATTAAAATTAACAAAATTTTCTTCTCTTTCACATCCGAGCAAAGCTCAGTGAACCAGGTACTAATTTATAAAAAGAATTTGAACGAACGTGCAGTCCAAAAAAGAGTTGAAAACATACTCTTCATAAAACATTTAAATAGGTGCTTCATAAAACAATTAAAAGTCGAGACATATGCAAGCATTACATGGCTAAAATAGCGTGTAGGGAAAATTATCTCGGACACTTGAATGATATTCTTCAGTTGGAATTAGCAATTATATACGTAATAAACTGTGGACAACATAAAAATATTAATGGAAATTATTTTTCAATCTTTGAGTGCAACAAGTCAACACCACAAAAGAGATAAATCAGATGAACCAACTATTCACGATATTTGTTTCAATTAAAATTATTAGCGTCAAGTAACCAGATAAATTAGTTTCAAGTTTATATTATATAAATATACACAGGGTTATTCAGTTTTAATCGCATCATAAAAAATTTCTATTTGGTGCGAGCAAATACAATTAGGCGAGGAGAAGTGCCATATTTATGCAATTTAACTCACATTATTGTCTGAATCCGAAATTCTGCAACTCTCGGCTAATTTCCGTCATTATTTCTTTCATTTTTCTTTTAGTGGTCGATTTCCAACCAGAAATTGTTTCTGCTATGGGGCGCATGAAACTGAATAACCCTGTATAAATTATAATCTAAGTTTTTGGTTTTTTTTTTTGATAATCAAAGAAAATTAACACAATTGCAATCACGAGAAAATGAAATTATTTTTATTCAACAGACAGAAGATTTCGTAAACGGTTTTACCAATCTGAAACTGAGAAAAGATCCTTCAAACCATTGAATATAATATGCACTTAATGCAAATAGTAACTAGGCTTTGTGTGAACACAACAAACATAAATACTAACCATGATATTCTGTTCAATAATACTGGGATCATCGCAAACGGATTCTACGAAAAATAATTTATATCCCATTTTGTCAACAACAATATTTCTTATCATTTCTCGCCGGTCAAATGTGGAATTGGTAGCATCGAATACCTATAAACAAAATTGATATAAAAATTAGAAAAAGTTAATTTCTTCACAGATTGTGAAGTATAATAATATTTTAAATCGTATTTAAGTTCCAACTAGATTCTAGCAGATAAAATGTTGCAACGAATTAATTAAAATTTTTTTAAAAGTTGCCAACCTACAGTGAATAGCCAATGTTACCTGTTTTCAGTTAATTTTGTGCAGTCAATGAGGTTTTGTTTGTAATGTGTTACCACCCTGGTTGGCATACCACATATGCATGTCTAGGGCAACCAAAGGATCACCAGTTTTTGGGCATGCTAACTTAGGAAATTAAACTGTGCCAATTTAGGAAACCAAACTGGCAACACAAATGTTTACCTGGCTAAAAGTAGTGAATGTAACCACAACCACCAGTAACTGCTAGACAAATAGAATATGTTTAAGCACAAGTCTAACAGCCAGCACAAATTACTGTTTTTTGTTAATTGCAAATTTGAAGCATCAAACTACAGCCACTTTTGTTTGTTTGCCTAACTGAAATACAGTGTTATTGAAATACTTTTATAATAGAACTAACAAACATCTTTATTTCAAAAAAATTTTAAAAAATGTTTTTTTTTTTTTTGAAACCGTTGCACCAAACCGATACAATTGAAAAAATATGGGAGTAAAGGAACATAATTGAGAAGTATTTTGTGAAATTTTGGTGTGTATCTCCAAACCGTCATTTTTAATTTTCTTTATTTAAAAAAAAATTGAGATTTGATTTGGGCAAGTGAAAAAAACTGACAAAAGTCTATCATCAATATTAATATCTAAAAAAAAATGAAAGCTAAAAATCACATTTTTTCGATTTCTTAAAAAATATTAGGGTTAGGGAGCTGAAAATCTCACGAAAATTTTATTTTTTAGTCACCAAATAATAGGCTAAGTACTGTTAAAAAACTCAGTAGGGACACTTTTAGTGTTCTTATCCATAATCTTTAAAGAAATTCAAAATTGAAGTGTATAACGATGATTAACTTTTTTCTATCAGTCATATACATACGTTAATTTCCATTCGTTTTTAAGGCAAAAAAAAAACAAACTCAATCATCTAAATTTTTTTCAATTTTTTTTTTTTTCAATAAAATTAAAATAGCTATCGATAAAACATTTTCGAAGGCGATTTATAATCTAACTTTGGTACACCGTGAATAATTTTTTCAAGTTGGACTGTAGAGGAATTTCCCAAAAACCAATGCCAACCATAGAGTGTATGGAATTTATTTTTAAATAATAAATTTTACAAATTAAAATTGGACCGATACTCATCTGAGTTTCACCGAAGATAATTATCTTATCTTTTTAATAGAAATCACTCGAATAAGAACATGATCATGACTCGCTAATGCGCACTTATTTGTTCTTCATTATTTTTTTTTAATAACTTTATTTTATCGCTTTGAATACCTATGGTTTTAAAAACGTTTCAAAATAAGTAAGATTTTTCATTTAATACGTAAAAATGAAAAGATACGATTCGGTTTATGTAACGAAAAATATTTTCGTTCATTTTTAACTTTTATTTACTAATTAAAAAAGTATTTTTTCATATATTTTTTTTTTGTTTTCGAAGGAATCATAAGTAAATTGTATTTCGTTTTTTCAACGTTGAATATTTTTTCTAAAAATCTTCAAAACAAATTAATTTCTGACGTTTTCAACGGAAGCGGTCAGTTTTGAAGGACAATATACTAGTGAATAACAAATTATCTGAAACGTACGAGAATCATCGAACATACTCTAATGGAAGGAAAACTTGAATTTCAATTAAATTTTAAGCAAAATACACATACATTCAAATACCGACTTTTTTTAACGCATAACAAAAAAAATTCGACGAACAAAACTAAAATATAAAATTTTACATTTTAATGCGAAGGAACATTCATTTTTTTTATCTAAAAAAACTAACGAATAAAGGGTGGTCAACACAGGTATTTCCTTCAACCTTAACCCTCAAATGGTAATTTTTAAATTCAACAGCTCATTTAAATTTGAATATTATTTTGATGGGATATAGTTAATAAGCATAAGCAAAATAACTGAAAACCAATAGTAAAATAAAAAAAAACTAGTGTAGCATCAATACGCTAGAATAACTATCCAGTTTGCCACCAGTTCATAAAATCATAAAAACTTTAGGATAGGCTAAATAAAGCTTTTTCAGAAATTAAAATTGAAAAACTTTTTCAGAAACATAATCAACACACGAGTGAATTAATAAATCTTTTCTCAAATTTTAAACAATTCCAGATTGCCCTCTTTCCTAGTCTCCTAGAATACAATTAAAAAAAAATGCGCCACCACACATCGCAGCCCATTGCGACAAAAATACAAAATTTCTGCTAAATGCAATATACAACAAAAAAAATGGATAAAAAGACGCAATTGTAACCAGTTTGTGACGTAAATACGAAAATAGGTACTTCAAGTAACATAGGAGATTTGCTTTTCCCCAATCTCGCAAACTACTGAATCAATAAACTGCAAACTTCAATCAGACTTTATCTTTCCTGGAGAGTATTTTTCTTGAAAATTGTAACTCTATTCGTTTTACAGTTTGCTTAAAACTGTGAACACAAAACTTATTCCAGCAACTTTTGTTTTTCAATTTTCTCGGAAACTACTGAACTAATAGATACAAATTTCCTAACAGGAGGAGGACTATTACTCATAAAAATTTTGGACCGATATCTATTTCAGTTTTTTCAGAATCCTAGAAAATTTAGGTCCATTTCTCTTGCCCCCTTTTTGAATTTTGACATGAAAATTTTGGCTTAATTATGCTCACCTCCTTACTTAGATATAAACAAAAGAGTCTGAGAAGGTTGGAAAAATGATAGCTCCCCATTTCGAATTTCAACCCTGAACTTTGTATGCTAATTGTGTTTCATTCGTGTTAATTTATGCCATTAATTTTAGAATTTGTGCTCATTTACTTGCAAAGATAGGGGCCACAGAAATATAAGTGTCAGCTCCCCATTTTGAATTTTCAGTTGGAAATTTTCTAGCTAATTGTGGTCAGTTTGTGTTAATTTGTGCTGTCAATTAAAAATTTGATAATCATTATCTAGTAATAAGTTAGGTTAAAAATAAGTTTTAAAAAAAATACGCTTTTATAATTTGAAGAAGAAAATAACGGCGAAAGAGAAAATAAAATTTCTCACTTTTTTTTCCCAGACAGAAACAAACAAAAATTGAAAAAACAACTCAAACTTTATCTCATTCTCATAGTTCAAGTGCCAAATTTTGGTATTTTTAGGCACAATTTAATGAAAGATAAGCCATCTTTTGAATAACAGAATGAAAAACAAATGATACAGAGTTAAATAAATCTATACAGACTTAAGAAAAGACGCCTTGTTTTTCATAAAATTGTAACGAAAAAGAGGACCTTTTAGTACTAGATAAGACCACTTTACATGTTACACCATATACGAAATATCAATACCAAAAATGAATAACAATATCTCTGAATAATTAAATAATTTATAATCATAAACTCTGTTGGTGGACCTTAACTTCTGGATCCAGTCTTTAAATAAAATAATTCAAATCAAATTAATAAATCACAATATAAAAAAATAATAATTTGTACATACAACAGTACAAGTAATGTTTAGAGAACAGTATTTTACAAGAGACTAAAATAAAGTACAAATATTCTGTTGAAAACATGAGTTTATATACCCTTTTAGGGATATGTGTTTTCACTGTGTCTTAGTGTGAGTGTGAAAGAGGAATTAATTAATTAGAAGGAATTTATCGTTTGAGTATATTCGAGGGACCAGTGAAATGACATCATTGAATAAACCGTTAGAATATTTACATGTTTTTAGAAGTGTAGGGACAAAGTAACTGTAAAATATTTACAGGGACAATTGTCTCATAATACGGGGAATATTATTGTGTTTGAATATGTTCGTCTATATTTTATTTTAGACGAATATATACATTACAGAAATTACAATGTCAAATTATATAAAAAATGACATTTTTCTATATCTAAGTAGGTGTATATAACTACGTAAAATTATTTTTTTCAAGTTAATTTGAAGAAGAATATTTAATCTTTTTCAAGCTCCAATTGCATTTAAGCATTCATAAAACAATTTTTGGGAAATGTTTGAAAATGGCCAAAAATACATTGGCTCTTATGGGAGAAAACAGATTGATCACCTAAATATACAACTGATTACAAGTTTTACTACCAAATGGAGACACTTTCTTTGGACAGTACCAAAACATCTGTAGAAGTCGATATCATTTTTAACGATTGAGATTCACACCTGTATTCTAGAATATTTCTTAAATCAGTTCTTAAACTTAAATCGTTCTTCATGTAAGTAAGACTTACAAAATTTTTGTATTTAAGAACGTTACTTAACGTTAAGACCTTCTCAATTTTGAATTCAGGAATCATACTTAAGTATGATTTTAGGAAGAGAGAAACTCCGCATTGCCAAATCAAATAATTTATTTTCAATTGGAATAAACCAATTATCTGCAAGTTTGATAACAAGTTACAATTACTTTATAATTTCTTTTTGCAAATTTAGAATTGGTAGAGCTGAAGAATCTGTAAAAATTTCAACTCAGCTGAACGATTGGTTTTCGGAAATTTGACGAACTCTCAAACTAGATTGATTCCTTATCACCTGAAATTGCAATTTATCTATAATCAAATTTACTATTGAGTAGAAATATCGCGGAGACATCGAGATATATTAGCTATAAAGATACAGTGAAAATTTGATTCAAATCCTACTAGTGGTTCTTGAAATATCGCTGAAATTCCACAAATAGTTGAAGTTCATATAAGTAATATTTTTTATTCCATACAAAGCCATCAAGAAAAATTACGAAAGAGCCGTCAGTAGTGGAGAGCTGAAATTGTCATGAGATATTGTAGTATGTTAGTCGAAGATTCTGTGAAAATTTCAGCTCTCTACAACTGACAGTTCTCTCGTAATTGCTCTCGATAACTTTCATTATATGGAATACCTAGCAAATAATATAAATTAAATCTAGTTGTAGAATTTCAGCGATATTTCGAAAACCAAGCGTACGGTTTTAGCCAAATTTTCATTGGAGATTTAGCTAACATAGTTTCGATGTCTCCGAAAGATTTCAGTTCAGTCTTACCTTTGGTTGTTTGGATATCACTGATATTCTGTTCATATTGAGTAATTAAAATAATAAGGATTCAATCTCGTTGAGAAGTTTGCAGAATTTCAGTAATATATCGAAAATGAAATGCGCGATTGAGCTGAAATTTTCACATAATTTTCAACTAATATACTACGTCTCAAAAAAATTTCAGTCATCCACAACAAGCGGTTCTTTCGTGATTCCTCTCGTTATCTTTGATTGCATGGGATGTTAATAGCAAATGATATGAACTTAATTTAGCAGCTGAATTTCCGTGATATTTCAAAAATCGAACAAACGACTTTAACAAAATTTTTAGAGAATCTGTAGCCAACATACCTCGATATCTCTGCAAAACTTCAGCTTCTGGTTACAACAGTTCTTTCATAATTTCTCTCTATAACTCTGAAGTTCAAATCAATTCGCTCAAATTTTTTTAAAATAATAATTACCTACTATCATCAAGAAAGAAGAAACTAATCTGCATCATGAGTTTATTTTGAAATATTTGATGATGTGGATGACAGATTTGTAGATGAAAATAAATTTTATTCTTGGAAAATGCTGAAAGTAGGTTTGACTACTTGATTAGCGATTTATTCAGAAAAAATAAAAAATAGCCGAGAACCAAATCTTTCCTAAGTTTTTCTTTGGGTTTTTAAATGATTTTTCTTTTTAAAAATAATTTAAGTCGCCAATATTGAGTACTTAAGCATTTCTTAAAATTTAGTACTTAAGTCAGCAAAAATAGTATTTGTGAATATCAAATCATACTCAAGTCTGATTCACGTACAGTTTAATACTAAGCACTGCTTAAGAAATATTCTAGAATATGGGTGTCAAGGTCCGTTATAAACAAGTGTCTCCCGCCAGCTTGCTCATTTTGTCGTTATAGGTTATTACTGATTGTAACGTTGTTTTTTGTCAGTATAGCGTTGTAATTGGCTTCATTTTGTCCAGCAGTTGCTGCACTATGGCAAATGCTTGGCTTATCACTTCAATAGTGCCGCGTTTGAATCCCATAAGATAACAATTTAAAAGAATATTTTTATTTTTATTTTTTTAATTTTTATTTGTATAATGGGTTGTTAGGTTCTTTGATTTTTTTTTAATGTTTTTAAAAATAGTTATTTCTAGATTAGACATGTTTTTTTTAGTTACAATGGGTTCAGGTACTAGATTCCCTCAAGTACTAGATTCACTCATTGCATAGGCGGTAAGATTTTTTGGACAGATTTGAGGGGCTGATCTATGATATGCCACTTTGAGGGATAACAACAGCAAGGGGATATGTATATATACATATATACATATATACATACATACATACATACATACATACATACATATATACATATATATATATATATATATATACATAAAATTATTGGTTGTGCTATAGTGCAGAATAAGATAGGATATGATATATACATACAAACGTAAACAAAATTTGGTCAAAAAGGGAAAATGTCAATAGTTTTCTTTTATCATTAGACAAAAAATTTTCATAATTTCCAACCCTAAACTCTCCGGAAGGTTAATTTCAATACACCATTCGCAAGCAAACTGGGTAAAAATAAATAAACAGTAAATATCAACATTTATTTTTATTTTATTTTCAATACTGGTCTGTATTCGATTTGATAAATTTTATTAGGTTAGAATCGTAAACTACATTTTAAATTTTTTCATAAGCTTTACAACAATCTTTTAGTATAGTACAGATAGGGTATCTTTTTCGAGTCAAAAAACTTTAATTAAACTTCGAATAAGGGAAGTAGCTCTACGATAAAAACCGTAAATCATGAATAGATTGTCAATTCATCCCACTTGATTAAAGGTTCAATAATCCACTGAAAATACTAGTTCCACGAACTGATTCATTTTTACCGACTGCGTATAGAGGAGGTTATTTGTTTAGTATGTCTACCTTCGGAACTAACGGAATTTCGTTCCTCAGAACAAGTGTCTTACTTTGGAGATCTTAATGAAAGTAGGTTCAAAATATTCCTGACCATCCAAAGAATATTCTATGCTGTTCATATTTGAAAATTAAAAAATTACAAGAGTGTAATAGAAGAAAATGAAAATTTAAAGATTGAAAAAATTAATGTCATAAATTTGGGCATATCCACCAATAAGAGCTACCCATTCAGATTAACAGTTTTTTTTTTTTTTAATAAAATTTATTAAAATAAAGGTAGTAGTAAAGTACACAGAATTAACATGGCTCGCATCAAAATGAACCAAACATTTAATGGAACGAGAACAGTACTTATTTTTCACAACATAAGATCAAGTTGGTATAATTAAAAATCCTACAAGTTGAAATTCAACATTATAAATGTGTATCTAAAATTTACGTAGACGAAGAGATAAATGAAGAAAACAAGCAACGAATGATATATAACGTGATTTTAAAACCATAAAGTTCTTGAAGTTTGCATGAACTAGATCAAAAATCACAAAGTCAAGTGGTTATAAAATAAATTTTCGAAAATTCAACGGAATTACAGAACCAGAAATCATACGCGGTTTTAAGAAACCCAAATCTCGAATTACAAGTTTAGAATAAAATGTTCAAACAATCTCACCGCAACTTCGCCATTCGAGTTGTCAAGCCACGTGCAGACATCTTTAAGAGCCTCAAGGGCGCACTGAATTCGAATTGCCATGGCTTCTTCATTATCAGGCCTAAAGAATTCATGGCTTTTGTAAGCGGAGGTTGCATGTCGTCGGTATTCTCCCAAATTGAAAACTAGAAAAAAAAGTTGATACAAAAATCAATACAATATAATTACAACAAAAACATACTTGAGTAAATATTTGTATATCTTAATTCTGGCTTTCAATAATAATATGTGTAATAAACTGAAAGCAAGAGGGGAAAACCCGAGAGCCAAGAGCAGAGAAAATATAAAGGATTTAAGGATTTTTGGTAAACACAATGTAGAGTCGTTCTCACAAGAATAGAGACAGTGTACTACATAGAATAATACGACTTATAAAATTATTTTTACATCACCAACAAGATCAGAGAACAACTAGCGGAGCACGTGGAAAAATAAATGTTACCGGCGTTTGCATTTTTCCAGCGTTTAAAAAATTAACATGCACTTCAATCCGGAGAAGAGAATCGTGAGAAAACTATGATTTGTCTACTTTTCATGTACAAAGAATATTCTGTTAATAAAACAGATGTACAAAACTAAGGAACACAATCATCGTCCCAGAGCTGACATATTAGCATCGAGTATCTTATCCAATCCTATACTATAATACGAACAATAATTGTATGTAATGTATCAATGTTTTTATATAAATACAAGGTGTCCCAGTTTCTCTTCCTATCCGCAGTGATATGACAGAACGTGTTCAAACAAAAAAAAAAGTTCTCTTCACGTATGTTCTCTCTTCAAAATTAGCCGAGTAGTTAAAAGCCAGTGAAAAAAGATGAAAAAACAAATTTCAGAAAAAAAAGAAAACTCAAAAGTCCTGCTGATTATTCACCTTGATCCAGTCAAAATTTTCTTCAATGGTCTAAACAGAAAAAAAAAGTATTAATACGCCATTTTGTATGATACAATTCATAAATAAATAAATTAATATTTATGTTAAATTTGAGAAATTTCAGTTTTAAATTTTTTTATTAATTTTATAGATATTTTTCATTGTTTCATTTGAAATTTACTTCGCCCAATAGATTAAAAGACTAAAGAAACAAGCCTCTTATCGTTATCAAACACAATTTTATGGAATCAAATTATACGATTGCAATTGTAAGAAAACCATTACTAGTAGAAAGCTGAAATATTGGAGAAACATTAACATGTGTATACTAAAGATTCTGTGAAAATTTTGCTGATAACGTACCTCCGGTTCTTGAGAAAAAGCTGAAATTCTAAAAGCACTATGTGAATTACACTGTGGACACAAAATGGCATTTTGCTATACTTGTATCTATAGGGCTCTAGTGAAACAAGTTGCATAACGCACGTTGAAAAGTAGTTCCACAAAAACATATAGGCTCAACACTTTGACTGTACTCTATTCACACTAAGAAGTGCGTTATATTATAAACCATATACACACTTATCTGCTTAAAATACGATGTTTTTTAGCCCACAAAATTATACTTTTTGTTGTATGGCAACATGCATAGATACTTTTTCCTCTCTCCCCAACCAATTGCAATGTCTATTGTGATTCTGATGTCATGTACTTCTTAACGTGAATAGATTATAAACATATATAACCAAATGGACTGAACTTATTAGAATGGGCAGTGTAGTGTGGTTGAAGGAAACATAACAAGTACCATTGGAGGAATTAAGGTGATTCTTATCACAAGAATTATAGCTACTTTACAGTATTTGAACCCTAAATTTTCAATTTTAGTTATAATTTTATTAAAATCAATTTATTTCTCAGTTGTTGGACATTCTTAAAGATGAACAATGTCAAAAATTGATGATTGATAAGGATAATTTCACTACTTGAATCAATGACAAGTGAGTAAACTTACTGCTAAAATGTATTTTTTTTTCAACTGAAACATCATTCCAAAGAGATTGAATTAAGTAAATGTGTACTTGACGAATAATCCGTGTAATGTCTCGATTAATTAAAGACCATTATGCATAATTTTTATTTGATTAAGTCATGATTAGGTCTATGGTACTATATGTAGTTTGAATAACAGGTAAGCTGGACTGAACATCCTATATTCCATTATAACTACTATCCAAATGTTTCTAATGAAATGAATGAGGGCTTATTCGATAATGCACAACAACCCCAGTATCATGAGCTTATATACGCCACTCTAACTCTATAAGATGTCATGATAGTTTGTTTGAATGAGAAAGGAATAGCTTGGAAAGTGTTTCTCTTTTCATATTTACCTGCAACTCCGGTTCAAGGGGATCAAATTAAGAGAATGAGGATTCATTCAATCAAATATAACATCTTGAATATTTTAACATCTCATTCATCATCGCAGCTTTATTAGGTGGCAAGATATTCTAGTTGAACAAAAATAAGGAACTTTCCTCCAATAATACTTATTTTGATATGTTGCCTTCACATTTTCATTACTATGCCCAGTTCATATGGTTACTGTATAGTCAAAGGCTAAACAACCTTGTTATCAAGTAGGGAAAATCTGCTTACTAATTTTGTGCTCATGGAAGGACCCAGGGGTGGGAGTAAGTATGCTTTTTGTTTCATAACTTAGGAAAAATTTTTACACCATTTTTAAAAATTCACATGTATTTATACATGTATTTATACATGTATGCATGTAATATGTATGTATGCATGAATGTACAATTTATTCATGTTAACAAATTACAGGATGTAATTTTTGTTCGATAGTTATGAAGTTTGGACCAAACATTAATAATAAGTCAAGAATAAAACCATTAAAATTTGAAGCAGATTGGTTTTATAGTACATCTAGTAGGTGACATATTGCAATTTGACAGTTTAATGGCTCTAAAATTAGTAATTTTCAAGCAATAGTTCCACAATTTGAAATAGACATTCACTTAGAAGTATTTCAACATTATTTAAAATTTGGTTACAATTGGTCTCATGGTTCATGCCCTGGGACTGTAGGAGTGACTAAACTTAATAACCAAAAACACATACAGTAAACTAAATTGATTAAAACAAATTTCTCAGTCTTGAGCCACAGGTTGCATATAGGTTATTTCTTTGTATTTATAAAATGTACGAGAAAACCTAACACAAATATTCAAAAAATTTTTAGAGGTGAATCAGATGTAAATGAGTATATTTGTACCAGCGATCAATGAATACAGATGCTACTAAATTGAATTTCTGAATGTAAGTAATATGGGGGAAATGGTATTTTACAGAAAAAAATTTTAAATAAGTAAAATTACTTCAAATATTGCTTCCTGAATGAGATACATGTTATAATAAAATTTGAAAATAGTCTACCTCATTAAAATAAGACTAAAGTAGCATTTAAACTCACTTCTCTATTCTCTTAATCCTAAACTGCATTTTGCAAAGTAGGGGAATTTTATCTTTTTATCAACTGCCTATGGAAGAAGTTAGATGTTTGGTATGTCTATCTCTGGGACTAACGGAATTTCATTCGCTCAGAACATGTGTTTTACTTTAAAGATTTTAATTAAAGTAGGCTCAAAATCTACCTGGTGATCTGGAGAATGTTGTAGGCCATTCATATTTTAAAATTAAAATGTTAGAAGGGTGTAACTGAAGAAAATGAGAATTTAAAGATTGAAAAAATTATTGTCATAAATTTGGGCACATCCACCATTAAGGGCTACTCATTCAGATAGACGGAGTGTATTTTTTTTCTTTTTTTTTATGCACTTTTATTCTAATCACTCAATTTGTTGAAGTACACCGGATGACTAACTTCAGCGCTGCTTTCACGTGTTGTGACATACGCACATATATACTTATATCCGTTTTTATTAGTAGTTTTTTCAATTTTTGTTTGCATCTGTCTCAGAAAAAAAGTGAGAAATTTTATTTTCTCTTTTGCCATTATTTTCTCTTTCAAATTATAAAAGCGTATTTTTCAAAAAGTCGTTTTTAACCTAACTTATTTTTTAAATAAAATTAGAGAATAAATCAAGAGAAAAAATATAAATCAAAACACAGTGTTTCCTTTTAGTCAACTTTTTAGGTATTGAATCAAAGAGAATAAATCAATAAATATAAACCATCTATAAAGAACCTAAAAATAATATTTAAACAAGCTACATTGTGTTACAATGTAGCAACAGGAATTTCGCTTCATTTAATAGTGATTAGCTTTGAATATATATATTACAACTCAGTTATATATAGTGAAAGGTGATTAGTGTGATTTGATTGGCAGAAATATCACATCAAAATTGAATGTAAAAAAAATATTCACAGATTGAGATAATGAGGTAATAATGAAAAATTTTATTTTCACAGATAAAAACAAAACATGGAATTGGCGGGAGAAAAATAACAAACTTGGCGATTGTAATTGGGTTTTTGTAGCACTTTGTGCAAAAATCCAAAAAAGAAGACTAACAGCAAAAACAGTTTTGTGCCATTTTAAACATATCAATTCAATCACAGGTGAATCGATGAGTCAGAGCCAACTTCACTTATCAAGCCATGAAAAAGAATGAAAATCGGTTCTTCACCATAGTTGCCAGCTTCACTATTATCACTATAATTAAAGCTAGAGAAAAAATGATTAAAACCATCACAAATCTATGATAAATTACATTTTAGGGAATAAGGAATTTATAAATTAACCCTAAAACTCTCATTTTAGAAAAAAAAAAATTAAAAATTGGTTTCTCAGGTATCAATTTTTGCGAGGTTGCGATTTTCCCTTTATGGCTTGAAGTAAAGTTGGCTTTTGATGAGTATAAAGCCATGTTCATAATACAAAAAATAAAACTCAACACGAAAAAAATTGGAAGCTTTTCTTCGAAAAAATGGGCATAATGACTTGAACAACGTGAGTGTTAAGAGAATAGCATCCCTTTTTTATGGTTTTAAGCATTATTTTTTGTATTGTGCACAAAGCTTAACTACAACGACTTAAAAATGTTTGTTGCATTATGCGATTGTTTACAATTTTCCCGGGACAATGTACAGTCTTCATCATAATTATTCAAAATATTTAGTACCTAGGCATTTTGTTTAAATCAAGCGTGCATTAGTAGAATGGAAAATTAATAAAAACATATATTTCAAAACTATTATAATCGACATGAAAAAAAAAATCGAAGAGTTGCGATGCTTTTTTTAGGATGGTGAATAGCCGCCAATGATGAATGAAATGGACGATGATAAGAGGATGTTGTAGCAGTAAAAAGTTCAATATTTAGCATACCTCTAGAGGTTATGTTAAGGTTGTTTTTTGTACGAGAAAACAACTATAAGGTAAGCCTAAAAGTTATGTCTTTTAATCCTTGTCTGAAGAAAGAAAGGGAAAAAAAAGTGGTAATGTCAAGATGTTTCCAGAAAACATCTGAAATATATCCGTATCAATATGTAATAAACAGAAACCTAAAACCTTAACACATACTCCTTAAACTACTGACTAAGTCCTCAAATTTCCTAGTCAAAAATTATAACGTCATTAGTCTCTTTAATTACCCCTGAGATAATGCCCATCACTCTACCTTTTAAAATATTCATATCAATAAGGAATAAAACTATTAATTTATCTATTTATCAGTATTGTGGGGACTCACCGGTATGAGGAAAAGGGGCTCGGACCCCTCGACAACAGTCACCGCCCCAAAGATCAGGCAAATAATCATCCTTGCGACGTTAAACACACAAATTACGTTCGATCGTAATTACCTGTATATACTTGCAGGTAATGTACAAGTACTGAATCGTGACACAATAAGATGATGTCACGATTTGTACACGAACTGGCCAGCCATCTCTTATCTCGATAGGGGATGATGCAACCTGGCCATTATCACCAACGTACGTATTATCTTACATACGTGTGTTTGTGTGTGTGTGAATAAGCCGTATATAAACCACCCAAATCAGCTCTAAAATCGCCAGTGTTCAGTCTGGTTCTGGTTTACCCGTACTTATGTACGAAGTAGCTGAACACGCTTAAATTCTGTAGAATTTCCTTCTGGTGAGAATATCTCTTACGACAAGGTAATCCACAGTGGTGACCCTTAGGTGCGTTGTGCTTTTACAAAAATTTGGCGCAGTGTGCTGGCAAGAAACTCGCTTGCTCAGCAAATAAAAATATTTTTTGCAGACTAAGACAACTTTTAGGTTGTCGAAGTAGAGTCTGCTGAAGTGGGAATTTATACCCCTCTCTTTAAAATATATAAACAAAGAGAAATCAGACAGTAGACCTAGAGGAAGAAGGTTGGACTCATCCCCCAACCCCCCAACTTCAACTCGACACTCCAAGAATTTAACAAATCTGGAAGAAGGTCCTCAACACCCAGAATTAGCACGACTGGGAACTGCAATAAATAGAGAACAATTAGCAGTAAAAACGTTGAGAAGTGGTCGAACTTTAAGCCAAAGTTCTGACCCAAAAACACCTGTCCTACAAACACAGGAGCCAGTGTTTTCAACCAGCAAGGAAGGAAGTAGTTCTGTGGAATACGCTTGTCATCAAGAAGACACAGCAATGGTCCCACCACCAACCAAAAACCCACAACCATCGCAGGGAGGTAGTAGTCAGCCACAGCTGACACCCGAAGTCTTGGCGCAGATTATGCAACTTTTGCAACTACAGCCAGGGCAGAACCCAAACTTCTACAGACAGAGGATAGAGATCCCGGAATTTCTGCCCAATGAGGTAGACTTGTGGTTGACACTCTTGGAAGGCAGGTTCAAGACTGAGAACATAACTCTGAACAAGCGGTACCTACACATCTGTAGAGGAATGCCCCCACAGATAATCCGCCACATTCCGGATATTATGGAATGCCCTTTGACAGAAGATGATAAATATGCTTGGTTCGTCAAGAAGATAAAGAATGTGTTTGGAAAAATGAAAAACCAAATCATTGATGATGTGATGGGTGGTATGAAGATGGGGGATGACAAACCCTCAATCTTCATGGCAAAATTGAGACAGAAGGCGGACAATATCGTAGCCCCTTCTGTCATAGGCAACCAATTTTGCAAACAACTCCCTCAAAGTGTTGTGCAATGCCTAGCCGCCATAGGTTTGACCTTGATAAATACATCCGCAGACTTGGACTTGCAAAATCAGCAGATAATGCGCTAAAATATAACAGGTCAAAGCCTGTGGTAAGTGCAGTATCTGCAGAGACTGGTGAACTCACTCAACTTAGAGCCTAAATAGCTCAGTTGACTGAGGAAGTAAAGAGGAACAAAAGCCAAAGCTCAACGAAACCCAATAACAGCTAGCGACAACGATCTAAGGCAAGAAACAACAACAATAACAATAGCAATAGCAAAGGACGACAGTCCCGATCAAGAGACCGTAGATCAAGTTCCAATAACAGAGGTCAGAGTTCAACTCCCCTGAGAACATCATCAAAATTGGGATGAAAAGAGTTGTTTCTTTCATAATAGGTTTGGCGCAGAGGCCACCAAATGCAACAACAGGTGCAAATGGTGGGGTAAATCCTATACCAAGGAGGCGTCAAACTAGAACAAGGGGCCATCTATGCGGCCAAAGACCCCTCGGAAAAACACTCATGCCTCCTGTTCATAAAGGACAGGAATAATAGGAGATGGTACTTGATAGACTCAGGTGCAGACTTGAGTATATTGCCAGTAAGTAGAAACCAAAAAGTACTTCCTCCAAAATACTATCTCTGTACTGTGAATGGTCAAAACCTTCCAGCTTACGGACTTGAGACCAGCAAAGTCGACATCGGACTTAAGAAAAATATGACGTGGTCCTTCACGGTTGCTGATGTTCCAAACCCGATCCTGGGTGCAGATTTCCTTGCAAATTACAGCCTAATCATTGACCTCAAAGAGGGCAAATTGATATATAGTGAAACTAAAAATTGTGTGGGTGGCAAAACGCATGCTTACACACTGGACACAAATAATTACAGCTGTACAAAAGTCGACGGACAACTCTTACGGATCCTGTCTGACTATTCTGGAGTCACTCAACCATCAATTTGCAGGCATCCTACCTATAAACATGACACTGTTCATTACATAGAAACTAAAGGACCCCTTCCCATGCTAGAGCACAAAGGTTACTGCCTGACAAACTCAAAGCGGCATGGGAGTACTTCCATCGCATCATCGAGGAGGGCATATGTCGCCCCTTGAAAAGCTCATGGAGCTCCCCTATCCACATGACCAAAAAAGCAAGTGTAGAGTGGCGAATTGTTGGAGACTACAGGGCCTTAAATGCCGAAACAGTTCCTGATCGCTATCCAGTCCCCAATATAATGGACTTCAATGTGAATATGAAGGGTAAAACGATGTTCACCAAAATAGACATCAACTGGGCATTCCACCAAATTCCTATGGCCAACCAGGATGTACCAAAGACAGCGGGTATAACCCCCTTTGGACTATTCGAATACCTTCAAATGCCGTTTGGACTTCGCAACTCAGCACAAACTTTCCAGAGATTTATCAATGGACTGTTTAGGGAATTGCCATTTGCATATTCATACTTGGATGATATCTGCATTTGCTCAGTGGGCGGTGAGCAACAGCACGAGGAGAATGTAAGAGCCGTCATACAGCATATACACGCTGCCGGGCTTACTATCAACGTAGGTAAAAGCTTATATGCACAGACTGAAATTGACTTCCTCGGCTACAAAGTCTCAACCGAAGGCATTTCCCCCTTGAAGACCAAAGTAGAGCCAATATTGAAATTCCCAAAGCCCTCAAATGTTGCTGAACTCAGATGTTTCTTGGGGATGGTGAACTTCTATAGACGTTGCATGAAGAATGCAGCAGCCGAACAAAGTAAGCTGTTTGCACTAATTAAGACAAGTAAAAAGAAAGATAAGATTCCACTCGAATGGAATGAAGAAGCCAGACAGGCCTTTGAGAAAATCAAAGATACACTGGCAAATGCAACTCTATTGGCTCATCCAGACAAAAGTCTGCCATTATACGTGAGTACTGATGCCTCTGATTTTGCTATTGGTGCAACCCTGTACCAACTTGATAAAGACAACAAAAAGTTACCGCTAGCTTTCTTCTTAAGAAAGCTTTCAAAAACAGAAAAGAACTATAGCACGTACGATAGGGAATTGCTCGGAATTTTTGCTGCATTGAAGCATTTCAGGCACCAATTAGAGGGTAGATGTTTTTCTGTGTATACTGACCATAAACCCCTAACATATGCCTTCACACAAAAAGCAGACCCGGCATCACCGAGAAGAGCACGACAATTAGACTATATTGGTCAATTGACTACCAACATTCAGTATATAAGTGGAGAACTTAACACCCCAGCTGATGCCTTGAGTAGAATCGAAGCTATCTCAGCTCCTGTCCAATTGCCTTATGCTGAAATAGCTAAAGCACAGCTTAAGGATGCAGAATTGCAAGAGTTGTTATCGAACGATGATACTACTCTCAAATTGAGACAGCGAAAAATTCCCAGTACTGATGTTTTATTAACATGTGACATCAGTACAGGTAAGAATAGGCCATTTCTACTAGTAAAATATCGCAGGTTGGCTTTCAACAGTGTACATAATCTGTCACATGCTGGGCCAAAATGTAGTGCTAATTTAATTTTGGCAAGGTTTGTATGGCCACGAATGAAGTCTGACAGCAAAAAATGGGCTCGCAGTTGCCTGAACTGTCAAGAATCCAAAGTAGGAAGACACACTCGCTCGCCTCTCAAATCCTTCAAACAAACAGAGCGGTTTAAAACAGTACATATGGACTTGGTAGGCCCATTGCCACCATCTCAAGAACACAGATACCTGTTAACGATAATAGACAGGGCAACATGATGGCCAGAAGCAATTCCTCTATATGAGATGACAGCTCCAACTGTAGCTGCCAGGTTATACGATACCTGGATTGCAAGGTATGGCATACCAGAAGTCATAATTACGGACCAAGGTCGCCAATTCAAGAGCTCGCTCTTCAGAGAGTTAGCAAATAAGATTGGTGTTCAACACAGTCATACCACAGCTTACCATCCTCAAGCCAATGGCAAAATCGAGAGATGGCATAGAGCTCTCAAAGCCTCTATCATGTCACATGATACAAAGAGATGGGTAGATGTACTTCCTACCATCCTCTTAGGCCTTCAATCTGCCCTATAAACGGATACAGGTCACTCTGCAGCGCAAATAGCATTTGGTGATGAGCTACGCCTTCCAGGGGACTTCTTCACAAAATCGAAGGAAGTTAGCCCCGAAATTATGGTACAAAATATAAGAAATGATGCCAACAATTTTCTAGAACAGGCAGTTCGCCATGGCCAGCCCAAGATTTACGTCTCGAAACACTTGGCCAATACCTCACACGTATTTGTTAGAGATGAAAAAATGAGATCTGCGGTGGAGAAACCATACGCCGGTCCTTATAAAGTAGTATCACGAGATAAGAAAAACTTTGTGATACTCATTGCAGGCAAACCTCGAACAATTTCAATCGATAGATTGAAGCCTTCATACATGGTAAGCGACGATAAAAGAATAAAGAGGGTACCGAGAGAAAACAGAAAATATCCAGACGGATTCACCAACAAACATAGAAGAATCCGTTGAAAAATGTGAAATAACAAATTCACAAACAGAGAAAACACCAAAAATAAAAAAGTCTGTGAAGTTTTCGGACGATGTTATTACCAAAACATTCGATCCCGAGGCCCCCATATGCCCAGAAAAAAGAGGCAGGCCCCTAGGCAGTAAAAAATGTAAAAATTCCCATCCTTCTCGCATATCTGAAAGGTTAATGCGAAGAAAATAAAATTTACTCCCGAAAAAGTAATATCCGCTACGTAAGTTTAAACCCACTAAAAAATCTGCGACAAAAATTGGAACTCAGTGAGATAAAAGAAACTCCGGAGATAAGCAAACGAGGAATGCCAACAAAAAGAAAACGACAGGAATAAACAAATCCAGGTGCGATACAGAAATAAACATCGCAACGTGTGTATATTGTCAAACACAAAGATAATCTCAACGTTGTGACTTCACAAGTGGAGATTCCTTTGAAATAAAATTTGAAAAATATATTCTCTGAGTTTATTTCAGGCATAACTTTGCTTAAACCGATCAGAACTTAACCAGAAAACTTGCATACGGCCAAGAATTTTAAGCGCTATCCCCTCTACATGCTGATAAAAGATGGGAAAAAGCTAAAATGAAAGTGTAATGGTAAATCAAAAATAGCAGTAAATTCACCCATTTTAGAACTGTCTTAGATCTTAGACGTGTTTTCTAAACGATATTTTTGGTTCTCTGTTCTCCAGCAATATGTTTCCTATGTCACTGCCAACCACTTTCCTGAAGTACACCACCTCCCAGACTGTTTGGAAAACTGCTGAGTTTCCACAAACTCAGCAGAAGACCGAACAGAAAACGGAGCTGGACCGGATCGAGGAGGAACTGCTAATGGACACAGCTCCTCCCATAGACGATGTCCTAGCGGAGATAACATCTCCGCTGCCTCCGATAATCTCTCCTCCCCAGTCACCAAAGGAGTTGGTCCCAACCCCAGAACCCCCAAAGCCGGAGCCAACCCCAGAGGAAAAACAGGAGCCCATGAGATTTTTGTTTATGGCCGAGAGGGCCACGAACAAAAAGGCAAAGATGGCAACTTGGACATCGGGGAATTTGAACTCCCTGATGTTAAGGAAGCCACAGTTTAAACATCCGCTGCCCCTCACTCTAGTCATCACCCCTACACCCACTCAAAAAACAAACCACCAAGGCGTAGGGGAGAGGACAGCAAGGCAAATTACCTAGCCCAAATGTACGCTCGTAAGGAATCTTACAAGTGTGTCGGGGCTGTGGTAGGTAGTGCCCTGGAAAAATGGGAGGCCGACCAGAGGCGGAAGTAAAACCCACACGTCCCCCCAGGCCTTGCGCATTTTGATTATTTTTGCAGAACAAAAACTGGGGGAGTAGCTGTGGGGACTCACTGGTATGAGGAAAAGGGGCTCGAACCCCTCGATGACAGTTGCTGCCCCAAAGGGCAGGCAAATAATCATCCTTGCAACGTTAAACACACAAATTACGTTCGATCGTAATTACCTGTATATATTTGCAGGTAATGTACGAGTACTGAATCGTGACACAATAAGATGATTTCACGATTTTTACACAAACCGTCCAGCCATCTCTTATCTCGATAGGGGATGATGCAACCTGGCCGTTCTCACCAACGTACGTATTATCTTACATACGTGCGTTTGTGTGCGTGTAAATAAGCCGTATATAAACCACCCAAATCGGCTCTAAAATCGCCAGTGTTTGGTCTGGTTCTGGCTTACCCGTACTTATGTACGAAGTGGCTGAACACGCTTAAATTCTGTAGAATTTCCTTCCAGTGAGAATATCTTTCACAACAAGGTATTCCACAAGTATATTTTTATACTTATTTTATTTAGACAGGTACTGTAATGATATTTTCATACATATTATTTCAAATATTCTCGTACTTTATTAATTCATATTTTCCCACATTATTCTTCATATTTCCGTCTATTTACACTTCCTTTCTTTCACATCATTTAAGACTAGTTCAAACTTGTCTTTCAAGTCTTGACTTGTCTGATAACATCACCTCCGGTACACCATAAACTGTTTTCGTCTATATTCCATGATGTCATCTTTTCTACGAATATATTTCGATACCTTGCAATAATTCCAATTCTTATTAATTTCTTTAACACTCCTACTTTTGTCATTTCCTTTTAATTTCATTGGTTTTATCTAAAATACTTTTTCCTCAAACAACCAATCTTATTCAAATCTCCCACAATACCCAATTCAAATCACTCGAACTTCACCCTTATAAATAGTCTAATGTTCTGTATATTATTATTCATTCACTTATTCACTTATTAATTCTTAATCATCATACATTATTCATTATTACTTTTATGTTGTTCATACCTTTGTAATAATCTGTTCACCTTTTTATAATAATATACTCTTAAACTATTATTGTGTTTATTTGTAACAACTATACTGTTACAGGTACCTATCTATTTATTTACTTATTTATTTAATTAGCAGGCAGACTGATGATACTAAGGGATTTGTCAGGAGAAATATAATACACTGGTCATCATTTTGGACTTGAAAATTTAAACAACTGGAAAGGATGATGACGTCATAATTTTGGAGTTGAAATGTTTAGTAGAAAGGGGGTTGATCACATCATAATTTTGAACATAAAAACTTTGGCAAGAGAAGGGACTGATAATGTCATAATTTTGGCTGTTATATTTTTTAATGAGGTACCCCTCTTTGAAAAAAATTTTTCATAAAAAAAAAAAAGGTTATCCCAATTTTAGCTAAATTACAATAGTACTTACAAAAGGTAGGATACCACATCTAAAAAGTTCATGATTATAAAATTTTAAAATTTTCATATTCAATGGATAATGTATTAATACATATCACACATATAAATCAAACCATTTGGTGGAGTAGTTTTTGAGAAAAAATCAGGTTTCGGTAATTTCTTTTTTTTAACTATCTCAAGATGGCGTTGATATTTTGGTTTAAAAATTTATGCAGTAAATAAGAGTACTCAACATGTTGTAGCGACCCTGGGTGGTAGAATCCATCCCAAAACAGACTAACATAAATTCCCCAAAAAACAACACTCAATTAATTAACCAACAGCATCTCCACCAAAGGAATATGGTGAAGTTGTGAGTTATAATCCAAACCTGCACAGCTGGCCAGGTGATCATTGGAACTGATTTATATCATGCAACAAAAAAGAGGATAGTTACCAAATATTATCCTCATGTTTTCCGAGGCGGTGTTTCCATGAAAGGAACCAACCTGAGTGAACCTTGTTTTATTTCCAAAAGCGGATCCATTGCCAACGAGTAAAAATTAATCCATATTATAAAAACAGATCATGTATTAAAAATATAAAAATTTAAACAGACAAAAAAATACGTGACCATTACAGTTTGCAGTAAAACGTTAGACAAATTATACAGTTGAAAAAGTGTTTGAAGTGCAGCTTCATGAAAACAAAATGGAACTGGAAGTCATTTATCAGGGATAACAATTCGTACTTGGTACAGACCACAACTAAGACCACCAATGGGGGAGAGCTACGTGTTGGTGGTGTGGAGGAAAACTGTTTAATTAAAAAGAAAAAAAAATTGAAGTTCAAAATGGAGGGGAGGTTACCTTACATTTATGTATCTAGGTTAAGTGGCTAGCCTAGCCAAGGACGCTCACATCGTTTGAATTATTATTTTGGTAAAATTTATTATTTTGAAATTCGAAATTTAAATATTATGTATTTTTATAATTGTGGGGACAGCCGAATCCTACAAGCAAACATACACACATCATGTGTGTATATTAGAAGTCAATCTGCCTGTTCACCCAAGTGGATCTTTTGTAAAAACTAAAAACCATAAAATAAATGTGGAGGAGTTGAACGGAGGGAAAGTAGAAAGCACGCAGAGAAACGAAATTATGTCACGTACTCGAAGAAACAGAATGAAAAATCAATTCACCAAGTTTTTTCTCAAAATCGGGACATCAAGGAGAGATTCTCATAAACTGAATACACACATCAACCTGTAAATACGGCCAGCAATAAACTGACACAATCAAAACAGTTTTCTGACACTTGAGACCACAGCAAATAGCTCGTAAACATTCACTCGATAAACATGCTTCCAGATTTTCATAACCCCAATATGTTATTTTATTTTCACTGTCTACGCGTTTCATTTCCATGACCATGAACTTATACCATTGGCGGCCACCACAAAATTAATGAATGAATAAGACATTTTGCGGCAACGCTTCACTAATTTTAATGGAAGATACTCGCGTAAAATATTTGGTCAGCAAGTTATGTACGCACACGCATTAATGCATACGTAACAACACTATTGAAAGTTTGAGTAATACTTGATTTCGTCTCAAGAATGCCGTTATACGTCAGTTCCGAAAAAAAAAAAAAAAAAAAAAAAAAAAAAAAAAAAAACCGCCTACTCGCAGGGCAACGTATAACGCTAAATTAATTCGATGACTTGACTCATATTTATGCGTGATTTTTTCACCCATCAGGATGTTCTTCTGCACGTAGTTTATAAATTATTTAAGATCGATCGTGCTGGGAAAAACATATGATAAATTATAAATAATGCGATAAATTAACAGACATGAATTTACTGAACCTATCGTCATACGTGATTCCCAGAATATGAAGTAGGATGTGCCGTAACAAAGCCCACTTCACTTATCCAACTATTCAAATGGAAATTGGAACCCCGCAATTGTTGTGAGCGAATAAATAATTTTTTTCAGTTACCCAAAAGAATAATTACATTTTTTTTCTTATCCTCTTCTTAGGGCACAGGCAATTTCCATATTTTGGATCACAATGTACCTTGGTGCCAGATATGAACACGCCCGGATGTCGGCCAAAAAAGAAACATAATACGTGTATTACACTAATTGAAACGAACGCGATTCTCAATATTTTATGCCTACTCAATTGAAAAAACTTTGGCTGAAAAATAGAAGATGTGGAACTGTGGCAGGCCCGTTCGTGGAAAAAACAATGAACGAAAGATGTCACAAAAATTTCATTATCTATCGTACCTAGATGAAAGAAGAAATTCTCAGTCGTACACATTGGTAAAGGTAATTAAATTCGCGAATAATTTCAAATCATGTTTCGTTGACAGTAAGCGCAGAATATGGCAAACGAGGACAAAAAATAAAATAATATAATATAATGTTTTATAGTGTGTTAACAAAACAAAAGAGAAAATAGAATTAGAAAAATTACGACATAATTAGGCGTTCAATTTCTTTCGACGATATATGTTTTTTTTTCATTAGTTTTACTCTATACTTGGCATCGATTTGTGGCACAAGTTAATATCACACGAACGACAAGAAAAATATGAAACGTTATAAACAATTATAAATACAACTTTAAACGCAAATCGTTCCGATGAAGGAGGAAAATGTTTCCTGAAGATGAGAACATGCTTTACCTATGCCATTCATTGACAATATTGAGGATTTAAACACACACAAAAATGTTACGAAGTCAAAAAGTGAAGAGGTGCGTGTCGAACCGTCAAATAACGCACTACCTTTACAATAATCAACTAAATATAAAACGACCACGCAACTGCTCAATTATTCTACAGTTGAGAGCCGATCTTGTATAATATTTAGAATTTTATTGATTAGCCTTACTTAATTGAAAGCAAAATAAGCGGAATGCAATGAAACGTTCATTAAACCAGAATAATATAAATGAAAATTTCAAGAAACTACACAGAGAAAAACAGTAATTTTCTAACTGATAATAATTATTCATAAATACGCGGAAATTTTTAATCACCAAATTAGTACATTTTAAAATATATCCAAACTTTACATTTCTGAAATATTAGCAAGAAACTTTTTCAAGAACATTCAAAACAAATTTCGAAGAACCAATAAAATCTACTGAAAATTGACATTTAAAACTTTATCAATATTGGGGGAAAAAAATTACCATTTTGGTGAAAGTATTGAAAAAATAAGTAATTAATGAGTAGGACAAAATATTTTACACGTATCTTGAATCAAAACTTTTTTTTAAACTACCAATATGAACGCAGAAAATCCATAATCTTAGAAAATTGTACAAAAATCATTCAAAAAACTACAAATTTTTAAAAATTGACGAAAACATTTTAGAAAAAGAAAAATCACAATTATGAAAAAAACTGAACTACTGCGTGACCTAAAACTGTTCATACTCGAATTCAAAATGGCTGGGCATATCATAAAATCAGAAACAATTCTCGAGAAATTTTACAGCTAATCTGAAAGAACTGCCGTTTTCAAAGACTGAACAAACATTTTTACCACAAAATTTACATAAATCGTGGTAAAAGGTTATAAAACTTATTCAACCAACTCACCTTATTTTTTGACCTTTCGATTAGGCATGAAAAGTCCAGAAAATACATTCAATGATCGAATAACCTAAGTAACCCTTTCCCTCGAGCGATACAGCAGAAATAAATTAAAATCAACACCACTGATCTCAAAAAATCCATAACTTAAACAAAAAACGAAATGAGATGATCAAATTTTCAAAAATTAATAAATCAGTTTTTTTCTACACTTACCTTGAAAACAGACGTTTTCATGCATCTTAAGTTTACTGTATGTGAAGAAGGAGATTTCAACACTATTTTTTAATATTATTTTTCAAGCATGGGCACTATGATCTTTTCTATATTATTAAACACAGTGACTTTCATTTTTTCATAAACATGCGCACTAAGTCTTATCAAACATTACAATACACTTTCATATTACCTTATTTTTTTTAGGTACACAATTTTTTTTTTTTTATTGACAGAAGATTTTCTGCTCTGAGGGATCAAACCGCTTACCTACGGGGTTGAAAGCTAGTACCTTAACCACACCACGACTTCTGGTTAAGGAATTGTGACATTTTGCTAATTGTATGTGACACTCCTGAGAAGTAGGTGATTGAGATACGAGCGTGATCCTTGCAGCACTCGCCTTCGGCTAGTGCTGCAAGAATCACACTCGTATCGCAATCATTTACTTTACACACTTGTAACACAAAAAACTATTTTCACACCCTAGACTGTCGGTAAGAATTCATCAATCAAACATACAGAATAAACTAAACAAACTGAAACATTATATCTAAATATCTCGGTACTAAAGATTTGCAGTTATTTTTTGCACGAAGGCGAAACCATGAGGAAAACTTGTCTTTTCACGAAACTCAAATGATTTAAAAACAATAATTTAAAAAAAATACCACTTACTGTTGTACATCAACCAGTATTCAACATATTCAATGAATTTTAGTATAAAAAATTTTAAGCAGAAGTAAAATTGTGTATTTTTTTTTAGAAATTTTATTAAAGGATTTATGTGATTGAGAAATATTTTAAATTTGAATTCTTATCAAACATCACGATACTGTCACAGATGTATACGCTATAAAACCAAGATACCTAATTTACCTGCTTTTGCTCTACTTTCACTATGCTATTCACCCTTATGGTGTATCATGATGTTGCGTTGATTCTCCAGCTGGGTAACAAAAAAATATTGTAAAATGTATTTCTTATACATAAAAGGATAGTCTCAAATAAGTTATGTATGTTTATTAATGCGTGTTTTTGATTTCATATTTGGTGAGGATGTTCAATCAGCATGTAAGATTGAAACCAATATGCCAAAAAGTACTATTACAGGGCAAAAAAATAAATTTTCTAGTAATTTTCAATAAGGTATTTTGTATTTAAAATTTCTTACAAGTTCTACCTTCTACCTACTAATTACAATTTGTTTGCTTTGGTGCGGTAAGGAAAAGCGTAAGTTGCTGAAAACAGGGAAGTTAGGTATCCATGTTATACATATAGTGTATACATCTGTTGATATCATTTATTGCAATCATCAATGAAACAAATAATTTTTGAAAAAATTTGTATCCAATTCCAACTGGGACCGCGGCCCCCTTATCCAAGAAAAATAAAAATCAATGATCCATGCATCTATATTGCTGTCGTTGTATATTTGTTACAGAAAGAGGGTTAGATATACAGACGATTACAGAGGTAAAAAATCAGAATTAGTATTTATCACATCTCTTTAGAAATTCATGGACCTGCCCCTTATTCCACCAAGTTTTAATTTACGAAACATTTAATCTACAAACGCAAAATACAATCACATAAAAATGTCTATACTAAGTATTATGATACTTGGTATAATTAAGGAAAGTTAAAAAATAAACTTCTTCTTAACTCATATACCAAAAAAAAGGTTATTATAGAATCAATTTTGATAAGCAAAAATCGAGATTTCCAATCTATTTTGAACTGTCAAAAAAAAATTTCACTTTTTCACTAGTGTAGAAATTGAATTTTTTATTAACGGCACATTTACACGTATACAAGTGGTGCAATGTCAGTGTGAAAATGGGCTGTTTTACAGGGTGATGCCCATAAAAAAAATATTTCACCTCTCCCTAGTTATTATAAGCTTTTACTCTACTCACTACTGCAAACTGTGATTTTAAAATATATCAATACTAAAAAAAAATCTAGCACAGCAAGCTTCGCTACAAAAAGCAGGTTTTCCAGAAGAAACATAACGAATTTTGATGGTTGCATTAATTGTCAGTAAGTTCATATGTGTAAAAGGTATGCTATGATTGCATGAAAATTGTTAGCTGCTGACGAAATATTAGAAAATGTGAAATTTAAAAGCATTATTTCTTGAAACGAAAAACTAATTAAGATGATAAAGTATGATAAATAATCAAACAATATCAAATAAAATCAAACAAATATAATAAAGTTATAAAATTAAAAATAGGAAAAAATGAACGATTGGATAATTTTTTTAAAAAGAAAAGTTCGTGCAAATTAGAAAAAATAAGAAAAAAAAACTTTACCGGAAGTACCGTCACGTCAAACCACACTAAAATTGGTAGCCTACAATAAATTATAATAAATATTGGTTTCAAATTTCGTACATATTTTTCCAAAGTTACCCATTTTATGACCGATATAAAAATAAAAATAGCGGTACCGGAAGTACCTTCTGGCCTATCCACGCCAAAATTAGTAGCAGACTACAATAAATTATGATAAATATTTTTGCCGAATTTTGTAGTTATTTATATAGAATCGAACATTTTACAGTTAAAATAAAAACAAAAATGGTGATACGGGAAGTACCTTGCGGCCGATCCTCATCAAAATCAATAGATCTGGTCCTTGGCTTAGTAAAAATGTTCGTACTAAATTTTGTGATTATCAGATAAAAATAGCGACCTGTACCGTGGGAACAAGAAATTGACATATACATTTATCTTCTATCTCTCTATCTCTCTATCTATCTGTCTATCTATCTATTTATCTCTTTATCTATCTATCTATCTCTCTCTCTATCCATCTATCCATCTATCTATCTATCTATCTATCTCTCTCTCTCTATCTCTCTCTATCTATCTATCTACCTACATACACACACACACACACACACATATATATATATGAATTTGAATTATTGGTGCCAAAATTTTCCTGTGATCATGAAACAAAAAATGTACCCACCCCCAACTCTGGGGGCTAACACCACACCCAATGTAATAAATAGATTTTCTAAAGAAAACCTACTAAAAAATAAAAGCTTATCTTTAAGAAATTCGTTTTTAACTTAAACCTATTTAATCGATCAATCAGTCAATCAATCAGTCAATCAATCAATCAGTCAATCAATATATATATATACACATATATATATAAAAGGAGTGTCATTTTGGGTGTGCCAACTTTTCTCCAAAACTATCCACTCTCCAGCACTCAAGTTTATGGTGGTGTATAGCTCTTGGGTTCCTATTGATAATAAGATAGTTTTGTAGCAGCAGCTTTTCATGGGAGGGAGCAATAGGGCAAAAACAAACATAATGTCGAAACAGTTGCATAACCTTCAAGTATTAGGCATCTTGAAAATGAAACATAAAGTAGGTCAAAATAATTGCATAACCTTTATGGATTAAGAATCCTGAACATTTACACATTTCTACCTGAGTAATGCCGCATTTAACAGCTAGTTATTTGATAAAACTTTGTCAATGAAAGGAGTTGACATATTTAATCGAATAATTAATAACAGGAGGGGCGAGTGCTGTAATTGCAACAAGTCGATTATCATGATTGGCTAATTATAGTTCAGTAAAATACTATTTTTCTAACATCAAAAAGTTGCGAAGAGATTTCCTTACTTATTTTTTAATCTCTAAGTAGCCACAAAATGGAAAGTGAAGGTAGATAAATTCATTTCACATACTTAGATGTACTAATATAAGAACTAAATCTTCAGCCCTTAAAATCCCATCTACATGATGAAGCGTACCTGAAAATACGCAAATTTTCAAAATTTGATGTGATCAAAAACCTGTATTTTCAGAATCATTAGAGGTTATTCAGGGTTGCCCTTCGAATATTATGTTCATTTCATAGGTATGTAACATCGTACATGGAACAAATGAAGTATTACCCAACCCTGTTAAAAACAGTAAGAAAATCTAAAAATAACTTGAAAATTTATGTGAAAAATTATAAATTTTTGTTCAAATTTGTTGAGAAAATGTAAGAGCTAATTTCTTTTCATTTAGGCCGTGATTTACGTTTTATTGTTCGTTACCATTTCAAATTGTCAAGAGGATAGTTCGCAATTGATAGTTGTTCGTTTATTCAAGAATACACCATTTCTAAACTTTACTAAGTATGTGAAATAAATTCATCTACCTCCACTTTCCACTTTAAGGCTACTTAGAGGTTAATATGATCAATGGATTTGCTTGATTTCTTTCTGTTGCGCTAGTGATACCTACACTGCAACATTAAAAACGACTTCTTTTAAAGAGGCTTCAGAAGAGATTCGGCATTTGCGTTACCTAAGAATCATTTTAAATTTAATGGGTTTAAAAAGTTGAAATTTACATTATTTGTTAATTAACAACTTCACTTGTTTAACAACTTCACTTGTTGCTAAAAAAAAAAATTGTATTTATTAAATAACCGAACAACTATAAATTGCGAACCAACCTTTTGACAATTTAAAATGTTAATGAACATCAAAACGTAAATCACAGCCTAAATGAAAAGAAATTGGCTCTAACATTTTCCCAACAAATTTGAACGAAAATTTATAATTCTTCACATAAATATTCAAATTTCAAGCACCAATAATTTCACATCTCTTGGTTCAGGTTTATGAATAGGTTAATTTACTATAATATAAATATGGGAAATTTTTCTACACAAAAAAACACTAAACAAATTTCTCTGTCAATTTTTCAGGAATTATAAAGAAATTTTCATAGACCTATGTCACTTGACATTTCGAAAGTCGAATAAAGGGCAACTCAAAAAAATCAGTTGGTGTTTTTCATTTATGGTCAATTTTTCTCTCAGTCGTCCTTTGGAACAGACAACTGAAGACTCAACTACATATACGTTGACCAAGTTAAAGCAAAAAATAATTTCGATCATTTCACGTGAAATAAGTGATCAAAAATAGTTGTATTTTTCAATTCCAACTACCATAAGAATTTCAAGCCAAAATCGTTTAATTTACGGCAGTTATCGTGATGACAACATAGTGGGTTTGCAACAATTTGAAAACCCTTTCCTCCGAAATTAGCGGATAAATTTCAAAAATTTTAAAACGAATGTGTAACTTATGAAACCTTCTAACACTACCCCAAGTTTCATTGCCATAGGTCAAACAGCGCAGGCTCCACAGACTCCTAAAAAGTGCCAAAATGAGCAGAAAGTATATATGTATATATTGTGTACAGAAGAATGTGAGTGACCTATATATTCCTAATTTACGACTCATGATCGGCGCTTTTCCACAAGTCCCACTCCCAGGTCCAACCACTGCACTGAATGCGATAGCAGTATTTTCCAAATGAGTAGGGCAATTTTATTTTCTCAGCCTTTGTTCGATTACGGCTTCAATTTTTTCTCGAGCTGCGCTGCATAGAATTTATGGATCATAAAAGCGTACGAAGCGCGTAAAACCGACTGATGAAAAATTTTAAAATTTTTATGTATGTGTGAACCTTTTCAATTTTGGAGTCGCTGCAGTGTTCTTTCTACAAAAAATATAAATTTTAACATTGAATAATCGACACCGCGCCAAACACCTAAATTGGCCACCATTGTGTGGACTCGAGTTAATTACCATTTTTAACTGCTTTACAAGTTTACAACGCACCAAACAACTACCAAGTACCGATACACTCCTCCCTCGCCCACGATTCTGATGTGGTCGAAAAATAAGTAGGACTCCGAGTACCCACAACCAACTGATGGAAATCTGACTACGTTCGAGTATCTGCTTTAGTATACGTATATACTACAATATATCTATTTTTGTTTTATTTAAAACACGTGAATTCGCATAAATGATCATAGATATTTGAGATTACAAGTAACTATCAAGTGAAACTAAAACTAGTAGATACACGTTCGGCCCATAAACGGAAGCGTCAAAAATTTGAAACTCAAATAATTGCGATTACAAAAATATGAATTATCGTACGAAAATTTAAAGCAAAAAAATATTTACAAATAAAAGCATCCGGCAGATATACGCGTCAATGCCTGCTTAATATTGAAAATCATTAAGTAGAAAAAATTTTCTCAAAAACGAGATAAATCATGAAGTTACGTTTTTTCCTCCATTTACAAATATCTCCTCCGCGCAAAAACCGCGGCGAGTATGTATTTTCTAAAAGTGTCAAAATTTTATAATGGCTGCCATTCGAAAACCAGTAAACCGATTCCGCTCAAATTTAATATCAAATTAGTCCCTAATAGTTTCCAATTGCCATAAAAATTTCAAGACAAAATTTTTTAATTTACGGGAGTTATCGTGATGACAGCATGGTAGGTTTGCGAAATTTTGAGAATCTCTCCTCTCCGGAATTAGGGGATGAATTTCAAAAATTTTAACACGAATGTGTAGCCCATGAAATTTTCTAACACTACTCCAAGTTTCATTGCCAAATTCGAACAGCGAATGCTCCAAGGACTCCTAAAAAGTGACAAAAAGTGGAAAAATATATACAGGGTTATTCATTTCCTCACCGACCATAGGGAAAATATATTATGGTGCGTAATGAAATGAATAGACTATGTTATAGATGGGACCAAATCATGCAGAATATTAGATACAAAAAGAAAACAAACATACTTAAGCAAAAGGGGGTAACTGTGATTCATAAGATACAAAATTACCGAAATTGTTCGAAGTGACTACCTTCTGTTAAGGCATAATAACCTAGGCCATCGATAAATTGTTCAGAAGAATTTGAGTGACCTACATATTCGTGATTTACGACTTAGGATCGGCGCTTTTCCACAGCTCCCGCCATTGCTCTGAATGAGAAAGTTGTATTTTCCTAGGAAAATACACAAATAGGGCAGCAATACTTCGGCCTGGTGACATTGGTACAACAAAGTTTCGCCAACTTTATCGAAAAAACATTCATTTTGCGCCGAAGTGCAGTCATACAGTAACAGAAACCATAGAACTTTTTCATTACGCATCATCCAGTGTTATGCGGGACAGTATTCTGTTATCCTTTACATTTTCAAGAATGATCCTCATCAGTAATTCCATTAAAATTAAAATTATCGACGGCAATTGCGAAAGAACTAAAGATTGTGGAAAGTTGAAAATTTCCAAAAACATTGAAGATTCTGTGAAAATTTGGCGAAAATCGTACAATTAGTTTTTGAGATACCTAAAATTACCAAACTCGATTGAAAACGGATCATTTAATATAGAGACCTGCAGATACAAGTGCGGCAATATGCCATTTTGTATCCACAATTTATTTTACATAATCCTTTTAGAACTTCAGCTATATTTCAAGAACCAATGGTACGATTTCAATGAACTTTTCACAGAATCTTCAGCAAACATATGTTAATGTTTCATCAAAATGGTATTCAATCTAGTTGGAGTATTTCAGCGATATCTCGAAAACTAAAAGAACAAATCCAGTCAAATTTTCACAGAATCTATAGGAAACAAATTTTAATATTTTTGCAATGTTTCAGCTCCTCTTTGGTGTATCACACCAACACATGCAAGTATACAATACCCAAAACACTCAGTTTCCTTATTTTCTACACCCTTATCTAACGCAGTAATTGGGAATGAATTTTCAGTTAAGGGACTTAGAAATTTTTTCAACAAGCATAACAATTCTAGGTTCCCACTCCAGCCAAAAGGTTTATTGATGAACTACTGCGCTTTCATTTCGAATGGAAAAGTTTCACATGCACTTCTTAAGCCGAATTTTCACCAAGCAAACGAACATGAGCAAGAGCCTTTTTTAGGGTTAAAAACAGTAAAAAAATGAATGTTCCTTTGGATTATTGGCAAAATTAACAACTATATGTATGGAATCGGACCACAAAAAATGGTATAACTTTATTCGTTTGTTTAGGCCAATGTCATACAAGCAGTATTTTGTGGACAGTACAATGTTGCGCAGCATGGTTATTGCGTAAATCAATAGTTTATATCACACATATTACGCAGTAAAAATACTGCGCTGCAGACATATATGCAGCATGGAACTCTACTGCTCGAATTTCATGGCAGTACAGCAGTATAAGATACAACATGAGAAACCAATTCATCAGTGTTTTTCTTGTCGTTCATAATTATGAGTAAACAAGAGTGACAGTGGTGTAGGCAGAAAAGGTATTTTTGGGGGTGTGGACCTTACCCCTCAAAGAAAGAACCTAAAAAGAACACTTACAAAGCAGAAAAAATATCCATTCATAACAAGTTATGGTCAATTTCGGGATAAATATTAATTTTTTCATTGATTTTCATATTATTTGTTGATTCTTCATCAATGTTACTCAAATTTCGTCAATTTTAAAATTTATAATAAAAAAATTTTAACTTACCACAGTTAAAATTTAATGAAAAGTTCGATGACTTTTCTCAAATACCCCCTTTTCCCAAAGACAAATTCTACGTAAGCTACTGTGTAGTAATGAATTTTACCCACTTATACATCAACCTACAGAGACACTTTTCCAAAATCACTGACCTCCGTACATTTTACGGCTCAGAAAATACAGCTTGAATAACAGCTTTCAAAACTGCAGTAAAATATAACACTGCTTTTGTGTCATTGGCCTCAATGAAAATATGACTATAAAGAGTTATTTTTAAGGAGCCAGAACAGCTAGTTGAGACAAAGGTCAAAAATACGAGTACAAACGAATATTTCCTTGAATTTTTTCTAAACCGAGACTATCTTTCGCTGCATTTTCTCACTTTCATCTCATGGACGATATCCTTTTCTTTGATGATGCTAAGATGAATTTTAAAATAAGTCCTTTTATTAAATCAGATTTAAGACATTTCACAGCTCCTAATTTTTCGAGACACTATTTACACATTTTAAAGTACCGGGTACTTACAGTAATCAACAATTAAACGTGATTTCACCGCGCATATGAAGCTAAATAATTTCCGCAAGTTTTTAAAACCGTTCATTTTCACAAATTCTGATCACAAATAATTTTCCAGGAAAAATAATTACGCATTAATGATCAACCAGATATATTAATGAGGTGGCACAAGTTCGATTCAACATTTTACTTCGGCGATTTTATTTGATAGCAGGAAACGAAGCAATCCGTCGTCGTTAAGGGCTACTTCCCACTCGTATTTTCCGCACCATAAACGTCGTTTGCTCTTCAAACTTTGGATTAGATGAACGAAGATGCGAAAAAAATCAAATCAGTTAGGGTAATAAAAAAATTACCTCAAATAACGAATTTTTTTACGGTTTAAAAACTTTTGGTATAATAAGGTAAGCAACATTTAAGCGGAATTTTAAATTCAGAAAATTTGTACATTGAAGAAAGAGAATGGTTTTAGGCGACTGCAGAATAAGTATTCGATGATAGAAAAGTAAAAATTTAGTCTACGTACTAATATTATACGACCCGAGGATTTTTTTTTCTGGTGTTGACCACAAGGTACATTGATACGAAAAATTAGATTTCATTAAAGAGTTCCGAATTTCATGATTAGAGCCGCTTTTTGAAAATTCAGTTCGTGACAACATAACAAAGAAGTATATCAACGGGGATAACAAATTTATAAGTATTACTTCACAAGAACTGAGGGTTTTAATGCTTCTGGGCTATTGAGTAAAATATACTAAGAAAAATTCGATGTGTTTGAGCGAGCGATAAGCTATATTATGCTACGAAGATGTGTCTGGGTTACAAATTTTTATATGGACATCTGAGGTGGTTTAGGCGAACCTTTTTATCATCGTTACAGCCATATAGCGAAAAAAGTGACTTATGGACCCCTTGGAAATACTTCTTTTGTATTTTGCTTTTTCTAAATTACTGCATCCAGACGTTATTATTAGTAAATACTAGCGGTGTTTGCGCGAATTATTCGTACGGAATCGTACAGAAAAGAACTGACGCATTTAGTCTGGGGTCTACTACCGTTACTTTTCAAATTTTTTATCATCGTAACAACTTTGTCCATCTGCTCTGACGCCATTAGTCTAGACCCACCTTTACACTTTTTTTTTCACAATTTTCACTCCCAATCGAATTTTGGAAAATATCGCTGGACCTGAAGCATTCTGCGCTCGAAGCTCTTTCGATTGCTACCCCTTTCATAAAAATCCGTCTATCCGTTGTGAGGCAAAAGGGAGAAATATAGGATGTGATCTTACCGTATTAATATATATGATTTACTCCGAAATTATGGTAAACAAAATTCATCTTGAAATAGAATGATCTTAATGATTTTTAAAGCATAATAATCTATGTAATAGGTAAAAAAATTTAACATTGTTGGCGACTCAGATATAAATTAAAGACAGCTGGTATCTATCTCACGATTGTAACAAATACTCTCCCACAAATAGTCGCCGACTTTTGATATTGAAAGGCTAACGAAATGGAAAATTTTAAAGAATATAAAAGCTTGTAACAGTTTCCTTATTATTCATCTAATGTACAGAGTTTTTGGAGAATTTTAGTCGTGATTGTTTTAAGGATGGATATGAAGAAGTTTAGGCTAAACTACGGTGAAAATTTGTTCGATTCAGTGCTTTTTTAACTACTAGTTATTTCTCTCGTTAAACAACAGTGGGAATCGATGATGATGCTTCAATTGTTTGGACAACATTGGCATCATCAAATAAAATGGATAGATGGTTATTTGAAAATGCTACCAAAAATTTCACAAATAGTTGTGTTCGACACGATAAATAAGTACAGCACTAAAAACTTTTAGAGGGATACGCTTTTTATACGCTTTATAATTCTATTTCAAACCATCGCAGTGTTCTAGCGCTGCAATCGGCTTCGGTTGTTATCATAGTTATCAAGCTGCTTTTCTTACTTCGATCATCGTTTTAGTGGCGTTAAAAGTGAAATTTTTTTCGTTGTAGTTTATAACACTTATAAAAGCGTATTGTTAAAAATTATTTTTTACGCAAACGTATATTACTGGCACATATTACATTATTATTATTATTATTATTATTATTATTATTATTATTATTATTAGTGATGCAACGAATGTGGGATTTCAGACATTCGCGAACGTGAATTTTCTTGTTAATAGGTACGAAATTTTGAGGAGATGTTCACTATAAATCATTCTAACCTTCTAATAATTTTGGTGCAGATCACCCGGGATGGTATTTCCGATATGCCCGATTTTATTCCAAATTTGACCTCTAAAGTGGGTAATTTTCAATCAGTAGCTCCGAAATTCAGTACAATCATCGTTCACGATATTCGTAAAAATATAAGCATGATTTGATGTGAACGAGAACGTAGAAATATTCGTTACATCGCAGTTAGTACTTACGCACGTGGAATAGTTACCCAAAAAGTTTTTAGAGCGACACTTTTTTTTTCCATGTCAAACACAGCAACTATACATAATGTATCAAATATCATCAATATTTAAGCAACATTAATGCTTGATTGACTGCAAAACCACATTGCTAAGTTCGAGGCATTACGTCACCAAAACACGATGCTAGGTTAGAGGAATATGTCACCCAAACCCTTTGAGTTTCAGCTTTATTCGCCCGAACGCGTTCTTTCTGAATTAAAATCCAGAAACAATACAACGAATAATGTGATGACCAACTTATTTGTTTTCATAACGGATTATAGTTTTTTCTCAGCATGAAAAGACATCATAAATACATCGTAAATTAATACTGAAGACGTAAAAGTTGAAATACTAATCGATTAGAATCAAATTCAATTTTAATACCTCGTTTGTTAGCAAACAGGGTAATAAGTAATCTCAACCCTTCAGTCCCTTCTCCTCTCAAAATAAAAAAGAATTTGTTTTCAAAATGCTTACTTGAAATTGAATGGAAGTATATCTTGCTCCTTTTACTTCTAAGGTTGATAATTTTTCATTAAGAGCAGCTTAGTTTTCATACGCTTTATTGCAGTCACTAACGCAACAAAATGAGACGTAGTTCTTGTACACACATCTAGGAGCGCTGATTGTTGTCATCAGTTTTCTCTTATCAAGTGCTTCTCTTTCAACTCAGTTATTTCCCAGTTCTTCTTCTATTTACACGGCGTCGTTGTTGTAACCTAGCTCTTCAACCAAAGGTTACTACGTTCAAATCCCCACAGAATCAGGATTTTTTTATTTTCTATTACAAGTTTTTTTGGGAGTTTTGGACATGGGACGTTGGTGGGAGGAGTTTTACTTTTAAAAATTTATTCTAAGTAATTTATTCTTTTTATGTTCACCATATTACCTACGGGCCTCAAAAATAATTTGGGAAAAATATTACACAGAATTTCAGTGTAGGGTAAAGGATATAAAACATATAAAGTTTCCAACCCTCAATTGATGCTACGCACTTTTACAGGTCCCTGAAAACAAAACTTTGTAAAATAAAATGTTTGACAGCTTTGAACTCCAAAACTAAAGGTTGTTCGAGCTGCCATTTTTCTGTTATTTCTGGTAAAATTTCTGGATGTTACATCAAAACACTTCTTCAGCATCAACATTTGTTTCTGATAAAATAAAAGAACCTCCAGAGGTACTGTTAAATTAACAGAAATTTCTGATAATTTTCGAAATAGAAGAATTGCAGAATCTACTAGAATGTGTTTATGTAATATTTTTTGCAAAAATTTCACCAGAATTATCAGAAAAAGGGTTGCCCAAACAAACCTTATGACATAGTGGCGCAAAAAAATATCGATATTTTCCTAGGGAGTACAGATACACATTTTATCCCTATTTTCCTCACATTTTACTGCCAAACTTTCGAGGTTACAATGAGTGAAATATTCCAACACTACAAACAAATAAACAAACAAACATTCTGTTTTGGTTTAATGTGCAAGGCACGAATAATGGTCACCAAAGGTGATGACTGTCATCCATAGGCCGAGCCTATTTCCTCATACGAGTAATTTTCTAATCCCCACACGCACTACTACTACAATGCCTACAAAAAATGAGTAAATGACCTAATTATAGAAAATTGTATGATAAAATTTTTCATCAAGAGTAAACTTTTCCATAGGATAGTCTCTTAGGCGAGAAAATGAGTGAAAACAACTATGACGTATGGTTTAAAACATCTTAGTGGGCCGATGAAGGAGTATCAACTTGAGAAGTGGTATGTATTCAATATTATATAGTTAGCTTCTTCATACAATAAACCTCCCAGCGTAAAAATAATATCTTCATTTTTTCCGGAGAAAAAAAGGGAACCAAAAAGTCTGCCGCAGCCAGATATCCCAATCTATTCTTACTCTTCACAAAATCCATTTTATTTCATTAAGTATTATCTTTTCATATGAACATTTCATCAAGCTTCTCCTTTTCTTTTCAGCCCTCTTGATTGATTTACCGCTACTGCATTGCACTTCTTTCCTCCTCTCTCTATACTAGTTGTTGACACACTCCTCCCTCTTTCCTCCTCTATACAACTATACTACGTTTTTTGTTGTTTTTTTTTTTTGCTGTATTTGCAAAAGGGAGTCCCTGTGGAACTGCTTGCGTTTTTACCTATTTTCAGATACCTTATGGGAGATTCACATGGAAAGGTAATTTGTGTGATAGAGAGAAAACGAACTTGATGATTTAATATTTTGAATAATATTTTACAATTGAAAGCGAATGTTGGATGAACAAAATACATGCATTGAAGTATTTTCCTACAAGATATCCCATTTGGAAAATTGATAAAATTACATATAAATGTACATACTTGAACACCAGTTAGCTATTTTTGGTAGTTGCTTCCTCTTTCCAATATTATCTACTTTTATTACTTGTATATTTTATTGTTCGATGCTTTTTACTTTAGTTCGACAAGCTGAGTAGCTTATTATATATTTTTTTGTTTAATTTTTCTTTTTACCAATTGCGTATGGAGTAGGTTATATGTTTGAAATGTCCTATCTCCGGAACTAATGGAATTTCATTTGATCAGAACAAGCGTCTTAATTTATAGATTTTAATGAAAGTAGGCTCAAAATGTTCCTGACCATACGGAGAAAGTCCTAGGTTAATACTTGAAAACTGAAAAAATTACTTATTGTTATAAATTTGAGCATATTCACCTATAAGAGTTACCTCAGTCGGTTTTTTTTTTTTTTTTTTTTTTTTTTAAATAAATTTATTCTTACAATCTTTTATTTTATTTTCTCTTCCACCAATACTATACAAAAGAGTACAGAATTACAGAGCCAAATCAAAACTTTCTTCAAACAAAAATTTATTTTTTTCATCACTTTTAGTATGGATGTACCTAGTATCAAGTTATCTTCATACTAAAGTCCATACACCTTCCTGATTCAGGGCAATTTTAGGTCAATTCAAGTCCTTTAGACAGACACCTTAATGCTGATTCAGTATATTTTTTCAAAAGAACTTAAAAACACTGATAACTTTAGGGAAATGAAAGATCCGTAGTTTTTCTCAAAATGTCTAATTCAAAATCTTAACGACCACTTTATTTCTACTAAAGATTAATAAGGGTGATAATTTTGATACTCAAGAGAGCCTCCACAGTAAAGTATTTTTTTGAAGCCTTCATGATGCTAAAAAAGTATCCAGGAATGACTAATAACCCTCTCACCTGTAGGGGAGTGCAAATGTAGTTCTAATACACGGAAAATTTGATGAAAAGTTTTGAATTTTATTGAAAATTATATTAATTACTTTGCCTGGATTTGGTATGTAATAGCTCCTATAACGTCAGTTTTTTTAATATTATTATTTTTTAATCACAATTCAAAAATTCAAACTGCTAAATTTTCCTCATTGTTTTTAATAAAATTGAAACGAACTTTTTGCCTTAAAAAGGAACTAAAATTCTGAAATTAAAACTATTATTGAACTTTACTAGATGGTATTTCTCTCCATTTCATAATAGATGACAATTATTTTGGGACAATTTAAGAGGAAAATCTTGACCGACTCTCTAATTGTCTATTCTTACATTTTTATTGATTGCATTCTATATTAAACCTGTTTTATTTCATTTTTATGCTTTTTCAATAATCCGCTGGTAATTTATGACGAATTTTGCCAGAATATATATATATACTACTACTGTAACTATATTGTTTTATTTCATTTTTACTTTTGCTTTTTGCTTCCACTTTTGTTTTTAAACTGCTGGATTTCAACTGTGAATATGACTTCAACTCTAACTTCTACTGTAAAAAGTAGGAAATTGTGTTCTGAATAAAAAATGGTTGTTCAAATAACAAAAAGTCATCTCAAATTTCAATGTTAATATCAATACTTATAAAAATTAGATATCGAGAAATGATACATTCATCGTCTTAAAAACATACAAGTTTTCCAATTACTGTTCTTCTTAGTCATTTTAGGTTTCGAGTACTCATAATTAGAGCGGTAATTCCGGCGGTTAATTGTCTAAAAATATCATTCTAATTGAGGTTGAAATGAAATCAACCTTATATATAGACTTTGCTATATGTTGGATCAGTTAGGTCACCACAACATACAACACACATAAAAGCTCTGACACGACGCTTTCCTTTGGCTTCTAAAAACCCAAAACTTTAGCTAGCATAGATTGAGTAACACGTCACATTGTTGAATTTATTTTTTGGTGGAAACAACCGAACATTTGATCTTTATGTGCATGATATGTAGTTGGCGCATGCGTTTTGAATTGAGAAAATTAATTTTACATTTCGGTAGGCCTCTTTTAATTTTTTTTGGATTCAAATCGAATTCGAATAAATACAAAAAAATTAAGTTTTAATGGACTCCTGTCTCCTATTTTTCCATTTTCCCTAGTAGAAGAAAAAACGTGATTTTGCAATTAAAATTTATAACTTTAGCATCCTAGCACATAAAATAGTCAAATATTCAGACTGAAGTTCAAAATGGTATATATTTAATACAAAATTTTACTGAGAAATTTGATTCGTACTTAATCCCTACATCGAGCTCTACCTCTAGTACTAAATCGTAAATACTTGATGTAAAGGTTTCATACACGTTTTCATTAGTACGCTCGCAAGTCGCTGATACTGATTATCACCCATAATTATTAATTCATAATTCATAATTAACCAAATTAAATCATAAAATTCCAGGCTCACAGGCTAAAATTTTATTTTTTCATATTTATTTATTTATTTATTTTTTTAATCTTATCCTGCATGATTTTTGGATTCGAGTCACGGATACGAATCAAAGCTGTAAGGGGGGATTCGAATAGATTCGCCGAATCCAACACAACTATTCGAATCCAATCAGATTCAAATCAAGCTCAAGCCTGCGCGGACTCAACCCCAAGTAGGCTAACAGACAGCACATTCACCTCCCTCCAGTCTAAATGCAATTCCATAAATATATTCTGTTTTCTAAGAAATATTTCTAGGCCGTAGAGTTCAATGTACTGCGGAAGACCAAACGAGTAATACTATAAAAACATAATTACCTACACTATTATTTTTTTTATTTTTTTTTTAAATTTGAACAGTTAATTTGACCTTGACCAAACTACCTAGATAAAAATTTTGCGTCGGAAAAATTTCAACAACGCAGTTGTTAAGACGAGAAATACGTACGTTTTGAAAAATACTATCTCGCTCATTATCGTAAAATTCATGAAAAAATTTTCTCACTTAAATTACGTCGCATGAACTGGTTACAAACGAGTTAATTCTATCTCCGAACTTGTACTCAACAGAACTAAACAATCGTATTTTAAATCATAAAGCCAAAAATTTATTTCGACTTACCGCGGGTCGTAATTCCAATCCAATTTAGATAACGAGCTAATTTCTTCGAAATATATGTTTTCCCACGAGCAGGCAATCCCACCATTGCAATCACATGAGGAATATGCACGTAGTTTGCACGTTCACCTGCAAATTATGAATTATTTTTAAGCCACAAAAATAAGCTAGAATGGTTTCGTGAATCCGTATTAGGAATTTTTAGGATACTTCTAAAATAGAAATGTTTCTACTCAATGCATTATAACACATAAATAAAATGAAAATGCTTGGAAAAACAAAAAAAATGTAGTTACATTCAAATTACAGTTTTTTTGTTTTTTTTTTCGTTGAGGTTGAATAATCACTCATTCCAATGAAGCCACCACTCCGATCCTCGAAAAAACTCAATTTTAAAAATACTTTATTCAAATAATAGGCCTGATGGACGATGAGATTTAATCCATAATCACTTCAATTAGATCTTGAGCCTTGAAAGAAAGTGATACATATTTAACACATTTCGAAAATGTGATGAAGGAAAATTTCGAGTTTGAATGATGGATAAAATAGCATACATTTCCCGTCAAATGTATAGAAATCAAAGACGATATTCTTTATGAGTTATTTCAACTCGTAAAAACAATTAAACTTAAGTAGCAGAACATAGCAGAAACAATGCACTTCATTATTTGCTGAACAATTATTCAATCACGAGATTATCTTTCTCATTTCAGACATAATTTATAATATGTGTCAAAGCATTCACGCCAGTTGACAAAATTTCCCAGGGTAAAGATATTTCTGAAAATCTGAAATTATAAATTTTCCAAAACTGTAATAAATTAACTTACCTCGAATCGGGAATGGTTTGGTTTGAACAGTATCCGACGATGGAGGAGCGTGCCTGTTCACTTCTGGACACATCTTCATCCTCAAATTTGAAGAATTTCTATTCAAATCACAGACACGTTGCATTGAAATAATGTAATTCCATTAAATCATGATTAAAAAACGAAATATAATTATAAATACTGTCAACTGAAAAGAAAGGAAATATGAACGGAACTCGCAAAAATAATACCGAACGTCTTCAACGAAAGTAAGACAATAGTAACTATATTGTGAAAAGTTTGTGGTATCGTTTATAATTTTTAAATACATGCGTCTGAAAAAGTGTGTTCAATTAAATACTGTTGAATGAGAATTTTATAGCGGAAATTTAGATTCCATATCGAGCATTCAACAACCACAAACGTATTGAACCATTATACATAAGCGATGCGATAATTAGCCTTATTGACCACGAATTTCAACTGCACTTCAATAAACTCCAATTCCCCAAGACTTCTACAATTCAACTAACTCTAATTAAAATTACAGACAAGACAACAACTAACAACGAGTGAGGAGCGAGAACTGTACTGTGACAGTGGACGGACAACAAACGGAAACGATCAACGATAATGCCACAATCACACATAGACCACGTGGAGAATGGGGATAGTACCTTCGAAGATATTTATATATGATGGAGACGACACATGGGCGGTTTCGGTGTCCAACCTAAAAAAAGCACGTCTACTAACCTTTATAGTCAAAGCTACTAACACGTGTACTTCCATCTAATATCTGATTGGAGGAAAATCTCACCACGTGCATTTGTTTATAAACACCGGCGTACAAAGTACCTGACTTTTACACCGACTTTCGATTTTGATTAGTCGGAGTGTTTAGTCTGGGGTACTTCGTATGCCAGTACTTGGCATCTATAGTCAGGACCCTCAACTCCATGTTAAAACTGTTCTATGTCGTCTCCATCATATATATATCCTCAAAGGTTGGCAGTTTGGTATTATCCTTCCAGGATACATATATAATGGAGACCTTTGAGGATATATATATGATGGAGGTGACAAGGAACAGTCTTAACATGGGGTTGAGTGTCCAGACAATAGATGACACATGCTGGTATACAAAGTACCCCAAACTCTACACTGTGATGTGAGGTATATTGATCGAGGACTGAAAAAAGTACTTGAGACTTCAATTCACAATAGAATTTATTTGCAGACTAAAAATACATTTCAAAGTAAAAAGCAGTTTCATACGAAATGGCAAAGCACAGCATTATCGGTGATCGAAAGTAGGGGAAGCGATTTGTATTGAGGTGAGGATTAATCACTTTACACAGAAAAGATAAGTACGGACTTCCATCTTGAAATATGTTTATTTACGACGTTAGTACAACAACTGACGAACGGAGAACATTCTCCGTCGAGCAGTAGCGGGAAGAATATTATGTTGGCGATCAGTGTCGCCACATGCAAAACGAATAAATATAATAGTATGTTACATACAGTGTTAGTCAATGTGATGTCCCGTGTTCGTGAGGTAGTGAGGGAATTGATATAAGTAAAAAATTTGTCACACATTGTATGTATTATTGAAAAAAAAACATATAAACAATAAAAATATTAAAATAAGCAAAAGCAGTCAAAATTATTACATGTAGGTGTCATATACAATTGCTATATATATATATATATAAAATGGTAAAACAAAAATTAAATATGTCGTTGACTAGTATTATAATATACAATTAATATGTGTGTGGAAGTATGTATTATGTGTTTTATCTTAAATATATCGTGTAATTACTAACATGAGGTATACATTTAAGCCTCTGTTATTGTGTCACGTCTTATATAAGTATTGTGTGAGTTTAATTTCAAAAAAAATATATAAATAAAATGGCAGGTCGGAGAGATCAATATCTCCTCATCGTCAGCTGTCTAGAAATAATATTATTATATATGTATATGTCCTTATAATTAATCGTGTGGGGTTTCAATATAAATATGCTATTGTGGGAATCAATTGTGTATATTAGGGAATGCTGATACCAATAAGAGAGGTAGAGCAGCGATAGGGAACTTATTGAACATTGTGATGTGAAGTGTGAAACGACATATGGACTGCTCGGTTTACAATAGGCGCTAAAAGACCGACGCCCATCCGCAGTCCAAAACCAAATATCAAAAAATTTTGAGGGTTATGTCAATTAAGACTATTGGCTGAAAAGTTGACTTGTCCAGAGTATTCTCGTAACGATATTTTGAAACGTTTTCCGATCAAGTGCCTTAGTAAGTATGTCGGCAACTTGATCAGGCGACCTAATATCGTTAAAACTTATGAGTTTATTTTGGAAAGCTTCCAATACTGCGTAACATTTGATCGCTAAAGACCTGGAGCGTTTCTGGCCACCCCCAGATGCAATTTGGGACGCAGATATATTGTCCTCATAGACTTGCACTGGGTCGGTTACAGAGAAAACGCTCTCAGTGAGTCTCCAGATCACATATATATCGTCTAGTGCATCATTCAATGCAATTAATTCGGCTGCAGTCGACAAGGTTGCAACTGAGTTCTGCCGATGATTGGCCCAATTTAACAAGTCTCCGTTAACAAATATCATGTAACCAGTTGTGGAGCACCCATTCTCCAGATTATTTATATCAATGGGTGAATCGTCTACGTCGGGTGCATACGACACATCGACAAAAGCTTTTATGTGTGTTTGGTCAGAGTGGAAGACCAGAGAAAAATCCCTTGTGGTTTTAAGGTATCTAATGATACGACGAACATAATTTTTAATTTCGCTATTGGAGGATGCCTGAAAACGTGACAAATAATTGACGGTGAAGGCAATATCCGGGCGGGTTAGTCTTGCCACATATAGCAAATTCCCAATCATAGCCCTATATTTGGTGTCATCCAATCCATTTTTTGGTCTATTTATTTTTAGTCCTGTCTCCATAGGTGTGGAAGATGGGTTACATTCCGTCATTCCAAATTTCCGGAGAATTTGATCTATATATCTATTCTGTGTTAATATGATTTGTTTCTTAGAAATATCCCTATCTATCTCGAATCCTACAAAAAAGGTTGGATTATTTTCTATTTTTAGTGTGAAATTGTTATTAAAGGTATTTATTAAGTCTTGTGTCCACTCGTTGTGGTTACTAGCCAACAACATGTCATCCACGTAGACTATTAAAAATGCAATTGCACTACTATTATCTTTTTTTATATATAAACACCTATCTATTTTTGAGTGGGTGAATCCAGCTTGAATTATTGTTGAATTCAATAGATCGTACCAACTGACGTTTTCAGTCCATATATAGACTTTATTAATCTTAGGCAATTATTTTCGCCTAGTTGGCATCCCCTAGGGTTGGATATATATATAGGATATTTTATTTGTGAATTAAGAAACTCAGTCTTTATATCAAACTGTGTTATATTTAGATTATATTTGTTTGTAATGGACAATATCCACATTATTAACCAATATTGGATCACCGGGGCATATGTTTCAGTTAGAGAATAGTGAGTAAGATCTTTAAACCCTCTTGCAACCAACCTGGCTTTTGGTATGTGAATCCCTTGGTTGTTGGGTTTTGTGGTGAAACACCACTTTGTGTCCACTAACCTCACATTTCTCTCTCTTGGGACAACTTCCCACACGCCCATATCAGATAGTGACTTCAGCTCGTCATTAATGGCTTGTTGCCACTCTTCCTTAAAAGGTTCGTTTTCAACATCCTCCCATTTTTGAGGGATGTGGTCCTCAATATAGTTTTTATATCTAGATTTAAATAAGTTTAATATTACAGGGGTTTCTATTATATTATTATTATCCTGTATTATTTCATTATTATTATATTTATTATCTATTTGTGTAATATTCCTCGCTTCATCGAATCTGACGTCGCAAGTGACATGCAATTTGTCGATTAATGGGTCCCTTATACAGTACCCACTGTTTGTGTAACCCACGAATATCCCCTTATCAGATCTTTGTGTTAGTTTTGGGTGTTCGATGTTGGTTTTATTTCTTTTATTTTTTGTGGCCTGCTGCTGACGGACTTCTATGGGAATATGTCTAAAAGCGAGAGACCCAAAAACTCTCATATTAGATAGATTCGGTTTTGTACCGTAAAACATTTTGTACGGGGTCCTATAATCTTTGTTGGCCCTAGTTGGGCTTCTGCTTATAACATAAACAGCCGTCAAGACAGCTAAAGACCAAAAACTGAAATCCAGATTGGAGTCAAACAGCATGGCCCTTGTCCTCGCCATGATCGTTTGATTCTGCCTTTCGGCTATTGCATTCAACTCTGGTGAATACGGAACGACAGGCTCAAGGTTCACACCATTTTCCTCACAAAATGTTTTCATATTCGAATCCTGATACTCTTTAGCATTGTCACACCCTAAAGTGGCTATGGGACAGTCTGGAAATTTCAATTTTAATTTCATATATAATTTTTTGAATTCTTCAAACACCATTGACTTTTTCTCAATAGTAGAGATAAAAGTATATTTTGTGGCATGATCCACGAATATCAAAACGTACTTTTCACCATATATTCCTGGTGAGAAGGGTCCCATTGTGTCCGATGAAACGAGTTCAAGTTTTCTTTCTGGCTTGCTGCGAGTTCCATTGTGTCCCAGTCTCCTGGAGTTTGCTTTCACACATGTCTCACACAGGCTGAATTCGTCATCACAAAATGTAATTCCGTTCGGAATACCTCTTGAGACCTTTGTCAAGAATTTTAAATTCTTCCCTGACAGGTGTCCCAATCTCCTATGCCATATCATTTTTTTATCTATTTTTGCTTTCTCTATATTCTCACTTATTCCTTGTTTATCGTTTATTATATTATTATTATTTGTGCCTACATCCTCATTCCTTTCACCACTATCTTCATTTATTTTATTATTTTGTGTATTGTTATTATTATATTTGTCATTAGTGTTTATTATATTATTATCATCTAAGTTATTATTATTTGCTTTTTCTTGTGTATCATTATTGATATTCTCTCTGTCCTCTTCCATTTCCTCCTGACTTTCCTCAACGATTTCCTCTTCTATTTTGTATTACATCCACTCATCCTGGGAATTTATGTTAGGCATGCATGCCAATTTATAGGATTTATTATTATAAGGACATATCTTATTTAAATCGTCTTACATATCTATAATATTGACCATTGATTCCAGTACAATTTCGTACTTTACCATGTACACCCCCCTGATTTTGGGGCTGAAAAAATTACTTTGTCCGTCCCGCAGACGTATATATGCGCTGCAGAAAAGTTTTGGTCTATGCCCAGCGCCCTATTCTCCGTTATTTCAATCCTCGACATAAGGTCCACATTTAGGGATGGTACGTAGTGTACGTTCTTTAATCTTATAACTGTCTGGTTTCTCTCTGAATTTTCCACCCTGATAAACATTGTTCCTATATGAGTGGCAATGAGTAAAGTGTCTTGGATGGCACATTCTAACTCGATAGGCTTTTCAAGCGTTATAGGGTTAGACAATTTCAACAAATCAGAAATGACGTGGGCCACAGCTCCACCATCTAACATTATTCTCTTATTAAGAGGAACATAATCAGAATCTGACTCCTGTTTCGTATCTTTAGATGTTATAAGGTTTATCAATTTATTATTATTTGTGTTATTATTTGGCTCCTGGTCCTTATACCTGATCATCATTGACCATTGCACAACGTGTTCTTTTTTGTTTTTATTATTATTATTATTTTGATTATTTCGTCCGTATCTCGTATTTTGTGCAGGATTATCTAATTTGTCTTGGGGTTTTATACCCTCTTTATCTGACGGACATACCTTAGCTATGTGCCCTTTGCCATGGCACTTGAAACATACTAAGTTATTCGGATTTGGCAAATTATTTTGGTTTTGACTATTATTGTATTTTCTATTTTCATAACTATTATTACTATTCTGAGGCATTTCTGACTTTTGATTATTATTGTATGTCATTTTCCCCTGATTTATATTTTGGTTATGATTCTGATTCCTATTTGTGTAGTTATATCTATTATAATTCCCACCATATTGGAATCTTTGATTTCTATTATTATTATTAAAATTACGAAATTTACTATTATTAAAGTTCCTAGACTTTTTTTCGTCATATAGTCTGTCTGATCTTTCGATCAACATGGCATGAAGTGTCTCGATTGTTTTTTGATCTTGGCTTAATGTATTAAATTCCAGCCTTGTCATGTCATGATCCATGTTCAAAGATATTAGGAGTTGTTCTATCTCCTCCTGTTTGTCTAAGCTTTTTCCACAGTCCCTTATTTTCTGGGCTGCTCGAGAAAACACATCTAAATAGCTTCTCATGTTACCGTCACTATTAAATTTTAACCTCTGAAAGGCCTGCTTCGCATTAATATATGTAACTTGCGTGCAGCTTTTGTACCTTTCATCTAAAACTTTCAGAATCTGATTTATCGTTTTTAAGTCTTTTACTCTTTCTATTAGCTCGTTGTTTAATCCCTGATAAATTAAAGCCTTGCCTTTTTCTTGGTTACGAAAATATGCCATCCTATTAGCCGAACTAGCATTACCAGACTCAGGGTTTAAAAAATTATTTAGTTCCAATCCCAAAAACAGCACTTCGGTTTCAACATCATGCAATACTGGGTACAGTCCCTCTGCATAGAGTGTTGACACCATCGTGGTCCTCCAGGCATCATAATTCCTCCCATCAAATACCTTTTTTGTATCGAATCTCGACATTTTATTATTATATTTTGGGTATTAGGGAGTTTATGTCCTACTTCAGAAACACGAGAGCTTAAATCTAAGGGGTAACACGGTCTCAACCTGCTCGATTGGGAATGCAAATTAAAAAATATTATATTATGATTTTCATTAATTAATCAATATTCTAAATTAATTCTTACGAAATATACTGCCAAGGATGAGGTGATCTCTCCGCCGTTGTTACTGCTTCTTGAGCGGTCAAATTACTGTGATTTTATTTTCGTCAAAAATTTCCAATGTCAAATTAATTAAAGTCCCAAATCTTATTTCAGAGCATCGATGATTCTATCAAACACATCAAAGTTCAAATTAATACACAGTGCGAAAATATTTAACAAATGTGAGAGAGATGATTACTGAAAGGGAAACAATTTATCAATCTACATCAATTGAATCAATCTTTTATTCGATGTGAACAGGAAAAAATCTGTCACTTGTGTCAATGTTCGAAAAATGAGTTTTCTATTGTTGGATTCGATAATTCTCATCCAACAAAGATTTCTTCTTTCTTTCAATTCTCAACCAGCAAGATAAAATTTGAAGGCTATCGATACCACCTTTCAAGTCTCAACTTTGCTTAATATCTGGTTGAGAATTTTCCTGAAATATATTGAAATATAATATTATTTTACTGTAATTTAAATTTTTCAGGTTAATTTTGGGCAAAATCACACGAAATATATATTAATTAACTTAGACTTTTTACTTATCTTTAACTTTTCGTTTCTTTTTTCGTATTTTTCGAAGTTTTTCTTCTGATACCTCGCCCAAATGACACCAATCTGCGACGATCTTCACTCTGCAACCTTTGAATTTTCGCTCTTCTTTCGCTGTTTCAGTCCCTGGAACACAGCATGAACAATTGCCAACCGTTTTTGACTGTATGCACTTGTCTACCGAACCATAGAATCCTTTCGTATCTGATTTGTTTTCTCCAGACTTTTGACTTTGACGTTTTCACAGGCACCCAAGATTTTACCGTTGTTTTCATTAATTTCACTTTTATTTCACTTTAATTTGTTACTTTACTTTAATTGAACATTTAACTTTTTCAGGATAGTTACTTTAATCACTGAATTGAACGTTTTCTTCACGAATTTTAATTTTTCCTACCACTTTGCATGGAGGTATCACTCGGCACTAAGCCTTTCACTTTTTGTGAAACACGAACTTTCAAATATTAATAAAATACACAATTATCACATTTCAATTTACCGCACTTATTTCTGTTGCCCGCAGCTCTGCTAACATATTGAGGTGAGGATTAATCACTTTACACAGAAAAGATAAGTACGGACTTCCATCTTGAAATATGTTTATTTACGACGTTAGTGCAACGACTGAGGAACGGAGAACATTCTCCGTCGAGCAGTGGTGGAAAGAATATTATGTTGGCAATCAGTGTCGCCACATGCAAAACGAATAAATGTAATAGTATGTTACATACAGTGTTAGTCAATGTGATGTCCCGTGTTCGTGAGGTAGTGAGGGAATCGTATCCCAACAATTTGTGAAATGAGTAGTGTATGACATATATATATAGTGAAATGAGGTGGGATTTCCATTGCAATACCCTCCTGAAATTTTACCGGTTCGTATTCTTCACCACTACGATTGCTGAAAGTAAACGGAATTCAATTTCAAATAAATAAATAAAAATTATTACGATAAAAAAATATTAAAAAAAAAAAATATATGGTAACTAGAATTAATTTTGTTGTGTTGCGCTTCGAAAAAAAAAAAAGTGATTAATAATAAAAAATACAATAAATAGTTAGGTAACATGCATAATAAATTTCAAAAAAAAATATGTGTACGTATATAAAAATGGTAACGTGCAAAAAAAGTTTCGTATAATAATGAGTAATAAACGAATAAAGAGAATATATATATAGGTAACAATATGATTCATACCATCGTGTGCCGAAATAAATTCATGAACATGAAATACAAAAATGAAAAAGAAAAAAAATTGACAAATGTATTTGTGGTAGAGATATCGATGCATTTGAAACGTTACGTTTTATTATCTTATCTTAGTTCTAAACAGGTAATAGTCTGAAAGAATAATATACATTGTCCGTTTATTTTATCTTTTGTATACGGTTATTGTGTCCTACGTGGCATTTAACATGTTTATTTTTTGATAAGGAAGGTTGTATGGCTAATCTTGTTTGCGGTCATGTAATGAGCTATAATGAGTTTTATCTTTATTGTATTTATTGTTAAGTTTTTCCTTTCATGAATCGTGTGGGAATTTTTCGTATATTTCTCTCACGCTAGTTCAGAATTGTATGTGTTTCTTTTATTTCATATTATAGAGTTTCTACTTGCTCGATTTTAATGGGGTTTTTATTGTCTGATTTTGTAGAAATTCAAGCATCTATTTTCGACAAAAGTTTTCTAGAAGGGTATTATTATTAAGTATTATTTTCTATTAATGTAAGGGTATTTTTTTGGCAATATATTTCACGTTTCGACTACAATTTTGGACTTGGGACAACTTGTATTTGGAATAATATATTTTGAAATAAACGATTTTAATATTTTATGAGTATATATTTGTATTTTCGAGTATTTTGACCACAATATTTTCAAATTTGGTTCGATCCAATGATTTTGTTAAAATATCAGCTAACTGATTCTCCGAACTTACTGCTCTGAAATGTATTATTTTTTCTTCAATAGCCTCTAAAATGGAATAAAACTTAATCATGAGGGCTCTTGATTTTTTCTGACTCCCTTCCGAACATATTTTTTAAGTGGAGATGTTATCTTCCATGATATCTTTTGTTATTTTTTCTTCAGAAGTTTCAAAATTCATGTGTTGTATTACTTTAATGATATCTAATGAATCAAAAACTGTTATGATTTTGGCAGTGGTACTAGATGAAGGATGGATTGTTTGTTTTGAACAGTTCCATTCTATCAAATCTCCGTTTGCAAAAATCATAAATCCAGTTATTGATTCGCCCTTTTGTAAATTATTTATATTAATATTGCTATCATCAACTTGAGGGGCATACGAAGCATCCACATAGGCTTGAATTATATCCCTTTCAGATTTATACGTTAAAGTGTAATTTTTTGTTGAATTTACATACCTAAATATTCTCCTAACGTAATTTTTTAGTGTATCATTCGAATTATTTTGGAAATGTGAGAAAAAGTTTACTGGGAATAGTATATCTGGTCTTGTAAATCTAGCTAAATATAATAAATCCCCTATCATTGATCTAAATTCGGTATCGTCTTTTATATTTTCAATTTTGTCTATTTTGAGCCCTGTTTCCATTGGAGTATTTGTATTTTTTATTTCAGATATTCCGAATTTTTTAATCATTTTTCAATATGTTTATTTTATGACAGAATTATTGTTTTATTTTTGATGTCTCTGTTAATTTCCAGTCCAACGAAAAATCTAGGGTTGTTTATGATTGTAATTTTAAACAATTTTTGTAGTTCCTATTAATTTTTGTTATTGATATTTGTGTATTGGATACTATTAATATATCGTCCATATAACTTAGGAAATATATTTTTTCATTTGGTTTATTAATTTGATAAAGACATCTATCAGCTTTACTTCTAGAAAAGCCCATTTCTTTTATTTTAAAGTCTAATAAGTCGTACCATGATTTACTTGACATTTTCAGTCCACAAATTGATTTTTTCAGTTCTAGTACCTGATTTGAGTAAATATTTATTCCTTCTGGTCTTCTTACATATATGGGTTTTATTATGGGAGAATTCAAGTAGGCCTTTTTCACGTCATATTGGACGAGTATTAATTAGTTTTTGTTAACAGTGGAAAGTAACCATCTAATAGTACTTATTGAGGCATTGGGGCCATGTGTTTCAGTAATATTGTACTCCATCCTGTCCTTAAAGCCCCTTGCCACTAATCAGGCTTTTGGTTTTGGATTTCCAAACTCATCGTAGTTAATTGTGAAAATCCACCTCGTATCTATTAATTTTTGACGGTCATAGTCTACTATTTCCCAGACATTCATGTCATTAAATGAATTAAATTCATTGTATATTGCATGTACCCATTCTTCCCTGAAAGGATTATTATTAATTTCATTAAAAGTTTTAGGTACACAGTCTTCTATGTACATTTTGTTGTAGTTGATATTAACATTCATAATTACAGTATTTATTATGCCTAGATCATGTTCGTAATTGGCTGGTTTTATTATTAGTGGTTTTTTAGCAATTTCAAGTGATTTTACATTCTGGGATTCATCAACTTTAACATCGCATGCTATATACGACTTGGTATCAAATGGATCCCTTAAACAATAGCCTGTATTAGTGTAACCCATCATAATGCTTTTTTCTGCTCTGTGTGCCAATTTTGGATCTATTTTATTTTTTGATTTTGATTTAGCTTTAGTAGCATTTTGTTTTCTGACTTCTATGGGGATATGTCTATAGGTTAAAGAACTGAAGATTTTAAAATTTTTCAAATTGGATTTAATGCCTTAAAATAATTTATATGGAGTTTTGTATTCGGGATTAGCTTTAGTGGGTGATCGATTCATCAAATAAGCTGATGTCACAATAGCGTATGACCAATATTTAATATCGAGATTGGCATCAATGATCATGGCTCTTACCTTTGACTATACAGAATTAACATGGACTGCTATTTGATTGAAAAATACGTACAAAATTTTGTTATCAATTGCCAAGACATAGGAGGAAAAAGTTAGTTGGGTTGGGTTGATAATGATTTCAATGTTCTTTGCGCAGTAATTTTGTTTAGAATAGAAATTATAAAAATTTAATATTGAAGATGCATCTGCAGAGGCTGGCGATATATCCGAAATGGACTGATTAAGAACAAAAATCTTTTATCCTCCACTGAAAACGAATTATAAAATTTGAAAAGAGTTAAACTTGACAACTGATTATTAACATATTAGAATATTAATTATTTATTATGCACCATGCGCAGTCTACTCCTTTAATTCATCCATTAAATTATAAGATATAATTCAAAACTTTCTCGTTAATAAAAATTTAAAAATATAATTAATTCAGTTCAACCTCAAATTTCAGTAATATTTTACTGTTTTACGAATCCTTATCATACCTGACCCTACTAACTTCATCTTACATCTTCTAACGTCATTCTTATCACAAATAGCAGTCCATGTTAATTCTGTATAGTCAAAGGCTCTTACTCTCCTCATTAAAGTTTGGTTTTGCATTTTGGCTACAACATTCAGTTCAGGGAGTAAGGAACAACATAATCCATTGTTATGCCATTCTCGTTACAATAATTAATTATTTTACTATCGGTATATTCTATTGCATTGTCGCATCCAATTGTTCCTATGGGGAAGTCAGGGAATTTATTTTTCATCAAAACTATCATATTTTTGAATTCAATGGCTACTTGATTTTTACTTACAATTGGTGCAACAAATGTATATTTCAAATAATGATTGATAAAAGTTAGAATGTATTTTTGATTTGTTATTGATGGGGTAAATGGACACATTATGTCCGATGAGGTTATTTCTAATTTCCTTGATGGTTTTGTTCTAATACCATTATGACACAATCTCGTATTATTAGCAATGCAGCATATTTGACAGTTTTTAAAATCATCATCCCGAAAGTTCATATTTTCTGGAATTCCAATTGATAAATTTTTTAATTTTTTAATATATCGTGCATTTAAATGTCCTAGCTTTCTATGTATAACAGTTTTTTTATTTAAAGTATTATTATTATTAGCTTGAATCTCATTTCCATCATCAGTATTATTATTATTAATTATATTGTCATCATTTGATGTGAGTTCAAGATTAGCGTTATTTTCATTTTTACCCCCTCAAATAAATCTTTATTTTCATTAGATGTGCTTGGATTATCTTCTTCTTGTATATCTAGATCTATAGAGAAATTATCCCACTCATTCTCATTATCTTGAGTTACCGGACATATTTTAGTATAATTTTCGTATTTCTGAGCAATTTTTTCATTTTTTTAAAATTTATTTTCATTAATGTTGTTTAGAATATTATAATGGATGTAAAATATACCATTTTCTTTTATGGTTGTTATTAACACTTCTCCATTTTCGATAAAGTAAATATTCGCTCTATCTTTTTGTTGATCAATGTTAACTGTGCTTGTATTTGTAATTTTTATAGCAAATATTATGTCTATATTTAAATCTGGTACATAATGTACATCATTTAGTTCCATTAATGATTGTATTTTTTGAGAGTTTTCTACTTTTATTACCATTTTTCCAGTGTGTGTGGCATACAAGAAGGAATTTTTTCCAGCACATTCCAGTTTTACTGGGGTAATGAATTTTTCAATTTCAATTAGTTTTCCTAGGTCTGATGTTAAATGAACTTCAGCTGCTCCATCCAAAATTGGTCTGTTACTTAATATTGTGTAATTTTCATTATATTCATTATTTTTAACCAATTTACTTAATAGCCAATCTTTTTGATCATTTGAAAATTTTTTTACCATACAGGACATTTTTACCTGTTGCTCAGGGTTTACTTTTTTATTTGTATTATTATTATTTTGATTTGTTTTAGGTGGGTAATTGTTTTGATTTTTATTCGAGTTTTCATTATTACTTTGAGAATTATTATTATTACAATTTTGTGCAATATGACCATTTTGACCGCATTTGTAACATTTTGGATTATTGGGATTATAGTTTCTGTTATTGCCTCGGTAACCATTGCCTCTATAATTACTATTTCCATGATAATTATTTCCTCTATAATTATTACTGTTATTATTTGTACCATTACCATTACTATTGTGATTCCCATTTGATTCATTATTATTATTATTATTATTATTATTATTATTATTATTATTATTATTATTATTATTATTATTATTATTATTATTATTATTATTATTATTATTATTATTATTATTATTATTATTATTATTATTTGTGTTATTATGACCATTATTGCAATTGCCAATTCTATAATTATAATTATTATTTCCATTATTCCTGAAATTATTATTTTGGGAATTATAATTACTATTATTCTATTTTTTCATTATCTGATCACAAAATTTTTGATCAGAATCTTCCCTTAAAATTCTTTTAAAGTTATCAATATTTTTCAAATCATTTGTGAGATTCTCAAACTGCATTTTGGCCAAAGCCTGCTCATAACACAATGCTAGTTGCAAATTTTCCAGTTCCTCTTTCTCACTTACCTCCTTTCCATTGTCACACATATCTGTAACTAATTCGTACCATTTTTTAAGGAACCCCCTCATATTGCCTCTTGGTTGGAATCTAAATTCCATCCATTTGGGTTTAGCCATATTTGCTGTGACAGTAGTTTTTGATCCATATATGTTATCTAACTTTTTTAGCATCATTACTGCTGTATGACAGTCCCTTATTTGCTTAGTTATGTCAATCGATACCCTTTCTAATACAAATGCTTTAGCATTGTCTTGCATTTTGCAATAATTTAGCATCTCACATTCGGGTCTAAAATTTAAATCATCTATATGAGTAATGTATGGTTCTAAGTATTCATGTTCCCCAAATATATCATAATATCCCGCTCCTTTTATTGCGGAGATGATCATCCTTCTTCAATCCAAGTAATATTTTCCATTAAAAACTTTCCCTAAGGGTGCTTGAATGGGTTTAATTTCATTCGGGGATGACATTTTTTCTTTTATTTTTTGAAAACCTAACAAATTATTTTCTTTATTTGTGATAGCTACATATTTTTTGTTTTCCAATAATTCTTTTTCGATTTTATTTGTTAATTTTTGTTCTAATAGTTCTATTTTTTTAAATTCTATTTCACTATAATTTGTTTTTTCTTTTTATACGCTTTTATTTAATTCTATTTTATCCAGCTTTTTTAATTTTATTTAATTATTATTAAAAAATCTATTTATTAATTTTTTGTCCGATTCAAATGAGCTATAAATCCTTGACAAAAATAATTTGGAGATGAATCTAGTATTTTAATATATTTAGTGCTGCTAATCTCTTCTATTCATCCTGAGATATCAATTACGAAAGATTCTAATATAATTTCTCCTGTAAAGTATTTATGGAAGGGTAGATCATACGTTTCTAATTTCAGATCTATCACTTTTTCTCCTTCAAACTTTTTCAGTAAGATTTTCAATTCCTCACTTTCAACTTTATACTCTCCAATTCTATTTTCCAATATATTAATTAAATGGGACATATATATTATTAGATAGAGGAAAAAAAAATTTTTGTTTTTGCCACTCAAACACAATATCAATATACACAAAAATAATTAACTACAATATTGTTCCATCTCATTTTTGCAGACGATTCAGTTTGTCTACAAAAATGTGTTGAACAAAATATAGACAACTATTATTCCTAATTCTTGGAATAACTAATAGCTGTCTATATGATACCTAGCTTCCCACAGATGAACACACTAGTGTGATATGAGGTATGACATATATATATTATGATGATGATGATGAAGAATATGATGTGGTGGGATTTCCGTTACAACAATAATTATTAAAGAAATAAAAATTCAATAAATTCAACGAAGAGGAGCAATTTGCCGCAAACACAAATGTGAAAGACAAAGAAAGTATTTGTTTATTTATTTTCCGTCTCTTTTTAACACGTTTGTTTAGGTTTGTTTATATTGACTATATTGAGCGTAAGCGTTCTAGATGAAACCGGTTAAAATTTTCTTGCTTTCCCTTAATTATTGACTCTTATTCTTCCTGATAAGTGATAATTAAGGAAAATCTTTGACTATATAGCTTATGGACTGCTAGAACTGATAAGAAATACATGGGGTTAAATGGAAGACCGCTAAAGCCACTGTTAACAGGCGTTCTTTTTACGAAAAACAACCTTTGATGATAAGTGATAGTGATTCCAAATTTCCAATTCTGGCTAGAAAAAAATTAATTTTTATATTTCGTTAATTTAGTAATTAAAATTATATTTGAAAATAATTAATTTTATTATTATTCTACTTTGCCATTGACACATGATAAAATGGCATTATTTGTAAGTTTATAGAATAATTAATGACATAAATATGTCATACTTTACTAAAACTTCATTCCACTGATAGTTTCAGTGCATCAAAACTTGACTTAACAGAAGAGATGAGTATACATCCACTATCTAATGATCTAGAAGCATCTAATGGCAATAGCTTATATAGTGTTGGGATATGATTCCCTCACTACCTCACGAACACATAATACCACATTGACTAACACTGTATGTAACATAATATTACACTTATTCGTTTTACATGTGGCGACACTGATCGCCAACATAATATTCTTTCCGCCACTGCTCGACGGAGAATGTTCTCTGTTTGTCAGTTGTTGTACTAACGTCGTCAATAAACATTTTCAAGATGGAAGTCCGTGCTTATCTTTTCTTTGCAAAGTGATCAAACCTCACCTCAATATGATAGCAGAGCTGCGAGTCAAAGAAATAAGTGCGGTAATTGAAATGTGATTGTGATAATCGTGTAATTTATTAAAATTCAAAGTTCGTGTTTCACGCAAAGTGAAAGGCTTAGTGCCAAGTGATACCGCCACGCAAAGTGGTAGGAAAAGTTAAAGTTTGTGAACAAAAAAGTTTGATTCAGTGATTAAAGTAACTATCCTGAAAAAGTTAAATGTTTAATTAAAGTAAATCAACAAATTAAAAGAGTAATAAAAGTGAAATTAATGAAAACAACGGTAAAGTCTTGGGCGCCTGTGAAAACGTCAAAGTCCAAAGTCTGGAGAAAACAGATCAGATACGAGAGGATTTTATGGTTTGGTAGACCAGTGCACACAATCAAAAACGGTTGGCAATTGTTTATGCTGTGTTCCAGAGAGTGAAACAGTGGAAAAAGATCAAAAATTCAGAAGTTGCAGAGGAAAAGCGACGGAGTTTGGTGTCAATTGGGCAAGGTAGCAGTAGAAAAACATCGAAAAAATAAAGATAAGTAAAAAGTTTAAGTTAATTAACGAATATTTCGTGTGATTTTGCCCAAAATTAATCTGAAAAAATTAAAATTACAGTAAAATAAAGTTATATTTCAATATATTTCAGGTAAATTCTCAACCAAATCCTAAGTAAAGTTGAAACTTGAAAGGTGATATTGACAGCCTTCAAACTTTATCTTGTTGGTTGAGAATTGAAAGAAAAAGGAAATCATTGTTGGATGAGACTCATCGAGTCCAACAATAGAAAACCTACATTTTGAATATTGACATTAGTGACAGATTTTTCCTGTTCACATACAATAAAAGATCGATTCAATTGATGAAGACTGATAAATTATTTTTCTTTCATCAGTAATCTTTTTCATACTTGTTAAATAATTTTTGCACTGTGTATTAATTTGGATTTTAACGTGTTTAATAGAATCATCGGTATTCTGAAACAAGACTTGAGACTTTGACTAATTTAATTTTGAACATTTTCGACGATAAAATCACAGTAATTTGATCGCTCAAGAAGCAGAAACAACAGCGGAGAGATCACCTCATCGTCGGCAATATATATTTCCTAAGATTTAAATTAGAATATTGACTAATTATTGAATATCATAATATAATATATTTAACTTGCATTCCCGATCGAGTGGTTGAGATTGTGTTGTGCATTATCGTGCGATTGAGACCGTGTTATCCCCTAAAATTAAGTTCTCGTGTTTCTGAGGTAGGATCTAAACTCCCGAACACCCAAAATTTAATAACAAAATGTCAAGATTTGACACAAAAAAGGTATTCAACGGGAAGAATTATGATGCCTGGAGGACCACGATGGTCTCAACACTTTATGTGGAGGGATATTGTACCCGATAATGCATGATGTTGAGACTGAAGTGCTATTTTTGGGACTGGAATTAAACAGTTTTTTAAACCCTGAATCTGGCAATGATAGTTCAACTAACAGGATGGCCTATTTCCACAATCAAGAAAAAGGAAAGGCTTTAATTTACCAGGGATTAAACAACGAACTAATTGAAAGGGTAAAAGATTTAAAAACAATAAACTAAATTTTAAAAGTCTTAGATGAAAGGTACAAAAGCTGCACGCAGGTTACGTATATTAATGCGAAGCAGGCCTTTCAGAAGTTGAAATTTAATAGTGATGGGAATATGAGAAGCTATTTAGACGTGTTCTCTAGATCAGCCCAAAAAATAAGGGACTGCGGTAAAAATTTAGACAAACAGGAGGAGATAGAACAACTCCTAATATCACTGAACATGGACTACAATATGACAAGGCTGGAGTTTAATACCTTAAGCCAGGACCAAAAAACTATTGAAACACTCCATGCCATGTTGATCGAAAGATCAGATAGATTATATGACGAGAAGAAGTCTAGACACTTTAACAATAAATTTCGTAATTTTAATAATAATAATAATAAAAATCAGAGATTCCAATATGGTGGAAACTATAATAGATATAATAACACAAATAGAAATCAGAACTATAATCAAAATGTAGATCAGGGGAAAATGACATATAATAATAATCAAAAGTCAGAAATGCCTCAAAATAATAATAATAATTACGAAAATAGAAAATATAATAATAACCAAAATCAAAATAATTTGCCAAATTCGAACAATTTAGTATGTTTTAAGTGCCATGGCAAAGGGCACATAGCCAAAGTATGTCCGTCAAATAAAGAGGGTGCAAAACGCCAAGATAAATTAGATGGTCCTGCACAGAATACGAGATACGGACGAAACAGTCAAAATAATAATAATAACAAAAGTAAAAAAGAAAATGACGTTCAGTGGTCAATGATGATAAGGTACAAGGGCCAAGAGCCAAACAAGAACATAAATAATAATAAATTAATAAATCTAATAACATCTAAAGACACGAAGCAGGAGTCAGATTCAGATTATGTCCCTCTTACCAATAGAATAATGTTAGATGGTGGAGCTGTTACCCACGTCATATCTGACTTATCAAAATTGTCTAACCCCATAATGCTGGAAAAGCCTATCAAATTAGAATGTGCCATCCAAGATACATTACTTATTGCCACACACATAGGGACTATGTTTATCAGGGTGGAAAATTCAGAGAGGAATCAAACAGTCATAAGATTAAAGAACGTACATTACGTACCATCCCTGAACATAGACCTTATGTCAGGGATTAAGTTAACAGAAAATAGGGCGCTAGGCATAGATCAGAATTTCTCTGCGGCGCATATATACGTTAGGGGAACAGATGAGGTAATTTTTTCTTCCCCAAAAATAAGGAGGGTATACATGGTAAAGTACGAAATTGTACCCGAATCCATGGTCAATATTATAGAAAATGAAGATGATTTAAATAAAATATGTCCCTATAATAATGAATCGAATAAATTGGCATGCATGCCCAACATAAATTCCCAGGATGAATGGATGGAATACGAAATAGAAGAGGAAGTTATTGAGGAAAGTCAGGAGGAAGATGAAGAGAATGGAGAGAATAATAATAATAATAGACAAGAAAACATCAATAATAATAACGAAAATAATAATGATATAATAAAATCTAACGATGAATATGATAACAATAACATACAAAATGATAGAATTACTGAAGGTAGTAGTGAAATGAATGAGGATGTAGGTATAAATGATAATAATATAACAAATAATAATGATATAATAAACAATAATCAAGAAATAAGCGAGAATATAGAAAAATTAAAAATATATAAAAAAATGATATGGCATAGGAGATTGGGACACTTATCAGGAAAAAATTTAAAATTCTTGACAAAGGTCTCAAGAGGTATTCCAAACGGAATTACATTTCGTGATGATGAATTCAGTCTGTGTGAGATATGTGTGAAAGCAAACTCTAAAAGATTAGGACACAGTGGAACTCGCACAAGACCGGAAAGAAAACTAGAACTCGTTTCATCGGATACAATGGGCCCCTCCTCATCAGGAATATATGGTGAAAAGTACGTTTTGATATTCGTGGACCATGCCACAAAATATACTTTTATCTCCACTATTGAGAAAAAATCAATGGTTTTTGAGGAGTTTAAAAAATTATACATGAAATTAAAATTGAAGTTCCCGGATCACCCTATAGCTACGTTAAGATGTGACAATACCAGGGAGTATCTAGATTCGAATATGAAAACATTTTGTGAGGACAACGGCGTAAACCTTGAGCCAGTCGTTCCGTATTCACCAGAGTTGAATGCGATGGCCGAAAGGCAGAATCAAACGATCATGGGGAGGACAAGGGCTATGTTGTTTGACTCCAATCTGGATTTCAGTTTCTGGTTGTTGGCTGTTCTGACGGCTGTTTATGTTATAAACAGAAGCCCAACTAGGGCCAATAAAGATCATAAGACCCCTTTTGAAATGTTTTACGGCATAAAGCCGGACTTATCTAACATGAGAGTTTTTGGGTCTCTTGCTCATAGACACATCCCCATAGAGGTCCGTCAGCAACAGGCCACTAAAAATAAAAGAAAAAAAGTAAATATTGAACACCTGAAACTAACCCAGAGATCCAATAAAGTAATATTCGTAGGGTATACCAATAGTGGGTACTGTATAAGGGACCCATTAATATATAAATCACACGTTACATTTGACGTAAGATTTGATGAAACGAGAAATATAAAACAAATAGATAATAAAAATAATAATAATGAAATAATACAGGATAATAATAATATAATAGAAACCCCTGTAATCTTAAATTTATTCAAATCAAGATACAAAAATTATATTGAGGACCACATCCCTCAAAAATGGGAGGATGTCGAAAACAACCCTTTTAAGGAAGAATGGCAACAAGCCATTACTGACAAGCTGAAGTCACTATCTGATATGGGTGTGTGGGAAGTTGTCCCAAGGGAGAGAAATGTGAGGTTAGTAGATACGAAGTGGTGTTTCACCACGAAACCCGACAACCAAGGTGTTCATATACCAAAAGCCAGGCTGGTTGCAAGGGGTTTTAAAGATCTCACTCACTATTTTCTAACTGAAACATATGCCCCGGTAATCCAATATTGACTGATAAGATGGATATTATCCATCACCAACAAATATAATTTAAATATAACACAGTTCGATATAAAAACAGCTTTCCTCAATTCACAAATGAAATAGCCTATATTTATATCAAACCCTAAAGGATGCCAACTAGGCAAAAACAATTGTCTAAGACTAATAAAGTCTATATATGGACTGAAAACGTCTTCCAAGAGTTGGTACGACTTGTTGAATTCAACAATAATTCAAGCTGGATTCATCCAATCAAAAATAGATAGATGTTTATATATAAAAAAAGATAATAGTCCTGCAATGGCATTTTTAATAGTCTACGTGGATGACATGTTGTTGGCTAGTAACCACGACGAGTGGACACAGGACTTGATAAATACCTTCAATAACAATTTCACCTTAAAAATAGAATATAATCCAACTTCCCTTGTAGGTTTCGAAATAAGTTGGGATACTTCTAGGAAACAAATTATATTAACACAAAATAGATATATTGATAAAATTCTCCGGAAATTTGGAATGACGGAATGTAATCCATCTTCCACACCTATGGAGACGGGATTAAAAATAAATAAGACAAAAAATGGATTGGATGATACCGAATATAGGGCTATGATTGGGAATTTGCTATATGTGGCAAGACTGACCGGCCCGGATATTGCCTTCACCGTCAATTATTTGTCACGTTTTCAGGCATCCTCCAATAGTGACGTCAAAAATTATGTTCGTCGTATTATTAGGTACCTTAAAACCACAAGGGACTTCTCTCTGGTCTTCCACTTTGACCAAACACAGATTAAAGCTTTTGTCGATGCGTCGTATGCACCCAAAGTAGACGATTCACCCATAGATATAAATAACTTGGAGAAAGGGTGTTCCACAACTGGCTATATGATATTCGTTAACGGAGACTTGTTAAATTGGGCGGTTCACCGACAAAACTCGGTTGCAACTTTGTCGACTGCAGCCGAACTAATTGCATTAAATGATGCACTAGACGACATATATGTGATCTGGAGACTTACTGAGAGTGTTTTCTCTGTAACCGACCCAGTGCAAGTCTACGAGGACAATTTATCTGCGTCTCGTATTGCATCTGGGGGAGGCCAGAAACGCTCCAGGTCCCTTGCGATCAAATGTTACACAGTATTGGAAGTTTTCCAAAAGAAATTAATAAGTTTCAATGATATTAGGTCACCCGATCAAGTTGCTGACATACTTACTACGGCACTTGATCGGAGAACCTTTCAAAATATCGTTATGAGAATACTCTGAACAAGTCAACTTTTCAGCCAATAGTCTTAATTGACATAACCCTCAAAACTTTTTGATATTTGGTTTTGGACTGCGGATGGGCGTCGGTCTTTTAGCGTCTATTGTAAACCAAGCGGTCCATATGTTGTTTCACACTTCACATCATAATATTCAATATGTTCCCCGTCGCTGCTCTGCCACTCTTATTGGTATCAGTATTCCCCAATATATAAAATTGATTCCCACAATAGCATATTTATATAAAACCCCACACGATTAATTATAAGGACATATATATATATATATATAATAATATTATTTCTATACAGCTGACAATGAGGAGATATTGATCTCTCCGACCTGCCATTTTTATTTATATATTTTTTTAAAATTAAAATCACACAATACTTATAAGACGTGACACAATAACAGAAGGTTAAATGTATACCTCATGTTAATAATTACACGATATATTTAAGATAAAACATTTGACATATACAACCACACACATTTTAATTGTTCATCATAATACTAGTCAACGACATATCTAATTTTTTTTTACCATTTTTATATATATAGCAATTTTATATGACACCTATATGTAATAATTTTGACTGCTATTGCTTATTTTAATTTTTTATTTTTTATATGTTTTTTTTGAATACATACAATGTGTGACACATTTTTACTTATATGTTCGTTGGTCCGTTTTGAATCGCAGGGGGGTGTTGGGATACGATTCCCTCACTTCCTCACGAACACATAATACCACATTGACTAACACTGTATGTAACATAATATTACACTTATTCGTTTTACATGTGGCGACACTGATCGCCAACATAATATTCTTCTCCCCACTGCTCGACGGAGAATGTTCTCCGTTTGTCAGTTGTTGTACTACGTCGTCAATAAACATTTTCAAGATGGAAGTCCGTGCTTATCTTTTCTTTGCAAAGTGATCAAACCTCACCTCAATATATAGTTAACTGTATAGTATAGTATTAAGATAAGAATAAAGAAATTATTAATATTTTCCTTATTCTACCTGTATATAAGTACATAATTCTTTGATGAGTTTTCCATTGACAGTAATAACATTTAATCCCATTTGCATTAAAACGTTCTGTATAAAAAAAAAGTAAGAATTACAGAACGAAATAATTAGGTCTAAATATAAAATACACGATATTCTACCTGATACAAATTGTTGAGGTGAGTTTCGATCAATTCATAAAAGAAAAATAAGCACGGACGTTCATCTTTAAAAAAAGGTTTATTGATGACATTAGTACAACGACTGACAAATGGAGAACATTCTCCGTCGAGCAGTGGCGGAAAGAATATTATGTTGGCGATCAGTGTCGCCACATGTAAAACGAATAAGTGTAATAATGTGTTACATGCAGTGTTGGTTAATATATAGTTTTGTGTTTGTGAGGTAGTGAGGGAATCATATTCCAACACCCCCCTGCGATTCAAAATGGATGAACGAACATACAAGAAAACAATGTCACATATTCTATGTATTTAAAACAAACATATAAACAATAAAAAAATAAGCAATAGCAGTCAAAAATATTACATATAAGTGTCACATAGAATTGCTATATATATAAAAATTGGTATATTAAAATAAATTTAGGTATGTCGTTGACTAGTATAATGTTGTACGATTAAAATGCGTATAAGTTCATATATTGAATTTTGTTCTATCTTAAATATATCGTGTAAGTGTTAACATGAGGTATATATTTAACCTTATGTTCTAGTGTCACGTCTTATAAATATTGTGTGATTTTTTAATTTAACATATATAAAACCAGTCGGAGAGATCGATATCTCCTCATCGTCAGCTGTGGAGAGATAATAATATTATTATATATATATATATATATATGTCCTTATAATTACTTATGTGGGGTTTTAAAAATATAAATGTGCTATTGTGGGAATGAATTGTGTATATTAGGGAATGCTGATGCCAATAAGAGAGGCAGAGCAGCAATGGGGAACCTATTGAACATTGTGTGATGAAGTGTGAAATGACATATGGACCGCTCAAAAGACTGACGCCCACCCGCAGTCCAAAACCAAATATCAAAAATTTTGAGGGTTGAGTCAGTTAAGACTATTGGCCGAAAGGTTGACTTGTTCGGAGTATTCTCATAACAATATTTTGGTATGTTTTTCAATCAAGTGCTTTAGTTAAAATATCAGCAACTTGATCGGAAGACCTAATATCGTTAAACATTATTAATTTATTTTGGAATGCTTCCAATACTGCATAGCATTTGAAAGCTAGGGACCTGGAGCGTTTCTGGCCTCCCCCAGATGCAATACGTGACGCGGATATATTATCCTCGTACACCTGCACTGAGTCGGTTACAGAGAAAACACTCTCAGAGAGTCTCCAGATCACATATATGTCGTCTAGTGCGTCATTCAACGCAATTAAATTTGGCTGCAGTTGACGAGGTTGCAACCAAGTTCTGCCGGTGAATGGCCCAATTTAACAAGTCTCCGTTCACAAATATCATATAGCCAGTTGTGGAGCACCCTTTCTCCAAATTGTCCATTTCTATGGGTGAATCGTCTACGTCGGGTGCATACGACGCATCGACAAATACCTTGATCTGAGTTTGGTCAGAGTGAAATACAAGAGAGAATTCCCTTGTTGTTTTAAGGTACCTAATAATGCGACGAACATAATTCTTAATTTCGCTATTGGAGGATGCCTGAAAACGTGCAAATAATTGACGGCGAAGGCAATATCCGGGCGGGTCAGTCTTGCCACATATAGCAAATTCCCAATCATGGCCCTATATTCAGTGTCATCTAATCCATTTGTTGGCTTTCTTATTTTAAGCCCTGTCTCCATGGGTGTGGTTGACGGATTACATTCCGTCATCCCAAACTTACGTAGGATTTTATCTATGTACCTATTTTGTGTCAATATTATTTGTTTCCTCGGAATGTCCCGACTTATTTCAAAGCCCACAAAGAAAGTTGGATTTTTTTCTATCTTCAATGTAAAGTTCTTATTGAATATATTTATTAGGTTTTGTGTCCACCCGTCGTGGTTGATAGCCAACAACATGTCATCCACATAGACTATTAATAGTGCCATTGCACCATTATTATCTTGTTTTGTGTATAAACATCTATCTATTTTTGATTGAATAAATCCAGCCTGAATTATTGTAGAATTCAACAAGTCGTACCAACTTTTGGAAGACGTTTTCAGTCCATATATTGACTTAATTAGTCTTAAGCAATTATTTTCGCCTAGTTGGCATCCCCTGGGATTTGATATAAAAATAGGGTATCTTATTTCTGAGTTAAGAAAGGCTGTTTTTATGTCAAATTGTATTATATTTAAATTATATTTATTCGTGATAGATAATATCCATCTTATCAGCCAATATTGGACCACCGGGGCATACGTTTCGGTGAGAGAGTAGTGGGTAAGATCTTTAAAACCCCTTGCAACCAACCTGGCTTTCGGTATGTGAATGCCTTGATTGTTGGGTTTTGTGGTGAAACACCACTTCGTATCTACTAGCCTTACATTTCTTTCCCTGGGAACGACTTCCCACACGCCCATATCAGATAATGACTTCAGCTCGTCAGTAATGGCTTGTTGCCATTCCGCCCTAAAAGGGTTGTTTTTGACATCCTCCCATTTTTGAGGGATGTGGTCCTCGATGTAATTTTTATAACTCGATTTACCTAGGTTTAATATTACAGGGGTTTCTATTATATTATTATCATTTTGTTTATATTCGTTATTATTATATACGTTATTTATATTTATTATGTTCCTCGTTTCATCGAATCTGACATCACAAGTAACGTGTGATTTGTCAATTAATGGGTCCCTTATACAGTACCCACTATTTGTATAACCCACAAATACCCCCTTATCAGCTCGTTGTGTAAGTTTTGGGTGTTCACTATTTGTTTTCTTTTTTTTATTTTTTGTGGCCTGTTGTTGACGAACTTCTATGGGAATATGTCTATAGGCGAGAGACCCAAACACTCTCATATTGGATAGATTCGGCTTTATGCTGTAAAACATTTCGAAAGGGGTTTTATAGTCTTTATTTGCCCTAGTTGGGCTCCTATTTATGACATAAACCGCCGTCAGAACAGCCAATGACCAAAAACTGAAGTCCAAATCGGAGTCAAACAGCATAGCTCTTATTCTAGCAATAAACGTTTGATTCTGCCTTTCGGCCATCGCATTCAACTCCGGTGAATACGGAACGACGGGCTCGAGACTTATGCCGTTTTCCTCACAAAATGTCTTCATGTTTGAATCTAGATATTCTTTAGCATTGTCACACCTTAGGGTGGCAATGGGATGGTCTGGAAATTTTGATTTTAATTTCATATAAAGTTTTTTAAACTCCTCACACACCATTGACTTTTTTTCGATGGTGGAGATAAAGGTGTATTTTGTAGCGTGGTCCACAAATATTAACACGTACTTTTCACCATATATACCTGGTGAAAAGGGGCCCATTGTATCCGATGAAACGAGTTCTAGTTTCCTTTCTGGTCTGATCCGGGTGCTATTGTGCCCTAACGTTTTTGAATTAGCTTTCGCACATATCTCGCATAGACTAAACTCGTCATCTCGGAATATTATTCCATTAGGAATACCTCTTGAGACTTTTTGTTAAGAATCTTAAATTTTTTCCAGATAAGTGTCCCAATCTCCTGTGCCATATCATTTTTTTGTCTATTTTTAACTTCCCTGTATTTTCATTGGTTTCTTGATTATCATTTTTTATATTATTATTTATGGTATTATTATTAGTATTTATACCTACATCCTCATTTGATTCCTTATCATCTTCAATAATTTCCCTATTTTTGGTGTTGATTATTATCTTGTTCGTCATTATGGTTTATTATTATATTGTCATTTCCATTATTATTAATTGTGTTATCTTGTACATTATTATCTGTATTCTCTCTATTCTCTTCACTTTCGTCCTGACTATCCTCAACAATTTCCTCTTCTATCTCATATTCCATCCACTCATCTTGGGAATTTATATTAGGCATACATGCCAATTTATTCGATTCATTCTTATAAGGACATATTTTATTTAAGTCGTCTTCGTTTTCTATTATATTAACCGTGGATTCCAGTACGATTTCATATTTGACCATGTATACCCCCCTTATTTTTGGGGCTGAAAAAATTACTTCATTCATCCCACGGACGTATATATGCGCTGCAGAGAAATTTTGGTCTAAGCCAAGCGCCCTGTTTTCAGTTATCTTAATCCCCGACATTAGATCCACATTCAGGGATGGTACATAATGTACATTCTTTAGTCTTATAATGGTTTGTTTCCTCTCAGAATTTTCCACCCTAATGAACATAGTTCCTATATGTGTGGCAATTAGTAATGTGTCCTGGATGGCACATTCTAACTCTATAGGTTTTTCCAACATTATGGGGCTAGACAGTTTTGATAGGTCTGATATTACATGAGCAACAGCTCCACCATCCAACATGATCCTATTAGTGAGGGGGATATAATCTGGATTAGACTCATGTCTTGTGTCCCTAGATGTTATTAAATTTATTAATTTATTATTATTCGTATTTTTGTTTTGTTCATTGCCTTTATATCTTATCATCATAGACCACTGAACATCATTCTCTTTTTTATTTTTATTATTATTACCGTTATTATTATTATTATTTCGTCCGTATCGAGTATTTTGAGCAGGACCATCTGGTTTATTTTGGGGGTAATGTACCCTCTTTATTTGACGGACATACTTTAGCTATGTGCCCCTTGCCATGGCACTTAAAGCATACTAAATTATTTGGATTTGGCAAGTTATTTTGATTTTGATTATATTTTCTATTTTCATAGTTATTATTGTTATTATTTTGAGGCATATCTGACTTTTGATTATTATTATATGTCATTTTCCCCTGATCTACATTTTGACCATAACTTTGACTTCTATTTGTGTTGTTATATCTGTTATAATTTCCTCCGTATTGGGATCTTTGATTTTTATTGTTTTGATTGAAGTTGCGAAATTTATTATTATTGTATCTTGACTTTTCTCGTCATATAACCTGTCTGATCTTTCGATCAGCATTGCGTGAAGAGTTTCAATGGTTTTCTGATCCTGACTTAATGTATTAAACTCCAACCTAGTCATATCGTAGTCCATGTTCAGTGATATTAGGAGTTGTTCTATCTCCTCAAGTTTGTCTAAGTTTTTCCCACAGTCCCTAATTTTTTGGCTGCTTTGGAGAATACGTCCAAATAACTTCTCATATTCCCCTCACTATTGAATTTTAATCTTTGAAAGGCCTGCTTCGCATTTATATATGTGACCTGCGTGCAGCTTTTATACCTTTCGTCAAGAACTTTTAAAATCTGATTTATTGTTTTTAAATCTTTTACTCTTTCGATCAGGTCATTGTTTAGTCCTTGATAAATTAAAGCCTTTCCTTTTCCTGGTTGCGAAAATATGCCATTCTATTAGCTGAACTAGCATTGCCAGATTCAGAGTTTAAAAAACTGTTTAATTCCAATTCCAAAAATAGTACTTCGGTTTCAATATCCTGCATAATTGGGTATAATCCCTCTGCATAGAGTGTAGAGACCATCATGGTCCTCCAGGCGTCATAATTCCTCCTGTCAAAAACTTTCTTTGCGTCAAAACGTGACATTTTATTAAATTTTAGTTTTTTGGGGGTTTAGATCCTACCTCAGAAACACGAGAACTTAATTCTAGGGGGGTAACACGGTCTCAATCGCACGATTATGCACAACACGGTCTTAGCCTCTCGATCGGGAATGCAAGTTAAATATATTATATTATAATATCCAATAATATATTATTATTCTAAACTAATTCTCACGTAATATCCATTGCTGACGATGAGTTGATCTCTCCGCCGTTGTTTCTTCTAGTAAATGATCAAATTATTTGGACTTTATCGCCGAACTTGTTCAAAGTCAAATTGGTTGAGTCTTTGGCTTTTGTTTCAGAATGAAAATGGTTCTGTTAAACACGTTAAAAAATGTATTAATATTCAATGCAAAATTGTTCCACAAAAGTATGAGAGATTAATTCTGAAAAAAAATAATCTATTATATATTATCATTTGAAAAGATCCTTTCTGTGAACAGGAAAAAATCTGTCACCAATGTCAGTAATCATTAATGTAGGTTTTCTTTTGTTGAACTCTACGAATCTCATCCAACAAAGGTTTTCCTATTTCTGTAATTTCCGACCAACAAGATAAAGTTTGAAAGGCTATCGAATCTGCCTTTCAAGTTTCGACTTTACTTGAAATTTGGTTGGGAATATACACGAAAATATACTGAATTTCACTTTTTTATTGCCGAAATGTTAACTTTTTCATCAATTTTATGGGCAAAATCACACGAATTATCACTTATTTAATGTTAATTTTTTACTTATCTTAGGTATCTTCGTTTATGTTGTTGTTCTATCGACGTATTCTTGCTGTTTTCATCTGCTGTTGACATCAGACTCCGACAATTTTGGTCCGCTATTTTCAGATTTTCGACTTTTACTCTTTGATTTCTTCTCCGGAACACAGCACGAACAACTGCCAACCGTTTTTAATTTTATGTGCTGGTCTGCCAAACCACAAGATCCTTTCGTACCTGATCTGCTTTCTCCAAATTTTCGACTTCGACGTTTTAACTGGTGCCCAAGACTTTACCGTTGTTTTCATTAATCTTACTTTTACTTTGATTTACACTGATTGAACTTTTTACGTTTACAGGATAGTTACTTTAATCACTGATTCGAACTTTTCGTTTACAAATTTTCACTTTCCTGCCACTTTGCGTGGAGGTATCAGACGGCACTAAGCCTTTCACTTTGCGTGAGTTACAAACTTTTAACTTTTAACAAATTACACGAACATCGCACTTCAATTACCGCACTTATTTTCTTGATCCGCCGCTCTGGCTACCATGTTGAGGTGAGTTTCAATCAATTCATAAAAGAAAAATAAGCACGGACGTTCATCTTTAAAAAAAGGTTTATTGATGACTTTAGTACAACGACTGACGAACGGAGAACATTCTCCGTCGAGCAGTGGTGGAAAGAATATTATGTTGGCGATCAGTGTCGCCACATGTAAAACGAATAAGTGTAATAATGTGTTACATGCAGTGTTGGTTAATATATAGTTTCGTGTTCGTGAGGTAGTGAGGGAATCGTATCCCAACACAAATTCAGTTTTCACACAAAGTACCTTTTTCGAAAAGTAACGCCTGCAGTGTTTGGTTTCAAGATTTTATCAGTTCTAGCAGTCCATAAGCTATATAGTCAAAGAGGAAAATAGACCAAATTATGAACTAACTACTACTGGAAATAGAAAATTAATATCCCACCCTATTCGGATTGCGAATGGACATTACAGTCAACACAAATCTGATGAATTCTACATTGATTTGATTTAGGACCAGGTAGTTGATAAGGGTCTTGAGAATTCATGTTCTACTGTATAATCCAGTCTCCTTAATACTGTACAATCATTTGCCCAGATTTCACTTTTCTTCAATCTTGTGGATTATATGAGTGTTGTTTTCATAGATAAATAAGTAATACACTTCGTTTTGTTTCTCAATAAAGTCAGTTCGTTTCGTTTCATATAATGATATTAAGTTCAAAAGTCAGCTATTTTCTCTGAACTAATAATTGATACTTTCCTCTAATGCTGTAATGGCTATAAACCAGTCTAATCAAGTAATTTGGGATTCAAATAAACGAGGAAATCATGGACGATTTATGTGCTGCTCGGAAAATTCTTATTTCATTCCTTTGAAATACATTTCGCAGAAAGGACCACAGTAAGTAGAATATTGGTACAATTTCATTGAAAGTAATAATTTCGTGGTAGCCTTACTCCCTCATAATAATTTCTTCTTAATCTAATTTTTATTCGGAAAATCACTACCAAACATCAATGGTTTCATTTCAGTCAATGGTATTCTTGAGAATGTTATGTTTATTACGGTGAACAATAATCATTATAGTGAAATTTTGACTTTTTCAATTACGTAAAATAGCTAGAAAGACTACTTCTTTTGGCGTTATTGATAGCAATGAATTAAAATAGATTCGGAAGGGTATATTAATCGCCCAAATTATTATAATCTTATGATGGTTCAAAAAATTCTATTCGTTCATTATATGAAGAATTATGTATCAATTTCGAAAATAGCTTTCACGTTTATTTTCCAGATGCGGTTTTGCAGCTCTCTGCATGGTGGCTTCCAGTGTTGGACTAGATCTGAAGCCTGATGATTTAGTAGCGAAAGCTAAGTCAAAACATCTGACGAATCATGGTGAAATGTTTTCTGCTAGAGAATTGGCTATATTTGCTCAAGAAATTCTCGCCAAGAAATTCGATGTTATTCTAAATAGCTGCTCGATCAAAGGATTATGCTACGAATTTAAGAACCACTTTTTGAAAAATCACCTAATTTTGATTCCGTATCCTTTTAGAATATCTCTGTCAGAAATTTATTTTTGTAGAGAACTCAAGTCATTTGTTTATCAATTATCTCAAGTTCTGAAACTTTTTTTTCAAGATAAATCTTTTGCACCGAATCGCAAAAAAATATATGCAAATGATTGAAAAAGCAATGTGATTTAAGATTCATGATTTGAATCATATTAGGAAACAGAGGATTTGTGATTCAAATCATTAATTTATAAACAGGAGAACAACAAATCACAAATCATATTCTTCTACTCTAGAAATTCCTGGAAATTCGGTAATAGTTGAAAAAAGAATTTATGAATTTCATTCTTGTTAAATTAAACAGCTTCTTCAGAGAACTTTACCTTTTATTGTCCTAAATAAACCGGTTTTCTATCAAAAAGTACTTGAATGTTCAGAACTTTTTTCCCATATCGAGGTTAATCAACATTATTTAGTATTGGTTGTATGAAATAGTTAAATCATCGATGAGTAGAGTTTAACTTTATTTTTCCATTCATCTTATCAGTTAAATCTGGTTTATCTCCCAGTTAAAAGTTGGTACAACCTTGCCTTAGTATTTGTGACTGAGAATTTGTGATTTGTAGAAAAATGGTTCGTGTGAATCACTTTTAATCTCTAGTCTGAAAGTATTTGTGATTCTTGATTCAAATCACTTTGTTGTGAAGGATTTGTAATTTGAATAATTTTTTTGAGGATTTTGTCTACTCTTGGCCAAGTGTGAATCAGGCTTAAGTGTTTTAGGTTGTGGAATATCAATTTATTGAAGGTAATGAAATTTTTTGCTAGACTATGGATAGCCTATCAGTATATTTCAAAACTATCGATACTATCGATAGACTATTGAATTGATAAAGAAAACAAAATTATATCAACCAGTAGTAGAAGCAAAGTAACAAGGTTGAGCAAGAGTGGGCAAATCCTCAAAAAAATGATTTGAATCATAAATCACAATTCATGAATCCTTTACATTAAAGTGATTCTAATCACAAAATTGATGTATGTTGGTGCAGTCCTATCAAACAGAGCTTGGAAGAAATGTGAGGGCTTTTTATTAAATGTTAATTAAGCATTATTTCAATATGCTACCAAATTTGGTTGAGATAATTAGCCTTACCTATCATCTGTGGCCCAATTATTGCTTGCTATGTTACAATAGTTTCAAAAACCACCTTTTGATATCACTGGTTTTATATTTTCAAGGCCATCGACTAATAATATCAAATAAAATTATGTTAGTTTAAAATTGATCCACTGGTAGCTCTTTTTCATATCTGCTGAGTGTTAAACAGAAAAATAGTACCTAATCTTGAAAAACCTGCTATGTATATGACTGAGATAGAAATAAGATATAAGTAACTACTACATGTGATACAATTTGAAGGCCACAATTTCCCAGCAAATACTTGCTAATAATTGCTATATGCGTAATCAAATTTACATAACTGTTATACTAAGACACCTATTAAATACAGGCATACCAAACCCGCCATTTTGTTCCTTCCTGTTTTTATAATTTACGGGTCGCTCTTGTTTCAAGAGTATAATTTCTGATTGAAAAAAGGTTAGTTTAAGAAATAATTACCAGTTTTGCAAAAAAATTTACATATTTTCCATTTTCAGTATATTTTTATTTCTTAATAAAAATTTTTCATTCTGTATTGGAAGGAAAGTGGAATATTAGATCGCCTTTTTTATCAATATTTCTGCCATAAATCACACAAAATCACAAATTTAAATATTTATGGAGCTTACTCACACCAGTGAAAAAGATATGGGTATTTTTTGACAAATTTACACAATTTGCACCAATTTCTATTCAAATTAGCTTAGGAACAAATGGCTAGTTTGGTATTCCTGTATTTTACAGTCCTCTAGCTATACCTGCTATGTGTATAAAAAAAAATCACAATTTTCATTATTTTAAGCCCTTATATAGCAAAATGTGAAACTATAATCAGCACTGGTTATGGAAGGATTTTATCAACTTAAGAAAGTTGTTTGCATTATCTTCAGTCATACTTTCAAATTTAAGCTGTTTTTTGCCTTTCCTATAAAATTTACTTTTCAGTACATAGCAGGTATCTATTAGGCTGAGTTATAAGCTGTTTTTACTTTGAATGTGTTTGTTGGAAAATTGATACTTACTCCACAAGAGTTTTAGAAATGTTATTTTTAAACTAGTGAGCACTAGTAAAAAATTGAGTTCAACCATGTGAGGTTTTGCCCTTTCATGCCTGCTGTATACCTAGTTTAATTATCCCTGAATACAGGGTTGTATATCTGAGGATATATGTTTGTATAGCAGTGAATATGTGGTAGCATTCTGGTACCCTGACTAAAATTTGTTTTTAGATTTTTCATAACCTCTATACAACGATGTGTTAACTCCGATTCAAAAAGAATGGCATCCAAAATTTGGGTCAAAATGTACCCAAGGGTGTCTAGGGTTTGTAAATAAAACCACAACCAGAACAATAACTACTGAAAACCTAAACAAATTGACATAATCAAAGCCAACTTCACTTACCAAGCTATAAAGTAGTATGAAAATCAGTTCCTTAACGCAGTTGCCTGCTTTACTTTTTTAGCACATTTTCAAGCATAACTTGAGAAAAAATGACGTGAACAGTTAGAAATTTATGCTGAATTATATTTTTGAAAATAAGGAATTTGAAAATAAACTTGAAAAACTTGATTTTTGGTTGCAATTTTCACGTTGATTTGAGAACCAATAACAAGATAAAAATATTTGAAGTAACTAGTAACCAATTAACCAATTTTCACAGAATTCTAAGACAATTAAAGAGAACAGTAAATAGAAAAAATTTGTTTGTATTGGTTTTTTAAAGAATTGCTATAATTTAGTAGTTTTCCAAAAATTACCAATTATTCCGTGAAAAATTATCGATTATTGATAATTTGACCAGTGCTAAATTTTTTTAAATTCATTTTACCATGAATTTTGTCTCAACCAATAACCAGTAACCACAACTTATAAAGTCATAACCAGAAAAGTTGTTTTGGTTAACTCTTTGACTATATTACTGGACCAGTAAAAAACAATGATTTCTGGCTTTGACTACACATAGCTATATGGACTGAGCATAGTGATAAGAACATGAAGACAAAACATCTCTTATAAATAAGCATATTTAGGGGAATAATGTTTTTCCAATTTTGCTTTATACTGACCATTTTTAACAGTTTATGCTCAAAAGATCTAAAACAAGCTAAAAATAGAGTAATTCCAACCAAAATGAAAACATTTTTGTATTCAATCAATGATAAGTTGTCAAATTTTTCGTAATAAAAATCACCTTCCACCAATTATACTTATTATATTGCCTTCACCTACATTGTACCACTCATAGAGTATTAAATACAATAGAGGACTCATGCAATATGAAAATGGCACTGATTTTGAGATGGAGTATCCCATATCTAAGGAACAGTACAATTTTCATCTCATTTTAATCTACAAAATTCTGTTTGGTTTCATTTACATAGGTAACTCGTAAACACTTCTTCATAGCTATGATTTCTTTATAGTTCTTATAGATAGTTTGTAAATGGCACCCAAGCTTGACTATATAGTACTGGACTAGTAAAAAATGATGATTTCTGGTTTAATATGCTGGCACTAAGTAGGCAACCACTGCGTACTTTCTGAGGTACTTTACACTATGTTTATAGGCACATTATTTTTGTGCAATCAAGGGATGACTTTATCAAATGTATTCTAAATTGATAAACTGAAGCAAAACATCAACAGTATGCAGAAGGTACTGTAGGATTACCTACTTTTCCCCAGTATGTCTTGATATTATAAATTATCTTGGGCTTATGGAGCTTTATTGGTCCAATACTATATAGTCAAAGTGGTTCAGTATACATAGCAAAATAATTAACCAGAACAATAATCTATAACCAAAATAGTACATTTCTAATTAATAACCAGAAAGCAATAACCAATATAATAGTGTTGTGAAACCTGATTGCGTATTTGCTTGCTTTACTCTGCTCACAGTCATGTTATGATGTTATCAATACAATAAAAATCTGAAAATTATTAGGTAGAGTGGTGAGAATTATTCAATAAATTGATTAAATTTGTTGAAGTTTTGTTTAATAGCACAAATAGAACACTTTAGGAGTTTTTCTTCTAGGTTGAATTTTGTCTTTGTTGATTTTCATCTACATATTATTTTCCTTTACATGTCATGTTCCCTTAAAGTATTGTGTTATCATTGTTATCAATCATTTCAATCACACAGTTTGAACAGAATTTCAGCAATATCTCGAGATTCACAATTAGTATTGATCTGAAATTTTGCGGAGACATCAAATATATTATCTTAAGATTTTTTGTGAATTTTACCAAAATTGTACATTTAGTATTTAAGATATTGCTGAAATTCTATGAGGATCTTGTCATTCAAATGATAAAAATTCAGGCTGGTTGTGGAATTTCAGTAATATCTCAAATACTAAATGTACGAATGAGTTGAAGTTTTCACAGATTCTTGATCTGACATGTGTCAATGTCTCCCAAAATTTCAGCTTTTTACAACCAACAGTTTTCTTGTAATAACATTTGATAACTGATTGTGTGGAATTGAAAATGCAAATTTTCATGATTCAGTAATTTGAATAATCTAATCCTACTCACTGTTATGTCAGTTACCCACAATATTTTCATTTCATTTTAGTAAAATTATGCTGAAAACTAAAAAATGAAAATGAAAAATGAAAATGAAAATTTAAAAAAAAAAAGTTTAAAAAAGTGATTATTCATTTATTTTTCAACTTTTTAAACTATCAATATTTTTACCAACCACTATCGATACTATTGATATTTTGAAGATTTTAAAATATCGATAGTTTTATTGATAGTTTTTTCCCTGCTATCGATACTATCGATAGTATTATCAATAGTTCATAACACTACAATATAGCTCTTTATTGGTTCCAGTAACCAATAATCACAAAAACATTTTGGTTACAAGTTCTATAGATGTCACATTGCTGCATCAACATACAGTTTGAGTGTCAGAATAACATGAAATATCTATGAATGTATGCATTTATAACTATATAAGCTATATAAGTACGTAAAAAACAAATTAGGTGAAAACAGGGAAATGGTACCAATCGTTTCCTTTTATAATTAAATGGATAATTTTCATCATCCCCACCTTTAACCTGTTTGTAAGGTCAATTTTAATATTCCATTTGCAAGAAAACTGTAAAGAGGCCAATTTTTGTAGTGAAATCTTTATTTTTCCAACATTTTTAAAAAATACTGCCTGTAAAATTTATGGAGAGGGATGGAATCAGACTTGACAACCATAATATGTTACTTTCTCTTCTATCATAACATCAATAATAGTAGGTTTTTTATTAAACTTTTTTATAAGCAACAATGCAGCTTTTTTAGAAGCACAGATTTGTAACTTCTGGTTTTTTAGTTTAATTTAGAGATTATTGAGAAGCCTGCTTTTAACAGTCTTAATTACAAAAAACCATAGAAATGAATTCTTATTTTGTGATTTTAGGTGTTTATGTATAGCTACTTCACAATCAGCTTCAAAAATTCAATATTTTTTTATCTAAAAGCTAGATGGTCCTGTACTTTTGGATTGTAAAATCTCCATTGGAAACAGTCAGCATTTGCTTATTTACATTCAGCTTTTTTACATGGAATTTCTAAAAAAAGGAAATTGTTTCTTATAAGAAAGCCTAGTGAAAGTTCCATTATTGATAATGTTTGTGAAATTTTTGTAAAAAAGTAAAATTCATCTATAATTTTTTGCTATAGCATCATTGGTGTAATTTATGTTAATTTTATTAAATTACTTTAATTTCAAAGTTCATTTTTATGTATCCTTATCTACCTTGTTAGATATGATTGCGATTTTAATTATGAACCTTGCTTAAAAAATGGTGCTGCTGCTCACTGGGCCATTTTATGTGGTTTTATTGATGTTGGTTGTGAAAATGATTTTTTTGTTCTTGCGTGTCATGGAAAAAGTCGATATGTTTCAGCTTGGAGGTTCTGTGATCTTCAATTAAGTAATGACAATTTATTTGATTTAGGTGAAAAACGCCGGTTAGATAATAATTCTTATGTGATACCAGCAGGGGGCCTAAAGGAGGGAATATCATCAAAGTGGATTCTTTTCTCAAGAAAATGACTTGAATTATTATTTTAATCATGTTCGATTGTCAGAATTGTTTGGTGCTTTAATTTTAAAACTTTATTCATTATACTTCCAAAGTTACCATATAAATAATTTGTTATATTGTACAGAGTTATTCAGATTTTGGGTTGTTCAGTTTTACTAGCACCACACAAAATTATAATTTGGTGCTTGTGAATATGACTAAGCGAGAAGTCCCACACTTATGCTTATTAACATGCAGCGAGCACCATTTAATCGCGACAAATCTGGCAGAGGGTGTTTCATACCGATTAAATGGAAAACAGAATTAAGTGGCAGATTAAAAAAAAGAAAATAATTGATCTGTCCCTAACAATTTTTACGAAGATAAGTGGCAATCTAAATTATCCAGTTGATGGATTTAAGAAGCATCCACTGTATTTAAATAATATTTATTTTTCTTAATTAAATTATCATTTATAAAAAATTGAAATTTAGGTTATACTCATTTAAAATTCTTTATTACTTGCCTTGTTTATACAAGATACCTACTTTTAAACCCAACATGGCTTGTTAAGAGAATAAATTCATTACTTGTTGGGCATCAATTCATCACATATGCTGCAAACATCAAAGCTTCTGTCAAAAAATTTTTATCTAAATTACTTTTGTAAATGAGAGTTCTCGCTTTCTTACAAAGCGTACGATTTATTTGTTTGACCTTACCATTTTTATGAGGACAGTTTCTGATAGTAGGTTCAATACTAATTTCCTTTTCAATACAATATTTTTTAAATGAAGTTGTAGAATACCTTGTTGTGAAAAGCATTTGCACATAGAAAGTAATCAAAAGCTTTTCATGTTCTGCCACATCATACACAAATGTATGGGAGAGCCAAATCCTAGGCAAACACTGGCACTGTTGCTGTATGATGTACATTATGCTCGACTCACATCCCGATATATGCTGTCCAATAAGTTTCTTCAGCCAGTGTCAAGTTGCACCAACCAATGAACATTTCAGTTATTTGTCTAAAGTCTTAAAATATTTAATCTAGGCTAAGGATCTAGAATTAACTTATAATCTCAATATTGAAAACAATAAAGTAATTGAAATTTTCTCAGATGCTGACTGGGCTAACTGCTCATCCACGAGAAATAGGACTCTTGTCAATGCACTCGTATCTTTAACAACGTTATCTTGTGATATACTTGTAAACAACCAACTTGTGTGCTTTCTAGCACAGAAAGTGAATTAATTTCTATTTGTGAGGCTACTTGTGAAGGGCTTTAGTTTAAATGTTTACTTTCTGAGTTCAACATTGTTATAATAACTGAGTAATCTTTAAAGACAATTAAAGTTGTCTGAGTATGATTAAAATTACTAAATGGAATACCAACTGGGATAAGCATATTGATTATAATTATCATTTTTTATGTGAAATTTACTCTAACAAATCATTCAGATTCAAATATCTTAATACTTCAGATAAACTTTGTGATCTTTTCACTAAAGTCCTTGGTACCTCAATTTTTATAAAGTTTGTTTATCAATTAAATCTAGTATAACCAAAGTTCCTATTCATATTGTAATATTTTATCTCAATTTTAACCCTACTCACTTTTAATCATGTTTTTAACTCTTTGTATTCATAAATTTGTTTTTAACCAGTTTTCAAATTTTAAATTTTAATTGTATTAGTTAATCATGTTTATGATCTGGGTAACTGTTTCCGATATTCAAATCCTTCATTGTTTGAGGGGGTGAGTGAAGAATCGTAGATCAACTAATTTACATTGTCCAGTGAATCACTTTGTCTGTTACTCTGTGACTATTTAGTCAAATCATGATATACTTTTTGTAGTCTTATTATTCGTCATCTAACATTGGTTGAATCTCTGTGCAATGAACCAGATTTTATTTTTTATGTGTTAATTTCATTCTAGTCATAATTTTCATCTTTATTAATGGTGGTTCATTTATTCAGTGATATGGAGTTGTGTGTTTAATGATCAAATCTGTATTTTATCATATCTGGTAATTAAATTCTTCATAATCTGTGACCATTTTTTAAATGTTTTTGTGCAAGTGCTTATGTATTTTTTTTTTTTTTTGTTTTTTATATTAACACTTGAACTTGTAAGAAATGAAAAACATGGAAATTTACTTAGACAAATTTATTTGTTATCAAGAGGTGTGACTAAAAATAGACTAGTTCATATTACAGAAAACATTTGGTAAAAGGACAATATAGGCTCCATATAAAAAACTTCATGTTGCAGCTAAATACGTATAAACAAAGTGTGACTAGTGAACTAGATATCACTGAAAGAGCAGGTTTGTAGTTTTAGGATTAACTGAAACAAAATGTTTCCTCCATTATTGTTTAGAGTAGTAATGTTAGATTTGTTTATGTGATAAATGATAATAAATGAATGATGAATTATATTATATATAAATTATTTATTAATTACTGAATTAATTAACAATAGTTATTATTAGTAATTGATTAACAAATTATTTGTTTTTATTTCCACTTTAATTGGATGTGCGAATTATGTAATCATTTTCTGTGAAATTATCGATACAGATTGATATTTGGCCACATCCAGAAATATCTAATTTCAATTGAGATATGTCTAAATGCAAGTGAACCAAAAGTTTTAATGTAGTTTAGGTTTGGTTTTTTATTAAAAAACATTTCAAAAGGAGTTTTAAATTTGGGATTTGATTTAATTGGAGATCGATTTATTAAGTAAGCAGCTGTTGTTGCTGCATAGGCTCAGAATTTTAGATCTAGATTGCTATCAAAGATCATTGCTTTAACACTTCTTATTATTGTTTGATTTTGGAACTCTACAATTTCATTAAATTCTGGTTAATATGGAACTGTTGTTTCTAAAGTAAATCCATGTTCTTGAAAAAATTTAACATTTGCTATTTGTGTATTCTTTTATTGATTTATGATAGGCAAAAAAAAAAGAGTGAATATAATTAAAGACAAAAGAGTTTTCATTATCACTGTGTATTGCACAACACCATCATGGTAGACATCAAGATTCAAACAGTACAAAATATTATAACTGTACATCACATAACAAGAATATATATATATGTGAGAATGGTATCTATGTACGAGTATTACGTAAAGTAAATAAGAAAGAATATATAAGCAAGAGTGAGAACCCTTAGATATATAATACAGGTGTAGAACCTATCGATAGTTCTCGATATAACTATCGATATACATTCACATACATATCGATACGAGACATTGAGAACCTCGAGAATCTACTACGCCATGTTTTATATTATGTACTTTACAGTTTGTCCGTTGTACTTATACAATAAACATCACATTTATTCTAATATGGTAACAGAAGCAAAGTTAATGAAGTATTTTTGATTGTGATTTAATTTAAGTAGTCATATAAGCCATCTAGCTGTTAGTAAAATGTAATTAAAAAGTCAAATAAGCCATTAATGTAGTTAGTTCGTTTTTTGTGTTCAAGTGTGATTATATGTTCGTTAATTTTCTGAGAATACCTGTAAGTACAGTAAATATTTATTACTAGAATAATAAAAGTAAAAGAAATGTAACGAATTATGAAAATCGGATGATAAAAACAAAGAAGTGCGCCATTAATGAAAACACGGTGCGATTACGTTTTCGTAAAATAACCGAAATTAAAAACATGAAATTAGTCTGAAATGAGTTAAATAACAATAAATAATGAACATATTGTGTAGATTAAATTAATTTTCAAGAAAATTTAGTATTCTGTTAAACAGATGTAAAATGATGAAAATGTATAGTGAATTGGGCTACAAAAATTCCCCACAAAAAACAAAAATTTAGTCATTAATTTTGTATAATTTAATTGTTTTATAACTAAGATCTGGTTGCCATGATATGAACCTACTATAGTATGGACGTTAGTAGGTGGTTTATTGACAAAATATGTATGAATAATATTGCACTTGGGTACTTAGATGAAAAATCTTGGCCAGGTTAAAAGCGTCCAAATTTTATCTACACTAAAATGTAATCTAGACCAAAGTAAGAATGTAGATAGATCCCAAGATAGTGCCATTACAAGGAACTACTTAAAAGTAATAGTAGTAAACGTGGTCTAGAGTTTACATAATCGTAGCTGACACAATATTTTGATAATTATTCCAGATGTTCCTTGTGTGACATTATAACTAATCTGTAATTATTGTTGTATACAGAACGTGGTGAAAGAATTGAAAAAAACACAAACGATAGTGACAATGGCACTAGAAGACCAGACACCATCCATGCCAGCAGAGAAAACGATGTCAAAAGGACCATCAAAATTTCTTGATTCAAGGGCAGATGATTTAATCTCGAGAGGAGAGCAATAAAAGCAATTAAGTTCAGAATTGATCGATACTTCACAATCGATCCAGCATCATGCATACGTCTTGTGCATGGACTAGAACTGAGTCTGATAAAAAGGTTAAACATAATTATAGAGGAACAATTAATTAATAATCAAGTTCTAGATAATAGACATACAAACATTTAAAAAGATAAAAAACCTGCCAACGTACGACAACGATCCGATGAAAACTCCTGGTGAACAATGGGAAGAAGCCCAGGATGACCTACTGTTTGCGAGACCAGAAATTTCAAAGAAGGAAAGCAGCGATAATGTTCCAGAAATCTCGAACATCAGATTGGAGGACAATGCTGGACCAAGTCAGTCCAATGAGAACAACGTTGTGAGACAGCCAGCACCCACTGAGGAAGAGGAAAACTGGGACAATCCGCTGCCGACACAAAGAAACTTCAACGAGAAGACAAATAAGACAGGTAATAATGAGCCATTTAAACAGACATTTACAGATGATAACAGATCGAGACAGTTAGAAAACATTGAGAACATGCAGACACAGCAACAGTCGTTTAATACGAAAGGTAATGAAACAGATATTTTCGATGATATACTAAGAAAATTTTTGCAAATTGATAGATCGCTAAGTCAAACTGAGAAAAATGATAGTCATAGAGGTGAGGAAGATAATTCTTCTGGTAACTTTAATAATAATCCCAGTCAAATAGACAAAAATGTTAATAATTTTAGTTTAACTGTTATTGAGACACCAAGTAATAATAAGGAATACAGAAGTAAAATTAAAGTAACGGCAAAGAAATTATCTATGATGATAGATTTTAGAGTTTGGTTAGAATCGTTTAATATGTTAGTAAATATATATAAATTTTCGAAAGCTTTTGATTTAATAATCCTATTGTGATTAGTGGAGAAAACACAAGAGACAGATGTGATGCAAAAGCGGTTTTATTGGAATGGTTAGATGACAAACACGCAAAATTAATTTTTGGTGAACCTTGTCCCTCGAAATGCTTAAAGAAAATTGCAGATTATAGGGAACCCCAGACAATAATGTGTAATTTAGTTATTTCAGAAATTTATTCATAAGGATACTATCCAGAGAGCATGGAACTAAATGATAGGTTTGATAAATTTGAGGAAATAGAAAGAAAGATTAGATTAACAAATAAAGGATGGGATGAGAATAGAAAACTTGAGGCCTTAAAATTACAAATGCTTTTAGCATTTCCCAAATTTATCAGCAATAATAAATACCATAATGACGTATGAACAAATAAGAGCGATAATTATGGAAGATGTACTAGTCAAAGAAAGAAAAGGAATTTCGAGAAACAAAGGAATTAATTATGTTCAGACAAATAGAGTTAAGTATAATAGACCATATAAGAATAAAAATTTAAAGACATCTAATTTTTCAGGACGCCCTACGTACCAATTTTTTAATTATAGTGGGTACGGGCATGTGGCCAGACATTGCTTAAAAAAGCCGGGACATAATCCATTACCGAGAGAAAAGAGAACGAATAGTGTACAAAAGGTAGCCCTTATTGGTGATGTTTCGAATAATTTAAAATTAAAGTTAAGCCAAAATTCAAACCGATCTATTTTGTCAAATCAACAGAACAGAGTGAATCGACCAAACCTACAGTTTCAGAGGCAAACACCAAAGTGGACAACGACAGAAGGAATAAAAGAAAACATCGTCATGATAAGAAGTCGAATAAAAGTAAAAGAAGTCATAAATACCATAAGAAAGGAGCACGTACGACAAAGAGACGCAGAGATAGAAGTATGAGTTTGAGTACCTCATCAGCGAGTAGTTCGTCATATACCAGTTTGTCAAGTTTGTCAAGTGATTCGGATAGAAGATCGCATAAGAGTAAATCATCAGTAAAATCAAAAGGTATGAAAAGAATAAGAAGTATAATTAAATTTAAACGTAAAAGGTTTTCAAAATGTTTAAAAATGGATAGGAAAACTAAAGTAATGTTTATAGCAGACACTGGGGCAACAGACCATTTTATTAAAAGGTTAGATAACTTAGTAGAAATTACGAATCTTGAAATCCCGGAATATATTTCATGTGCCAATAAAGACAAATCCGCAGACATTAAAATTACCCATAAAGGAAATTTATATGTAAAAGACATAGAAGGGAAAACATTAAAAATTAATAAAATAAGATATTCAAAGAACTTAGGTGAAAATTTATTATTGATACATAGGTTAACAAAATTGGGTTATTATGCAGTATTTAGGGATAAAACTGCAGAAATTCATAATGAAAAGTCAAATAAAATAGTCATGGTAGGAAATAAAAGGGGAAAATACTGGTGGTTTAATTTTGACATAATCACTTTTTCGAGAGTATATTTAACAGATAAAGAAAAAGATTCGTCTAACAAATCAGAAATTGAAAAATACGCAAATAATGACACTAATATCCTACATGATCATAAATATTCTAAAGTCAAAGATGTTTGGTCAGAAAGCGAGTCAGAAAGTTATGTCATAGATCACAACTATAACAAGTCAAAGTCAAGTACAAATAATTTAAAGTCAAATCAAGAGTTGTTAGAATATTTAGATCTGGGTGCAGACATAACAATTGATGATCTAAATAATCTAAAACAACCGTGTGAAAATTCGATAAAGAAAAAGTTAGGTTATTTATATCATGTTAGATTAGGTCATGCATTAATGGACTATTTAAAGAAAGCATCAGTCACGTATGATTGTCTAAAAATATAGATTTTGACACCAAAATACAAGAATGTGAAGTATGTCGTTTGGCAAAAGTTAAAAGATCTCCCCATAAAGCAATAAGAGAAATAGCAGATAAACCAATGTTTCGAATACATAGTGATTTAATGGGTCCAATTAAACCAATAGGAGTAATAAATAAAAGTGTTTATGTAGCAACCTTCACAGATGATTTTTTGAGATATACAATGACATTTAACATGACAAATAAGTCAGAAGTAGGAAAATATTTTAGAGAATTTATAGAAACTATGAGAACCAATTTAGGGGATAGTAAAATTAAAATTTCATATCTTGGAATAGATGGAGGTAGAGAATATTTAACAGTAGACATGAAACATCTAGTCAAAGAAGAAGGTATAATGTTAGAAATAAGCCCACCTGATACCCCCGAACTTAATAGTACAGCTGAGAGATTTAATCTCACAGCCATACAAAAGACAAAAGCATTGTTATTAGATAGTGGTTTACCACTATAATTTTGGGAATTAGCTCTACATCAAGTCACACACATTCATAACAGATTGCCACATAAAAGATTAAAAATGAAAACACCCTACGAAATGCTAAAAAATAGAAAACCCAAAATTGAATACATACATAGATTTGGATATATTGCAATAAGAAAGTTACCCCATGCCAAAACAAAAACGTCAAAATTTAGTGAAGACGGAGAAAGTTGTATTTTAGTAGGATCTAATCCTCAATCCTGGCTACTTTTAAAACCTGAAAGAGGAAAATTAATTAAATCCAGTAATGTAACATTTTTAGAGTCAATTACCTTTAAAAATAAATACCCGAGAAATTACTTTGAAAAAGAAGGATTACCTAGAATCGAACTAATTAACTGGAATAATATAGAAGACGAAACACAAGTAGACCTATCAAATGGTATACCTGAAAATTTTATAAAAGAAAATAATTTGGAAGTAATTCTAAAGTCAGAAAAATGTAAAAAGAATAAAAATAAAGTAAAATCTAATGTATCGTCAAGTGAATCTTCATCAGAAAATAACGATTCAGAGGGAGAAGTTGAAATAGAACCGAGTGAAAAGACAATAATTGCCACAGACAGAGAGAATCGATATTTTGCCATGATGTGCGAGATAAATAAAGTCCCAAAAACGTATAAAGATGTATTAAACAGTAATGAAAAAGAAAATGGATGGAGGCAATAAATTCAGAAATAAAATCAATTATAGAAAGTAAAACTTGGAAATATGTAAAGAAACCTGAAGGTAAAAAGATTATGGATTTGAGATTGATTTTTGTCAAAAAATTAGAACCAGGAGGTGTGTATAGATATAAAGCCACAGTTGTAGCCAAATGTTTTCAAGATCATCATGTGTATGATATGTCCAAATTATATGCACTAACTATAGGTTTAGCACAAATAAGAATGTTCTTAAGCATAGTAAACAAAATGGGATGGAAAATTATTCAATTAGATGTCATAGTAGCATTCCTAAATAGCAAATTAGACAAGAAAATTTACCTAAAAATACAGAGGGAGTAAATGTAAACGAAAAATTCAGAAAAGAAAATGTATGCGAATTAAGAAAAGCTTTGTACGGATTAAAAGTTAGCTCAAAAAGGTGGTATGTAAAATTTAAAAAGACGATGAAAATTATGAATTTTAACTTATATGAAGGTGAAGCCTGCATATTTTATTGGTGTCAAGGGGGAAAGATGGTTACATTAGTTCAATATGTTGATGATATTTTAACCTCAGGCAATAATGCAGAAAAGATTTATGAAACTCAAATTGAACTAAGTAAAACTTTCAAAATGAAAGTTCTAGGTGAACTAAGAAAATATTTAGGAATAGATATTGAATGAAACTTTAAGACAAAAACGATGATGTTATCCCAAACGAAATTTATAGAATCCCTATTAAAGAAATTTAAGTTAGAACATGTAAAAGGAAGTGATACACCAATGTTAACTAATTAAGCTATAAAGAAATCTGATTCAGAAATTAAAGTAGAAACACACTTAAACTTAAAAGAAAAGATACCCTATAGAGAAGCAGTAGGTGCTTTATTATATTTAGCTTTAAGTACTAGACCCAATATTATGTTCGCAGTAAATGTTTTGACACGAAAATCTCACAATTTTGGATTAATAGAATGAGCTAAAGTAGAAAAAGTTTTCAAATATTTGTCACGTACAAAATATCATAAATTAGTATACAAAGGGGAAAATAATGAATTAGTTAGTTTTTGTGATGCTTCATTAGGAATAAATGACCCTGATGGAATATCCACAATAGAATGTATAATATTTCTTTTTGGAGATGCAATAGCAAGGAAATCAAATAAACAGAAAATTGTAGCAACGTCATCTATGGAGGCAGAATATGTAGCCTAAAGTACGTCAACTAAAGAATTAGTTTACATAAAACATCTTTGTAGACTAATTCTAAAGAAAGAAATTAAGCCAATAATATTTGAAGTCAATCAGGCAGCAATAAAGGCCACAAAATTGGATGCATCGAGAGCTCTAAGGCACTTAGTAAAGTTAAAGTATCATTATGTTAGAAAAGCTTTTCAAGACAAAGATATAGATATAGTATGGGTACCAACAAAAGAACAAATAGGAGATTTATTTACAAAAGCCTTACCGAAACCTTTATTTCAAAAGTTTAGAAAAGAAATCTTAAACTATGAAGAAACCGAATAAGACAATTAACTAATGATAAATATGTATTTTATATGTTACAGCATTATCTTGTAAAGGTACCTGAAACAAAAGCTCAAATAAGACATTTATAAGTCTGACATTATTTTGTATTTTTTGATATTTAGAATTTAAGTTTGTTTTTGTGATTTACAACCAAAAGTTTTATATTATGAATTTATGTGATATTTGTCAGTCATGAAATTTATGTTGGGATACGATTCCCACACAACCTCACAATATAAATTTATGTACTCACAACGTTACCTAAACTGTAACATATTATTTAATACAATTTTGTGCGTCGCCACGTGGCAACACTGATTCCCGGTTAGGGAATAATCCGTTAAATCAAACATCTAGTATTCTGCTGACTTTTGTACCTTATCAATATACTCTTGTGACAGTTCATGTTTGTTTCTTGCATTTTTTAATTCGATCATTAATTTATTCTCAACATGCTAGCAGAGCATGGAATTAAAAAGTGCTTTTATTTTGAATAATGTGTACCGATTTTAAGTAATTTTAATTTGTGAATTCACAGTTCAGTGAAGGGTGATGTCTCATTTATTTGTTGATTAATTTTTTTATGAAAAAGTGTTGGCAAATGGCCATTAATGTACGAATCATAAAGGATTCAAAGTGAAATGAAAATATAAAATTTTAAATGAACTTTGCTCAAATTTATCAAATTACATTAAATCAGATGCGGACAGGTACTAATTAAAGGTCACCGATGCTGAACTTCAAAATAGATGCTGGAAGAAGTGAATCAACTCTTGGATTCAAATCTGTGGTATGGGAACCATCCCAATCACATCAAAAAGGTTGAATAATTTTCAAATTTCAATAATTTTATGGTTGAGAATTGTGGTTTTCCAGTTCTTCGATTGCTAATTTGCGTTTAATTGGATCTGGGATCGTCGGAAGTTGCATTTTCATCATTTTTGGACTTGCCAGCGGACCAGGAATCAGGAAATATCAAATAAGTTTGAAAATTTAATTATTAATTCATTTTGTGCGTTATTTATCGTGTGTTTTTTAATTATTTCGGCCTAAAAACGTATTTTTGAACGTATTTTTTCGTAATACTTTGTCAAAATTCCATTGTTCAAGATCAACTTTTGCATAAGTTAGAACTTGAACAATTTTGGAAAATTTTCTTTTGTTCAGTTATAGATATTACTTGATCTGGTTATCGAGATAGCGATCTTGTACAAGGTTAAATACTTGTTACAATAGCTAGTCTCGAAGACAAAAATTGATTTTAAAGCAACTCTGAACTTAAAATTTTTTTTTTTGTTGAACACTCAAACAATACTTGATTATTAATTTAAATCTTTATTTTTCACAGTTTGATAAGTAACATACCCTTATTATTGGTCACTGAGTACTTTCGACTGCAGATCCACTCACAAATAATTGAATTTTAGTGAAGTTGGAATTTTTTATTTTCAGTAATAGAATTGATTTTGAGTGATTGGACATCGAACATTTTCGGTCAGTTGGAGCATCATAAACGGATTCGACGTGATATGGGGAAGAGTTTCATCAGTTAAAGTAATAATATAATTGAATTTTTAATTTTATATCGATATTATTTAATTAATCAATCTTTTTAATATTATTTTCATCTCCCATCGCGCGGTTAAGCCCGTGTTTTTGCATAATCAAGTGGTTGAGCCTGTTAGACCCTTAATTATAAGTTCTCGTGTTCCGAGGTAGGGTTTTCTTTGATTTTTTTCGAAAATTAATTCCATTGAATGATTCGATATGTCGAGATTCTACTCTAAAAAGGTTTTCGATGGAAAAAATTACGATGCATGGAGAACTACAATGATCTCCATGCTATATGCTGAAGGTTTATATCAAATTATTCACGATATCGAAACTGAATCAATATTTTTAGAACAAAATTTAGATACCTTCCTAAATCCTGAAGCTGCGAGTGGAAATCCTGTCATTTGCATGACCTATTTCAGAAACCAAGAAAAAGGTAATGCCTTAATTTACCAAGGCTTGAATAATGAATTAATAGAGAGAATTAAGGAACTTAGAACAGTAAATCAAATAATTAAAACGTTAGACAAGAGGTACAAAAGTTGTACCCAAGTGACTTACATAAATGCTAAGCAAGCTTTTCAAAAATTGAAATATGATAGTAGAGGTAACATGAGAAAATATTTAGATCTCTTCTCTAGATCGGCTCAACGAATTAGAGACTGGAAAAACGTTAGATAAGCAGGAAGAGATTGAGCAACTTTTAATTTCATTAAATATAGACTTTGACATAACAAGATCAGAATTTAACACTTTGAATCAGGACCAAAAAACAATTGAAACTTTATATGCAATGTTGATAGAAAGGTCTGACAGACTATATGATGAAAAAATAACAAATTTTAATAATAATAATAAAAGAAAATATAATTATCCACCAAATAATAATAATAAAGATTTTAGATATCAACCTAGTGGAAATTATAATAAATTTAATAATAATAGAAATTATAATCCTAATCAGGGAAAAACTTATAATAATAATAACAATCAATTTGCAAATATGTCTGCAAATAGTGATAGTAATTATAACAAAACACAATATAATATGAATGAAATAATAAATCTTTACCAAATTCCGATAAAATTGTAACTTGCTTTAAATGTCATGGTAAAGGGCATTTAGCCAATGTTTGTCCGTCGAAAAAAGAGGAATTAAAATCCCAAAATAATAATAGTGCTGATGGTCCGGCACAAAACACGAGATACGGACGTAATAATAACAGTCACAATAATAATAGTAATAGTCAAAACAAAAATAAAAAAGAAAGTGAAGTCCATTGGTCTATGATGTGTTATAAGGATTCTATTAGCAGCTTGAATAGACAGGATAGAAATTTAATAAACATTTTAACAAATAGGAACCAAAATAGGGAATTACCTGCTGATTATGTCAACTTAACTAAAAAAATTATGTTAGATGGTGGTGCTGTTGCACACGTAATTTCGGACTTGTCCAAATTACGGAATCCAGTCATGTTGGAGAAACCGTTGGAGTTAGAGTGTGCCATACAAGATATTTTATTAGTTGTCACTCACATAGGGAATATGTATATAAGAGTAGAAAACTTAGATAAAAAAACAAGTAATATGTCTTAAAAATGTCCATTATGTTCCTTCGTTAAACATCGACTTATTGTCGGGCATTAAAATAACCGAGAATAGAGCGTTAGGGATTGATCAAAATTTTTCTGTGTTAGAATATATATGTACATGGTACAAATGAGGTGCTGTTCACTGCTCCTAAAATAAAGGGAGTCTATATGGTTAATTATGAATTGGCTAATGACGAAATAATACCCGAATCATATAACCACTCAGATTATCTTGAAAAAATATGTCCTTATTATAATAATTCTAATAAACTGGCTTGTATGCCAAACATAAAAACATAGGACGAGTGGAGTGATTTTGATATTGAGGAGGAGATTATTGAGGAAAATGAGGAGGTTGATATAGAGAACGAAGTTGGTGTTGGTTATGAAAATAAAGATGACCCTAATAATAAAAACAATACAAATGAACAAAATTCCATAAAACAACAAAATTCAGAGAATATACTAAATAAAGCGAATAATAATAACAATAATGAAATAAACATAGAAGAAAAAAGGGATGAAGAGTCGATGGAAAATGAGAGAGATGATATAGGATCTCAAATAATAAATAGTAATTATAACAAAAACACAATAATAAATAAACAACAGGATTCAGATGAGAGAGTGATGCAATCGACTATAAATAAAAAATTGATATGGCATAGGTGTCTTGGCCACTTATCAGGAAAAAATCTTAGAATTCTTTGTAAGATCTCAAGAGGAATTTGTACGGGAATTAACTTTCGTGATGACGAGTTTCAGCTGTGTGAGACTTGTATGAAGGCCAATTCTAGGGGTCTTGGTCATAATGGAACTCGCACACGACCACATAGGAAGCTTGAGATAGTCTCATCGGATACTATGGGCCCGTTTTCACCAGGCATTTTTGGTGAAAAATATGTGTTGATCTTTGTAGATCATATGACCAAATACACGTTTGTCATCCCCATTGAGAAAAAATCGATGGTATTCTATGAATTCAAAAAATTATATCTAAAATTAAATTCAAAGTTTCCGGACTGTACCAATTGCAACTTTGCGTTGTGACAATGTCCATGAATTCTTTGACACACAGATGAAAACATTTTGGGATGAAAATGGTGTGATGTTGGATTTGGTTGTGCCATATTCGCCTGAACTAAATGCCACTGCCAAAAGGCAGAATCAAACTATCATGTCCCGTGTCAGAGCGATGCTTTTCAATGCTAATTTAGATTTTAGTTTCTGGTCTCTTGCTGTTGTTGCACCTGTCTACACAATAAATAGAAGCCCAACTAGGGCAAATAAAGATAATTTAACTCCATTTGAATTGTTTTACGGTCATAAACCGGACATGTCAAATCTGAAAGTCTTTGGAGCAATTGCTCATCGACACATTCCAATTGAAATAAGACAACAGCAAGCAACAAAGAATAAAAGAAAATTAATTAGAAGCGAACATCCGAAATTGACACGATGATCCAAAAAGCGCATTTTTGTTGGTTATACAACGACAGGCTACTGCATTAGGGATCCTATTAATAATAAATCTCATGTCACATGTGATGTTAGATTCAATGAGACTAAAAACATAATAGAATTAAATAAAGATAATAATAATAAAATAAATAATCTGGTCATTGAATATGAAAACGACCCTGAAGAAACTCTGGTTTTGTTAAATATAATTAACACGAGGAGTAGCCAATACATTGAAAACTGCATCTCTCAGACTTTTGAGGAAATCGACATTAATCCTTTTTGTAACCAATGGCTTTCTGCCATACAGGATGAATTGAAATCCTTAGCTGAAATGGGTGTCTGGGAAATCGTCCCAAAACCAAAAAATGTCAGATACGTCGACACTAATTGGTGTTTTACGACAAAACCCAATAATTCGGGTATCCATATACCGAAGGCTAGACTGGTAGCCAGAGGGTTTAAGGATCTGACAAATTATTTGTTGTCTCAAACATATGCTCCAGTAGTCCAATATTGGTTAATCCGTTGGATTCTATCCACTGCCAATAATATAATTTAAATTTACTACAGTTTGATATGAAAACTGTGTTTCTAAACTCACAAATAGAATATCCATTATATATTACTTCACCCAAGGGTTGCCAAATATGCGAAAACCAATGTTTAAGATTAATAAAATCAATATACGGACTTAAAACATCCTCTAAGAGTTGGTATGATTTATTGAACTTGAGGGTAGTTCAAGCTGGTTTCACTCAGTCAAAAATCAATTGTTGCTTATATATAGAGCAAGATAGCACAGGCATTATGGCCTTCCTAATTGTCTATGTAGATGACATGCTACTTGCTAGCAACAATGACGAATGGACCAACAATTTAATATCTGTCTTCGAAACATACTTCACAGTTAAAATAGAACATGTCCCAAAATTTTTTGTAGGTTTTGAAATTAACTGTGACATTATACACAAAACTATAACATTAACACAATTTAGATACATAGATAAAATACTTCAGAAATTTAAAATGACTGATGCTAAAACCATATCCACACCTATGGAGACAGGATTGAAAATAAATAAACCTAAAAATGGCACGGATGATACCGAATATAGGGCGATGATTGGAAACGTGCGATATGTTGCGAGACTGACGAGACCAGACATCTCATTCTCGGTTAATTATTTCTCTCGATTTCAATCTGCTTCGACTACCAAAATTAAAAACTACGTTCGGAGAAATATCAGGTACTTAAAGTCTACTCGGGACTATGCCTTGGTATTTCATTCGGACAAAACACAAATAAAAGCTTTCGTTGACGCATCATATGCCCCTGATGTCGAAGATGCCTCATAGATATAAATAATTTGGAGAGAGGGCACTCCATTTCCGGTTACATGATTTTTGTTTGTGGTGACTTACTGAATTGGGCCGTTCATTGGCAAAGGACAGTTGCAGACTCGTCAACTGCAGCTGAACTTATTGCATTGCATGATGCACTTGATGATATCACTGTAGTCTGGAGATTAGTGGAGAGCATTTTTTCTACAAACAAACCCGTGCAGGTGTTTGAGGATAATATCTCAGCATAACAGATTGCATCAGGGGGCAGCCAGATGCAATCCAGGTCTCTCGTGATTAAGTGTTATGCCTTGTTGGAGGCTTTTCAACAAAAAACCATTATATTCGATGATATTTGCACTTCCGATCAATTGGCAGACGTTCTTACGAAAGCCCTTGATTGGAAAACGCATGAAATGTTAATTTCTGAGATACTCCGCATAAGTCAACTTTTTGGATAATTTTTTTTATTTTAACCCTTCAAAATTTCTGATGGTTTGGTATTGAACTGTGGATGGATGCCGGTCTTGTAACATCTGTCGTAAACTGTGTGGTTCAAAATGTCGTTACACACAATTATTTTTAAGTTTCATTAGGTTCCCCGTAGCTGCTCTGCCTCTCTTATTAGTATCCAGTATCCCTTTATATTTCCATTGATTCCAACAATTGTCTATGTCCTTGTACTCAATCCTCTTCCCACACGAATATTAATAGTATACATATTTTTTAATTTTTAAGATGAATATATTTAGATTCTCTCCAACCATATCACGGTAAGAATGCCAATATTGATGGATAACCAACTTTATATTATATTATATATTTTTTTTCAAATAAATAAATACCCATACCATAATAAATTGAAATTACCTATGTGTACACATTACTAATCTACCTCACAATTGATATTTTTATTTTTTATATTCAGATGTGAACTGTTGGTATTGACGATCATTGTATATGTAATTGTGATTTACTAATAACGTCTTGTTATATAACACTATATGTTTCATTCTTTATTTTTTTGTGATTCATCTATATGTTTACCACATTTTAATTTTTTTTTATATATTGTGACATCTGAAAACGAACGTACATCCCGAGTATAGGGAATGATATCACGATTCGAAGTATATCAATAAGTCTCGATCAATCGTAGAGTTGAAACCACAAACCAGCTCAAACAGTTAGGCCACCAGCCTACCAGCGATAGCTCCCGAGGTCTACGAAGTATGTCGGGCAAATTTACATAAGTGGAAATAAATAAGTTGGCCAACCCATTATTACAGTTTACATTTTATTACAATCGAAAAGGTTACTTACAAGTATGGTAACTAATGTCAGGTCGTGCAGGTTATATATCATCTCGCCTCGTGGTTCTCAAAGTTCGGTGAACCAACAAATCTCGAGTTAATATTCGTCTTCGAATTCGGAGAAGTAGTATCGCAAACTATTTGGATTACTATTGATGTTCACATTTGAAAGTATCGGTGAAAACAATTTAAAAGGTGACTTGATGTCGTATAAAAGAGCTGTATTTTGTCGTGAATAATATTTCGTATTCACGATGAACGGAAAACTATCACGTCTAAAATGAGACTGACTGTTCACACTTAGGCCAAAAAACGTGAACAGTTAAAAGAGATAAAGACTGGTTCACCGATGATCGAATATCGTATTTCTACACGTCACCATATCGTTAAGTAGTAGTTAATCGACGTGTCTTCGATGTTTCTTAGATTTGGGGAATTTATTTCCATTGGGGAATCGGCGTGTTTCCCATTCATCTTATCGCTATTATAATCTTAAAGTTTGGGAGCCGTTCCAGATCGTAATATTAGTTTACATTTGGTGGTGACGTGAGGGGAAAGGCTACGGGTAATCAGATATCACAATATAAAATAAACACATTCAGTGGTGTGGAATTGTGGGTGGGGGGTGTTGGGATACGATTCCCACACAACCTCACAATATAAATTTATGTACTCACAACGTTACCTAAACTGTAACATATTATTTAATACAATTTTGTGCGTCGTCATTTGGCAACACTGATTCCCAGTTGGGGAATAATCCATTAAATCAAACATCTAGTCTTCTGCTGACTTTTGTACCTTATCAATATACTCTTGTGACAGTTCATGTTTGTTTCTTGCATTTTTTTAATTCGATCCTTAATTTATTCTCAACAATTTATTGAATTAAGTGTTGTTTGTTTAATATAATGAGTCAATCAAAAGATCAGTCAATTAAGTTTATGAATTTAGTTATTAAGTGTTTCAAAAGTCATTAAGTTTACTTTGTTTTTGTTGTTTTGATAGAACTGATCTATATTTTTGAGACTGTTATTTTTAGTATTTTGTTACTGTTTTCATTTGTTTATTACATGACATTTATGAAAGTAAACTGACTCATTCTTATTTAATTAACGTAATAAGAGGGAGTGTGAGAATGGTATACCTACGTACGAGTATTACGTAAAGTAAATAAGAAAGAATATATAAGCAAGAGTGAGAACTCTTAGATATATAATACAGGCGTAGAACCTATTGATAGTTATCGATATAACTATCGATATACATTCACATACATATCGATACAAGACATCGAGAACCTTGAGAATCTACTATGCCATGTTTTATATTACATACATTACAGTTTGTCCATTGTTCTTATACAATAAACATCACATAGTTTCTCGTGTACATATTTATTCTAATAATATATCACAGTTGATGAGTCAAGATAAAAATTCATGTCAACTAGGTATTTAACTAAGTGCAGGTTTGCAACAATGATCTACAATAAACATTTAGGACTATGTAAATATCATGAACAGAGACAGTTCACAGACTCTAAGGTATACATAATCAACATCTTTTGCATCATCTGATCTCAAAGTGTCTATCTGTTCATAAGGAAATTTATTTTTCATGGAATTAACTTTTATTTTAAAATTATTGAATACATCATTATGAGAAACTATTGGTATAACGAACATAAATTTTGAAAAATGATGAATAAATGTGAATAGATAGATATTTTTGATCTTGAATTGAAGGTTAGAAGGGTCCTATTTGTGAGGATAATATTAAACCAAGGATCGTATTTTCGAGTGAAGAAATAAACGAGTTTACATTAACAACATTTAATGGACGAATGAACAATATGTTAGATGTCAGTAGTTGGTTTTTGTTCCTGTTTAATCATGTGTTCTTTATTTTCAGGAAGACTTATTATTTTTAAGTATCGTATTATTTTATTTGAAAATACTAATATTATTTTGTTTGCAGGTGACTCGTTACCTAATATTAACTTTATGATTCTCATTTTGTTTGTTAATTTTGACGTTTTTCCTTTTTTTTCTGGTCAATTACTTTTGTGATTTTATTTGCTCAATTTTGTTTTGTTTAGTATTATGACCAAAAAAAAAAATTTAAGAATTTAAGTTTGTTTTTTGTTTTTGGAGCGTCATACTCGTTTTTGTTTTGTTAAGATTAAGTAAACTCAAGTTCCTGTGATTACTCAAGCTGCTGTGATTTCTCAAGTGTCTGTGATAATTCAAGAAAATTCGTTATCAAGAGGTTCCAATAAAAATGGCTCGACATTCTCCTGGAAGGGGGTGTTAGATGTCAGTAGTTGGTACTACTGAATCAAGATTTCCTACAGTCAAGTTCTCGTCGTTTTATCTGTGTCTTTCTAACACTTTCTGTTTTCTGGTCAAGAGGTGACGCTCATTCACTTGTACTTAATATGGCGAATATATATTAATTATGTTTAATTCTTATTTCAATAAATTAAGTTTAATTTCTCACGTTTTTCAAGTTTATTTTATGATTTAATCAAGTGAAACTGTATTTAAACCAAACTCACTTGTTCGTAATTGGTGTCGGTTTCAAATATAAAGCAATAGACAAAAGTACAGTTGGTGTTGTGGGTAGAGAAACGACGAATTCCCCACTATGATGTAACAGTGTGTGTAGGAATAAGATTACAAATGTTACATTATTGAGAGTTCAGTGTTACCAGGTAGTGTACGAGATATATGAGAGTTATATGGACTCCATCCAACACTATTGTGTCTGAAGAAATTAATTGGAGTTTCCTATTAGGTTTTGTTTGAGAAGTATTATGACTTAGTTTATTATTATTTGTGGTTTGACATATTTCACAGTCAACAAATTTATCATCTTTAAATTTTAATAAAGGTGATATGCCCTTTGATAACTTTTACAATAATTTTAAGTATTTTATCCTTCTATGCCATAAGAATTTTTGTTTTTCAGCAGTGGTATTTGTATAATGTATTACTTGGTTTTGATTATCAATATTGTTGTTTATGGTTTCTATTGGAAAATAAACAACAGTTATATTGAAAATGTGTGTATTCATTTAAGAGTTACAACGAACTGTGAGAGTACAACAAATTAATATGGCGTCATCTACTTTGAGTTTCCATTTTGATGAATCTTGATAAGATCAATATATCGATAGTGACTTTTATGTAACTATTGATAAGTTCTACTCTCATTCTATTCAGATATAAGTTCTCTCTTAATTTCTTTAAGTTCTCTCATATACTATGAAATTTATCAACAGGATAATTTCCCCTACATCTGATTAAGTTGAAGCTTGCTTCGTCCTATTCAACTGTAGTTGAAATTATTCTTCTATGATTTTCTGAATATGAAACATGTTCCTATATTCTATATTTGACATCTCGAGTTTCTTCTGTTTTTAATATGTTCATTAGTTTTTTAATATATTTTTATTTTTATTATAATCAAATAACCCCATGACTACTGTGATCCTACGGTATGTTATTAATTATATGTATATATTTCTTTATTATTATAATACATGCTGGTTATTGATTATAGTCATGACTAGTTTTATCTGTGTCATGTCTTGCTAAGAGGGGAATAAGCACAATAATCAGGAGGAAAGTATAAATCTTTCAGAAAGGTAATTTCAATGATGAGGTAAACTAAACAAACAGATAGCCTGTTTCCAGTCCTAATTCTAGTTTTAAAAACAAAGTAAAAATACGGAAGTTTTGGTGATACAAATCCGATCTTATGGCTGGCTGTTCATCACTACAAACTGCATTATATTGGACTCCGATATGTTAATTTTTCATTTATGTATGTTTTTTTTGTGGTGAGTTTTAAATGTGGTTTTATGTCTTGTTTTATGGATTTGGATGTGGTGACACAAGGTTACCCCATTTAGCATACCACAATTGGTCATCATTTTCTATCTCAAATGATATATCGCATTCATTCCAATTTGTATTTTGTGTATCTTGATCTTCCTCTATTCCTTCTTTAATCTCAAAATCATTTCTTTCAGTGTCTTGTGTTTTCTGACTTTGTTCTATTCCTTATTCAATTTCTAATTCTATTTCACATTCTATTCATTCATCATCTTGAATTTCTAACATATATATTTTCTGTTTTTCATATTCTATTAATTCATATTTTATTACAAAAACTCCGTCATTTTTGACTGTTGAAATTAGTATTTTATTTGTTTCAATGAAGTAAATGTTGGCTATATCTTTACGTTGGTCAATTTAGCATACCTGCTTCTGTTAATCAAATGACTGATAATATATCGTAATTTAAATCTGGTATAAAATGAACTCCTAATAAATTTTATTAATAATTTTTTGTTGTTTATTCGAATTTTCAATTAAGATTGACATTGTGCCTCTATGTGTGGTATAAAGAAAGGTTCCTTTTGAGGTACACATTAATTTTACTGGTTGAAACAAGTTTTAGAATATTTTTTAATTTTGTTATGTCTGATGTTAAATGAACTTCTGATCTTCCATCTAGTTACGTACTTTTAGTCAAATTTATATTATTAGGATTTTGTTGTTGTTTTCAGTTAGTTTGTCTATTAACTATCTATTGTAATTTCTAAATTTTTTAACTATGAAACTAATTCTAATCAGAGTTCTTGTTGTTTTTGGGATTTTTTATTATTATTGACATTTCGCTGATCAATGTTAGTATTGTTGTTAGAGTTCATGTTATTATTACTATAATTCATACTATTTGATAAATAATTGTCATCATGTTTATTTTCAGGATGACTTCATGTGACCTCATATGTTGGGAGAAAACATTGTATATTTTTGTTTTGATTTTCATTTGGTGGATTTGGTTGTTGATTTGGATATTGGCTGTATGGATTTTGATTTTGATGATAAGTGTTTTGATTATTATGACTTTGGTAATAGTTATTTTGATACCAGTTTTGGTTTTGCCTAAAATTTTGATTATTATGGTAATAGTTTCGGTAATTATTATTTTGGTAATTTGGATTTATGTAGATATTTCTAGTTTGTGTGTATTGATTTAGATTTTCTTCAAGTATTTGAATGTCTCATTTTTTAATTAAAATCTTCTTTTAAAATTTGTTTTAGATTATTTAATATTCTTTCTTCCAGGTTTAAGTTTTCAAATTTCATTAAGGGTATAGTTTGTGCATGTCCTAGCACCATCAAAAGATTTTCAAGTTCTAATTTTTCAGTAATTTCTTCACCTGTATCCTTTACATCTTAGACAAGGTTATTCCATATCAATAAGAAAACTCTAATATTATCTTGAGGTCTGTATCGAAATCGTTGCCATTTAGATTTTGCCATATTTTAACTTGGTAAATCCTGTCTAATTTAGTAAAGATTAAGATATGTTTGTTAAATATTCTATAAAAATTTCACTGAAATTGTACTATTAGTTCTTGAGATATAACTCAAATTATGTAAGGGTTTTGTAAATTAAACTGTGGATGCAAAATGGCGTATTGTCGTACTTGTATCTATAGGGCTCTAGTACAGACTGTGCTTCTAATCAATATTCCGCGTTTAAATTTTCCTGTGAAATTTACCTTTGCTACTTACTTTCGTGCTCTCGATTTTTATTATTTATTGTAAAGATTACGTGAAATTTTTTTCAAAATGAGGAAAGTGTCTATCTCCATGTCCTTTTCTGAATTAATTTTGTTTTCTCATACGTCTGATTGATGATTCTCGAACGAAGGATATCTTACTTGTCCTGTAAATTCATGGTAGATACTTTAATTACAAATGACACGGAAGTAACTATTGCAGTCTACATCTTAGTTTAAGTTGAATGTGGAAAAAGAAAACACTTTTCACGATAACAAGTCAAGAGTAAGTGTGTTCTTGTTGTTTTCCGTATTAATTTAATTCTCGACTCCGTGTCTCAAACTTTTAATAAAGTAATCTGTAATTGGCTTTGATGAGTATTTACGATCAAATTTTGATGACTACCTTATGAGGTCAGTTGTGTTGTGGTTTTTCATGGTTTCTTTTGAGTAAAATTTTGTCGGCATTTTGTCGCTGTCATTATTGTCTGATTTTATGTCAACTCTTCGATATATCGTTTTCTGTAATCATTAATAATGAGTTGCTTGCTGTATCAACGTTTTGTTGAAAAGTCTACCCGAATTTTTACAACCATAATCTTTTATTTACTGTACTTTGATGCCTTCCTTGCAGTTTTTCTGTTACAAAGAAATATGCTGAGCAATTCCCAGCCTGTCATTAAAATACTGAAGCGACCTCCGAATCTAGTCTCTCCTGAACAAGTCAATGGAATTAATAGTTGTAATGTCAAACAGCAACCTGTTGTCAAATCGTTGCAGCAAGTAAGTTTGTTTTTGGATATAGATTTTAAATATTTTTCCCAATCGTTGAACATTCGATATTCGTTTGATTCCGAATTCAGAGAGAAATGGAGTATGCCGAAGCAAGACTGAGGATCTTTGGTACATCTGAAACCGAAGAAAAGTTACGTAATAGTAAAAGCCAGTAAGTATTAACTTTATTATTCAGAAGGTTAGCACTGTAATTTTTTATGAGCGGAATTTTGTCTTGTACGTGCTTGGAAAGTTTCATTTTTTTTTTGATGGAACATATCTGTTACTCTTCGTCGAAGATCTTTGAAATTCGCCCCTTCCTTTCGTTTGATGGTGGAAGAAAATAGTGAATTTTATCTCTAAATATTAACATGATGATTTATTTTTGATACGAAAAACCATCGCTGATTGGGTTGGTTGGGTAAATAAACTGTATTGAAATCTTGAAACAGCGTGTCCATATCAGTTATTATAATTTTAAGTGAATTCTGGAAAAAAGAAACAAGTAGCTAATCTAATCATTGAGCCCTACTTTCTTGAGAAAATAAATTTTCCATCTAGTAGAAAAAAATTTTAGCTGGCAATCTGTAGCAATGCAATATTCATTTTTGAATAACATAGCTCTGAGAAAACTATAACAAGCCAGGAGGTCATTTGAGTATTTCCTACGGAACTGCATTTGAGATGAAGTGCTTTACGTCACCGTATATTCTTATAATATCGTTGAGAAGTGAATGTATGGTCCTCTCCGGAGTACATTTCACAAAGTGCATTTTATGTTCTTGAACTTCGTATCGACTACTGGTAGTAATCCCTTCTTTAGTTTGAGCTTGTTTGTTTCATTCATGGTTTTTCCAATAATTTCAAGTTCAAAATTTCGTTCGAATTTTTCTAAGATATAATGTTCGTAAATTTGTTTGAGGCTTTGTAGACCTTTGAATAATATATGAATACATTTTGAATTACAAATATTGACGGCTCTTGGAAACACCGTGGAGTTAGGTGTTATAGCTTACGATTTTTCTTAATAAGACTGCGTGCAGATAATTTTTGCAATTTACGTATTTCCATCCCATACAGTTTATCTCGAATTTTATTGTTATTTGATTCCATCAAAAGTATTGCATCCGTTATAAGATGAAATATTTTACGCCCATCACTTCAGATAGCTTCCTAACATTCATTTTCATAGATTTTGGGCGCAAAAAGTATCGTTTCGCTCCACATTTACACCGCCCTTAACGAGTTAGCGTAATAAGAAGAGTGGACTCTGACGCAGTATTCCAATAAGTCAGGTTATTGAAACTGCTTTTGACTGATCGCTCTCTCAGAACCAACAGTCGAGAACCGTCATACATAGTCCTGCAGACTGATTCTCTCAGATGGAGAAGAGATATATATATATATTTATGTATGTATGTATGTGTATATATATGTATGTATGTGTATATATATATATGTATATATTTAGAGGACCCTCGTCATTTATATAACAGATAAAACAGGGTTATTATAAAAATGACTGTAACGACTTCTGTAGTCGGAGGTGAACTAACTATAAATATCGATTTGATGAGAAAGAGGGTGTCCGTTCATTTTTATGTAGCTACCCCTGTTCCAGCATTCATAATTGAAATTAATTTTTCTTATGTCATTATTTGAGTTGATCAGTTTTTACGATTTCCGTTGTCTTATTTGTGGTTTCTCAACTTCTTTTTAAATTTTTTTATTCTAGACTAAATGATGTTCCAAAACGAATTATCAAACCAGCCAGAAAAGATAACGTTATAAGATATCCCCGAGGGCCTGATGGAACTAAAGGTTTTCATGTAAGTGAAATTTAAAATTTCATGTTATCTGTCCAAGGCAGCATGTAAATTTGTATCGATAACTTTATGGCCTGTTTGTAGTACCAATTGCTGGGTTTTCACTAGGCTTCGCTACAAACTACAATCCAACTTTTGAAAAAGCGAGATTTTACAATGTACAAGTTGAACTATGTTAAACTTTTAGATTGTAAAATCTCGATTATGAACGAACTAACTTTTGTTTGTTTACATCACTCGCACTTTCTAAAAAAGCGAGATTGTAGCTTGTAGAAAATCTTAGTGAAAACCTCGCTTACTGACATTGACCGTGCCTAACCGAGCTTATCCACCAATTATTCACTTTGTACCATTGGGTCTAAATGCGCCAAACATGCCGAAATGTTCGAACACTATCGTGAACCAGGCAAATGCCGTTCAATAACGAGCATAGTAACGTATCGATACATTTGACTCGCGATACTCTTAAAAATGCATGGAACGGTCGTAACTGTTTGGTGCAAGAGGGTACGCAGCATAGCGTGGGCAAACTTTTTTATGATTTCAACGAATATTTGTAAAATCTCACCTCCATTCACCAATGTTAAGTACCGTGCGGTAAGCATCCTTGCTGTGAATATAATAATACAACGATTCGATATAAGCTTAGCTGCTGTTTCATTCGAGGGTCTTATTTTTGTGAACTTTCAGACGAGGTACAGAGAAAATGTAACTGAAATTAATTGTGAAAAAGATCAGTGTAATGTGGTATCTAACGGTTTGCTGGATACGAATGGTTAATAAAATTTTAATATTTATTTGCGGAGACGCTGATACACCTGTTCAATTTGTTTTGTCCTTGTAAAGAAGAAACTCTTCAATCGTCGATTGAGTTTTAATTGATATTTTCAGTTTCATTTTTGCTACCGCATTTTTTAAAACCATTAATGTTCTCCTGAGGATGTATAAAATTGTTATTGTGCGCTGAAAATTTCAAATATCAATCATTCTTTCTATAAATTGTACATTTTTTCAATAGTTTCTTTTCTTTGTACTCATTTATAATATCTTGTAAATTTTTTTATTCGCACGAAAATTGATTTCGTTCCCCCGAACGAAAATGTGAGCTAATAAAAATTTTAATATAATGGAAACAGTTTTTAATTTTAACTTTCAAGTAAATTCGTTCTTATTTTTAATTGTAATACATTCTACCCTGAAGCGGACTGCGGAAATTAGTTACCCCGTTCAACGGATGAAGTTTCAAAAACGATCTGGGATTTATATCATATTTTTAATTAATGTATTATAAACTTCGCTTTCCAATTCATTGATTTTTTTTTAATCTAAACATTTTGAACACTTTTGGGTGCGAGTCGAAGAGTTTTTGTGACATTTTTTCAAGTTTGAATGCAATTATCCTTTTAACCTTTGAAAAAAGAAAATTCGTCATTTCTTATTGCTTAGCTTTAGTTAGAAGTATAAAATTTTTGAATTGTAATTAGTAATTTTTATTTTATTTTAGTCCTTTATGTTGTTGAAACTAGAGTGAAATGTTACCCGTAGATTTTTGTTTTTTGCGATAGAAACGCTTTTACATATTTTATTTGGACGTTAACTTCTAAGGTTTACAAAAATTGTTATTTATCGCAAATTTCAGTCAAAATTTTTTTCTCAATTTTAAAAAAAAATTATTACTCTTATAATTTGTTTTAATTTTATCCAAACATTCATAATGGTTTGGTGGGGAACATTTCTTTCAACTCGATTTTATTTTATTTTTATGAAAAAAAGTAATTTTTGAAAAACATTATGAACATCGCAGATGTGCGTTGAAATTTTTGCGGTGCCACCGTTTTAGTTTGTAAAATAAGAAAAAAAATTATAATTAATAATTTCTAAGATTTAACAGGGTGTGTCAGATAGAGGAAGATGAGTTATATATGTTCTGTGCTCTATTCAGCTCAAAGTTGACTTGAAATAACTCTTGTCAACTTACAAGATGATTCAAAAAATTGTGGAATGACTATAATTTTGTCGTTTGTAATAAACAATTCGACAATTTATTGTTTGCATTAATTATGGGGAAGAGAACTAATTTTCGAGAATTAGGTTTTTTTATATTATATCTATCCTCTTGCAAATAACCGGAGTTCACATAATATTATGTTTGTCTCTTATAGGGTACCTCAGCGAAATGTGGGTTCTTGTCATAATTTTGAAATGTCATAAAATACCTTCGAATTTCCGTGAATATTGAGGGAAAGACAGAGAATTTACGGAGGAGTCAGAAAAAATGTAAGTCCTATTCATCTTGGCGTTGCCCTACTATGAAATCGAAACGATGGATCTCGGATTATCTTCGAAACAAAATTTGTAAATTTTCGTAATGTAGGCTTCGTTTAGTGCCTCTTTCTTGATTGTATCATTCAAAAATCTACTCTTTGTGCTTATTTTCGTGTCAGTCTTGGTCCGCTGCCTTCATTGAAGCGATTGAAAAGAACGTTCTTTTGTTGGCTGTGATAGAATTTACATTACCTTGTAAAACGCACAAAATGCGATATTTTATCCATTCATTGAAAATATGTTAATTTACCTAAATAATGTTGTAAATAATCTGTTGGTATTCTCATTTTTTTCTTTTGCTTATTTCAAGTCAATTAGTGTCTTGTTTCGATGAAATTGAAAGACTCGATCAGCCAAGTCATGTTTTTTCGTACAGTGTGTAAAATTTTCCGCGATCTCAGTCTTCAGTTTCCCTTCTGCGCACCAATTTAAGAATTTTTTTAACCTAATTAATTTTAAGGCAATGCGGTCTCATAATTTTTTTTTCTCTCGTATACAACAAAGTGAGCGCATTTTAAGTTGTTACGGTGTGTTTTTTTATTGGTAAGTTTTAAAATAATTCTCTTCGTAAAATTTACAAATATAATGCTGTATATATATGTACCGTTAATTTTGGCTCTTATTGTTGTTAATGTTGTAAACGTATGATTTTTTTTTCTTTCTTCGTACAATCATGAAAAATATAAATTGATCAAGTTGTTTCTTTCGTTTATTTATTTATTTTTTTATCGTGAATTATACACTCCGTATCCTGTAAGGTTCTTTCAATTATTTTTGTATTTCACTCTTCTCTCAAAATAAGTGTAAGTCAACCATGTTGATTAGTTGCCTTGTAAGTTGTTAATGTTTCATAATCCTCAACTTCCGCACTCTACGATTTTATTTTGGCTGACTGCATTCGTCATTCATCTTCATAAGTTTCAACCATTTTTTTTTCTCCTGGCAGAAATAATTTTGTGGCTTATTCCGAAATGTTTCTAAACTTCCTGCAACTCGCATTTTTTTATTTTTTTCTTCCTTCGAGAAATTCGCAAATTTCAATCTACCTTCTAGGTGTTGAAATTCAGTATTAGGATTGCCATTCCTTTTCACATGTTTTAAGGTTATTCTTTACCTAATTTTTTTCCGAAATGAAACCATTTGATTGAATATAAAAACATAGGTTCTTGTTTAAGCCTTCCTGCTTTGAAAGGTGAGATAAAAAATTTTACTCTCAAGAATTCCTTTCTATTTATTTACAAGAATTCATAAGGGTTATAAAAAATTGTTGGCGTATTATAACCTTTTTCTTTCAGTTCTTTCCCATTAAGATTGTCAATATGAAGGGGAGAACAGAGAGCTCTATCGTCAATAATTTGGTAAGAACGAGAAATATTTTGAACATAACAATAAACGATCTCAGTTTACAGAAATGTAATAAACTTGTATGTTAAAATGAGCAAAATTTTATTTATTTTTTAATTAACCCAGCCTGAAGAAAAAATGTTTCCTGGTGTTGAAAAAAAGACGGCGTTATAATTACATAAAGCTTCTACTCACCAAAATTGAGAAAATGATACAATGACCGGGAAGACGTCATATCATCTTATCGAACTTATCTAAAATTGATTTCATATCCAAATGATTCTTTTTACTTTGACGTCCGGATTATACAACTCCTTTTCAATTTCTCTACAGAATAATTTTAAAATAATCTTTCGCACTTTACTGAGTCCGAAAACTTGTCTGCTCTTTTCCATTGATCATATGTTCAATTTCTCTTCTTGAGGCTCTCTTTATCATACTTCTTTCTTTTCTAAATAATTAATTTCTCTGAAAACTTTTTCCGCAAATTTTCGCGAACTTCCACCATTACGTTCATTTTGAAGAAGTATGCCCGGACTTATAACCTCAGTTTATTTATGTTTTGCGTTTCATTTCTGTTGCCTCCCAACTAAATTTTTTCTCTCGAGATCAGAATTTCCTTAATGCTACGAAGTAAAAACAACAAAAAAATCTAAACTATGTAATTAACCAGGTTTATTTTTTCACACGAATCAAGGTATTTACTCATTTCATTTATTTCGACTTAAGTTTTCTGATTATTTTACCTCTTTCATTGGACGATGAATAAAATGTTTAGTTTTATTCTGAATTCATCAAAGGTAGTGGAAACAGGCACCATGAAACCAAAACAATATACATTTAACCCAATATTCATTCTTCGTCGTTATCGTACATCTCTTGGTAAAACTTTTCTAAAACATCGAGCTTAACTAGAATAGGAATGCACTGGCGATCGTTCATTTTAATTATACCGTGATCAATCAATTCCGTCAACTGAACATGGAAAACCATTATACTATTGACAAGAATTTTCTCCTTCGCATGACGATACCAATCTTCGTAAGACATGCCTAGAATAAAAATATTTCTCAATAAGTAAATCATGAATCTAGCAATAAAATCTTGAATACAAAATAATATTTACTATACCTTTGTATTGTTTATTGCTTGCATTATCCAAACGTTCTTTAGCAATAATTTGAAATATTTTTTTAACTCGAGAAGCTAAAGGTTTAAATATATTACGCAATGATTGTAGAGAAACAAAATTAGTGCCAGTTTCGGTTAGATAAATCAAATTTTCAAAACTAGTCTCATTCAAGTATGGTTGGTAGGTTGTAACGTTCAACCACACAAAGCTCAGTTCAGTTAACATTGAATTACCCCAGACTAAAAAATAAACAATACGAATTAAAAAGAATTAAATAGAAAAAATTTCAATATTGAAATTTACTTACGTAATGGAGCATTTATATGATCAATAGACACAATCATGTGTAATTTATTAAAAGAAGCTAGTTTATTCAAGACCGATTGGTGTTTTCGCTGTCTAGAGAGTAGACGATCAATGTTATGAATTATTACGAATACCGGTGATTTTCTTGAATTTAAGGCAGATTTTATAACAGGCAGAGCTTCGCTCACATTTTTAGGAGCATTAATTTTCAATACATCAGTAATCAATGAATTCAAAATCTGTGGAACGAATGAAAAAAATCTCGTAATTATATTTGTGACTGATGGAGTGCGCGAAACTTGAACTCACGTCTTTCACTAGCAAACGTGGAAAATATCCATGTATAGTAAGAACGTCATGCATAGATAACATTTCAGATTGAAAATATTCAATTAATTCTATTTTGGAACCCAAACCATACATAAGCAGGTTGAAATTTTGACTAAAAATGAAAGATCCAAAAACGATGTTGTCAATACAATTAAAAAAATGAAAAGGTACACAGAAGAATAATTAAGAATGCTCGAGCTTACTTCAGGTAAAACAACCATTTGGAAAATTCACTTTTGTGCTTGCAAATCAACAAATTTTTATTCGTTTCATGTTTTGTATATTCATTCTTCAGTAAATTTTTAATTTCGTCTTCTCCAAGATGAGATATTTCCAGTGATGACAGTTGGTTATTTGAAGTGGGGTCTTTTGAACACTTAGATAGAAAATAGTTGTCAGCGTCGACTCTCTGCAATATCACAATTAATAATTTTTTTTCTTTCTTAAAATTAAAGAAAACAGCGTAATGAGGGATTCTCCCTAAAAATCGATTGTACCGTTTGCGGTGTTATATACAACTATGGGGACACACAAACGAGATAAAAGCATGGTAAGTACATAGCAGTCTTCAAATACTTCTTGGTACTTCTCTTTGAAGAACATTTGGCTTCTCATTGGACATACCAAATTAAACAGGACATTCTAAAGAATAAAATGAGACCAAGAACAATAATTTTGAGCCATCAGAAACCGAGATAATAAAAAAATAAAAAAAAATTGTTTCAATTTCACTGATTTTGACTCTTTTCATTGGTTGGTTATATTGTTTATCCACATAATTGAACTGTTTTTCAGAGGCACCACTGTATTGACGTCAAAAGTAAAATACCCCATTATGACTTACGCAAGAAAAATCAATATCGAAAGTCTTCTTTCCACCATCGATTTCATGATTTAATTTAGAAACACGTTCTTGTATAGGCAACAACTGAGTATTTTTCACTGCGGCAGAATTGTCTTCGTCATTTTCATCTTCAGTTGACTCAACATCAGATGATGTTGGAACGTACTCATCAGATGACGATTCGAAGTTACTAGGACTACTTAATTCTTCATCGTATTCTATCTTCCTATGTATAGCGGCAAATTCTGCATATTTCGAGAAAGAAAATCAAATAATCATGTGGAGAAAAAATTAGGTTAGAAATGCAAGAAAAATATAATTCTCACTTTTCGTTAATTTTTTTCTGATAGCAGCTGGAGTTTTAAGATGTTTTGGTTCAATTAATTTATTTGATTTAGGAGTTGAGGGCATAGGAGACTTGCGACTTGGCATAGAAGAAAAACTAGAATTCGTTTTTATAGATTTTCGTTTTGTATTATTCGTATTTATGGGCAATTTACTGCTTATTTCTTCTGGTCTAGAAGACGAGCTGTCATCGGTATCGCAAGAGAATTCATCGGAACTTATCTCATGAGACTTCAAAACAGTATGCTTGGAAATTGATCGTAGTTTATAACGTTTAGAACTCGGCGACTCTACAAATAACGGACTATTTCTTATGATCTTTTTCTTATTCTCATTGTATGATTCAATTTTTTTAGAACTACGTCTGGGAGTTTCAGCATTAAATTTTTGAGATTGCGGTATGGTTGGACCATTTTGTTTTCCTACATCATCATCGAGTGGTAATCTCCGAGATCTTTTCTTAGGAGTAATTATTTCAGTTTTAGACTCATCACATTCGGTAAATTCGGCAACTGCCGACTTTTTCGGCTGCTTATAGAAAATGACGACTCAGCGAAACGAGATGAGGAGCGAGAGACACAACTCGACTTAATAGATTCATCTGGAATATTAACGCAGCCATAAAATTAAAAACAAATACCAAATAATTGATACAACTAACGGAGAAAATTATACCAACCAGAGAGAAATGACTCTCGAGTAGACGTTTTTAAAGACGAATTTCGTTGTAACTTCAAATATGTTTTTGATTCACTGCCTGGCTGCAGGGAAAACCGCTCATGGTGAGAATTGGAAACGCTTTTATTATCAATACAATCTAGTTAAACACAGTAGATTCGACATTGTACAAGAAAGTGAGACAATCGCAATTTAAAACACAACTGTGATGAAAACCAAATTTAATACCTGATGAAGTAGATATCTTCCCAGAGGAATTTCCAACTTTTGTCTTCGAAAGGCTTTTTCTCTTTTTGATAGGTGGACCTATGAAAATTGAAAATAAAAATATTATTCAAACAGGATAGAAACATTTCGTATGGTTATGTTAATAGATCCAAACTTTTTGCGACAAGATTTCCACAAAAGAGAACGTCTTCATCGGCGATAAATTTGACTCGGACCTTGTCATTACTTCCTTTAGCAGGCATCTTCAATACAATCTGAACATGACAATACACGTAATTTTAAGAAATAATGAATATTAAATAAATTTAATAGGCGATTCTCGGATTCTGTGTTTAATGTTCAAACATTAAAAGTGAGTATAGAGTAGTCACGGGTGACTGCGACAGAAAGGAATACCCAGATGTTTAAAAATTGCGCGCCAAGACATTTTGAAAGGGGTGCGTTCAGTTAGAGCTCTATAGATACACTTACAGCAATACGCCATTTTTAATCCATAGTTCAATTCACATACTAGTAATTCACATATAATTTATAATGTTCACCATCGAACGTATAGAACAAAAGATGACGTGGATACAACCTGAAAGTATTAGTATATATTATTGAATGTGGTAGCGCTAATAGTTTACGAATGAGTTTAGATGGAGCTTTGACTATATAGCTTAATTGACTGCTAGAACTGATAAGAAATATGTAGGGTTAAATAGAACACCGCTAAAGACACTGTTAACAGGCGTTCTTTTGACGAAAAACAAACTTTGGTGATAAGTGATAGTGATTCCAAATTTCCAATTGCAGATCAAAAAATTAATTTTTATATTTTGTTATTTTAGTAATTAAAATTATATTTGAAGATAATTAATTTTATTATTATTCTACTTTACCATTGACACATTATAAAATGGCATTATTTGTAAGTTTACAGAATAATTAATAACATAAATATGTAATACTTTACTAGAACTTCATTCCACTCATAATTTTGTACCCTCTGATTTTCAATTATGCAGAACTGTTCGAAGTGTAATAAATCATGTCGTACCAGAAAAGGTATAATTCAGCATTTAAAAAAGAATGTTGGTGTTGGAGTAATGACACCTTCCGCAATAGTTATTCTATGAAATCTTCCTAAAAAATCAATATATGGCGAAAAAATTCATTATTAAATTATTTTCTTATTATAGTAACGATAACTTCAAAAAGTAACAAAAATGCCTGATAATTCCGTAAAGAAGAGGCTCATTTCACTAATTTATACCAATATACAAAGAAGAAAGCTTGGAAAAGCGTATGTCTGGGCTAATATATATATACCTATATACTTATAGCGCCATTCGAATAAACTTTTTAATGGTTTGAAACAATTGAGCAGTTCCATTTTTAAATTTTTTAATCGTTCTCCTAGAACTTAAGCAAACCAGCCAGAAAAAATACTGAATTCAAATAAATGAGTAGAGTTAATAAAGAGCTCATTTAGGACTTGCCCAAGTTCATA